>OZ020304.1:45852078-46302385 GCA_963971305.1 Arcuatula senhousia | reverse complement strand
CTTCACTGCAGGTAAAAGTGTTATACAAATCAAGATTTCATGCTTTAACGATTACTTTGCAATTATTTACAATTTTGACATGTGGTTAAGTCATTAGATGTTGAGAAATGTGATAAAATAATTGGTATGAGAGATACTATTTTTATGTAACAATTTAGCCATTGTGTTACAGTCTCTTGCCCCAGAGGAGAGGAAACCAGTAGAATTTAAAATGATTGAGGAACCAGAAAAGGTCCGAGTGGGACAGACAAGGACCAGAGAGTTTGGTGGTGCCATTGGATCATTTTTTATGATTTTCGGATTGCCTGTTACTGTTTTAGGACTTAACATTCTTTGCTCACAGGTTTGTTATTATGAGAAATATAAGAAAGTTTTACCTTTAAAATGGCATCAGTCATCAACTTTTAAAATATATTAGTTGAAATATGTTCATACATGTAGATGAGTGAATGCAGAAGCCCTATATTGTACTTTGTATATACCTGTATGTTTGTTGGTCACAATTTTTTGTGAATGCTTGAGCTCAAATGAAAAACAAGAGTGATAATCTGAAATTTTCTTCAGTAGCTAGTATCTTTTTAATAGGATTTGCAAATAAAAATTTCATGCAAATCCATCAAATTATATATATACAGTAGATTCCACTTTATCGACTAACTCTTGTTAGAATAATCTTCTTAATTGACTAAGATTTTAAAACACCAAACCCTTTCCTATACTATCAATGCTAAAAATTTCATTTAATGGCATTGAAAATCTGAGAAAGGAGAAAAAGGTCTTTGAAGTGTGTTTGATAAAAGTTATCATGTTTTTACAACCTTCATTTTTGTCACAATTGTTTTTACAAGCATTAGGATACAATAAAAGTGTCACCTGACTGTTCTTATTACTCAACACATTTGATAATTAGACAAAATTATATAAATTCTTTGAATTTTCTGTTGAAAATTGACATTTCACTTTATGGGGTCATTCGGTTAATTGCATAAATTTCTCTGACAAATTGGTTATGCTAATAAGAGGAATCCACTGTATTTTAAAAAAAATGTTGTTTGTGCTCTCTGACTTGGTCATGACTGAGGTTTATAAGCAGATCTTAATTGACTATTCTTTAACATGCCCATTTTATTGATTTAAAAATGCTAGTCAACATTGTAAGTCTTTCATCTAGGATACTTTTGACATTTGTTTAATCCGTTATAATTTTTTTGTCAATTTTTTCTTGCAGAACAACTGTAAAGTACAGATGCCAAAGATTTCTACCAACTGGAAGGATTACTTTGATCAAGAGGCTGCTCTGATTTTTGTTGGGTGGTTCTTGTTTCAATCATTTCTCTACATGCTACCCATTGGTAAAGTTGTAAATGGTCAGCCCTTGAAATCAGGTCAACGATTGAAATATAGATGTAATGGTAAGACTTTAGAAGAAAAAAAAAACTCATTGGCAAGATATAATTTTTTGGCTCTTTCCGATATAAATGAGTTTAATATTTGTAATTGAAGATCAATGTATGTTAACCTATATTATGGTGCAACGAAATAAGAAATAATTTTTTCAATGTGAACCAATATAAAAGGATTTATAAAATGTTCATGAATAGGTTTACAATTCAAAATCATATATCAAAATATGCATGGGGCCCGAAATTAAACTGTAATGATTTGAAGCAAAAAAAAACATTTCACTTTCCTGCTTTGTAAGTACTACATATTTTTTTCCCTCCAGCTGAAAACATTTTATTGTGCATACAAGCTGAAGGAATTGGAAATGTACATGCATATAATTGTTAATTATATAATATATGTACATGTATGTAATTCTATTCTATTATTAATTCTATGACCCTGTATTTCAGGTTTCTTTGCCCTTGTTGTCAGTTTGATGGCATTTGCAGCAGCTGTTTACTTGAAGTACCCCATACAGATAGTACACAAGAAATTCTTGCAGCTGATAACCTCGGGGATTGTCTTCAGCTTTGTCCTCAGTTTGTTTCTGTATGTGAAAGCTAGAAGGGGACCTAACTCTAATTTGGCTCCTGGTGGAAACACGGGTAATTCTCTAAGAAATCCAAGATCTTTTTTATAAATGAATTTAAATGTGGTCTGACCTCAGTTTCATCTACAAGAGACTTATTAGAGATGCTCAATCTAAAAGTTAAGGTGAAAATACACTGCATATCATAAGCTTTCAGCCTTTCATCCAAAATAAAAATTGAAGTTTAAGCTTGCACAATTAACATACATGTATTTAAAATTAGCAAGCAATCAATATTCAAATGTTTGCATGTGTCACTTCTATTCTGAACAACATACACTATTCTCTTTTCATGCTTTCCAAATGGCTGAAAAAAAAAAGATTAATACAACTTTTTCACAGTTGCAATAAAAAATGAGAAAAAGTTGAAACTCTTGACTTTGTTTTTAGTCCTGGTTTCATTGATGATTCGCATAATTTATTTGTTCTTTTCCAGGAAATGTCTTGTACGATTTCTTCATTGGTCATGAACTGAATCCAAGAATTGGTAGCTTCGATCTGAAATTCTTCTGTGAGCTCAGACCAGGACTTATTGGGTGGCTGATGATCAACTTGGTGTTTTTGACAGATGCCTACCAAAAGACCAATACTCTGCCAATTGCTCTGACCATGGTTGTTGTTTTCCAGGCATTGTATGTTGCCGATGCTTTGTGGTTCGAGGTTAGTCAAAGTATTTGATTCAATAAATAAAAAAAAATCATGTGTGCTCATTTATAGACCAATGTTTAGTTTATGGGATTGGACACAAGTAAATTCTAACTTAGGAAGTTCTCTCCCAATGTTCACTATAGGATGACTTTTGAACGTTTACTTTAATCAAACATGTTTCTGCATCAAATCATCCTCCCTTAATTCTTTGAACAAGTTATTATAATTTCAAAGTTTTTTAGATAATAATTTACAGTATTAATTAACATTCACTTAAAAAAAGGAAAATAAGAGAAATTTTATGCTGTTTGTATTCAAAAGAAGATACATAATAAACTGGAAAATTAAAAAAAAAGTTTCTTCTTGTTTTTTTGCACAGGATGCAATTTTAACCACAATGGACATTATCCACGATGGATTTGGATTTATGTTGGTGTTTGGTGATCTTGTTTGGGTTCCATTCCTGTACTGTCTGCAGACCAAATTCTTGTATGAAAACCCCACCAATCTGTTTTGGTATTGTTATGCTGCTATTGGAGTAATTAACTGTAAGTTATTGTTGACTACATTGTATAACCTGTAAACCTTTTATGGTCAAGAGTTTAGAAGCGTGAAAATAGAAAAGTTGCAATTAATTGTATTTAAATGGAAAAAGATGGAAAAAAAGGCAGTGAAAAGATTTACCCCCAATTTTATATGTCGTTGAAAAAGACTTAAGAGACATGGTGAAAGTTTTACATTTAAAGTAGTCTTCTGTAGATTTTAAATGATCAAAAACTCATAAAAAAGGTGAAAATTAAAAGAATATAAAGAATAAAAACATTGTGACTGCTAAAAAAAGAATAGCATCAAAGCCAGTCAATTACCTATATTGCCATTTGTGTACTCATCATACTCGATAACTGTAAATAAAATTTGTTTAGGCAAAAAAGTTAGATAGAATTGAAAGCAATTAACTTAAAAATCATAAATTTTGAAATGGTATTTTACCACAAAAATACATTTATGTTTGTCAATTGACTTGATTTTGTAGTTATTACATAGACTTTGAAAAAGACTGAAAATTGAATGGCATTAATAGATGTCGAAAAATGCAATATTTCAACTTTTATCTTTCAGTCATTGGTTACTTTATGTTCAGAGGAAGCAATTCACAGAAGAATGAGTTCAGAAAGAACCCATATAATCCAGCATTAGCTCGTAAGTAGTTAAGATTTAGTCTTAATTAAATGTTATAAAATAAACTGGATTTCTTTTATTGAAAAACTAAGGAAAATTTTTATCTTCTGACATTGCTGACATTGTTGATATTGCAATTCATTTGTATGTTCCCTTCACACAGAGGAGGGAAACCTTTGCATTCTTCGTGCAGAGATGACTCACAAAAGTAAAAACAGGATTGGGAGCTGGCCATTTGGAACACTTGTTTCACAGTGCTTGCCTTTAACTGGTAGCCCAAAGCCCGGGACTATTGAAAAGTTATTTGGGCTAGTGGCTTCTTGTGAACTTACTATTGTTCGGACTAGTTCTTTGTTGTACAGAGTTCAATAATTCGGGCTAGTTTTCGAAATTCCCAAAGGAAAGGGTTGTTTCATCCGTTGAGTCTGTCCATTGTGCATCAGTGTACCTGATTGTAATCCGAAACTCTAAAACTGAATACTTGACCTTTGTGTGATTTTACAGAGCAATTACAAACACATGAAAGAGAGATGTGCACTTCTATACTTCAAATATTTAGTTGTAATGTATTGAAATGTTGATCTTTCTTTGTTGTCTGTGGTGAAACCTAGGATCGATGAATTTGTCTGAGTAAAAGGCAAAAAAGATTTACTTTAAATATTAGTAGATTTTTCATCTATCATGAGCTTGGTTCTCTGACATTATAACTATAAGTGAATATAAAATCTGTGTGTAGAAAGTGTGAGCGCTGTTACAGATCTTCAAGATATATTTGTTGAATAATACAATACTTCAACTTGCATAGTATGAAAACCAATCATTTGTTTTTATTTCAGATTTAGAAACCATTCCTACCTCAACAGGAAAGAGATTGTTGGTATCTGGCTGGTGGGGACTTTGTAGAAAGCCTAACTACTTAGGAGATATCATCATGTCCATAGCATGGTCATTACCTTGTGGTATGTACTTTTTTTTATTATACCCCGCCACACGAAGTGGTAAGGTAATATGTTATACCCTCACTTTCTCTTGGTGTCTGTCCATCCGCCTGACCATCCCCCTGAAGGTTTCCGAGTGATAACTTGAAAATGTGTCAAAGGATTTGAATGATATTTTGCACACCTGTTGAGTACAATAAAATATGGGCCAAGTTCAATATATGGATCAATTTTCAGGATGATCCAAAAAAATTTATTGAAGATTTTCCACTTGATGAAAATTTTCTGGTCTAAGAAAGATAACTCATTTCTTTTCTGTCTCTATATAGATGTATGATATATACAGTATACTAAACAAATATATTTAACTTTTGATGAATATCGTGGCAGGGTATCATTTAATTTTAACTAAGTTTTCTGCCTAACCTCTCCCTTTAAAATAGTGTGGGGACTATGTAGAGAGCCTAACTACCTCGGAGATATCATCATCTTTATAGCATGGTCATTACCTTTTGTTATGTACTTGTTAATAATACCCCATGCATCTTTGTTGCAAAAGGTGTCAGCAGTCAATTTCCTCTCATTGTTCCCACTGTGCAAATAAATTTCATGATAAATATCCATCTAAGAAAATACAATATACATTTATATATACAATTTAAAACAATGGGGAAAAGCTCCAAATTTTTTTTGAACACTCAATGGTACATACAACTACCACAAAAATTTTACACCCACAAAAAAAACTGCTCTACAGGAAGATACATGTTATGTGTTTTATATCACATTTACTACAACTTTTTCTACTTAAGGGTTTGTTTTATTAAAGTTTGCTTGCAAATTTTTGCTATTTATTTCATATTTCTAATTTGATATTATACATTTTTATTGTAGGATTCTCTACTCCAGTAGTCTGGTTTTATCCGGTATATTTCACCATCCTCCTCATCCATAGACAACGGAGAGATGAAGAAGTATGTGCCAAGAAGTACAAGGCCAGTTGGGATCGTTTCTGTGAAAGGGTCCCATACAGAATTTTCCCCAAAATCTATTGATCAAAATATCCCGAACTAGTTATAGAACTTTTTTTTCAATTTAGTTTATAGTCCTTTTTCTTTCTGTCTTTTTTTCTGAATCTTATTAACCCATTTTAATTTTCTTGTATCTTTTAAGTTATTTTAGTGTATACGTATTTGTTTTAGAATAGGATGAATTATCTTTATTATTTTAGCCAGTTTGTAGATGATTTTAACATGACATTGTGCTCGACAATACTCAATGTGATCTCATTTACTGCCAGTATGCTATTGTTTTTATCTCTTATTTTTTGAATTTTAGTAAAGACATTGTTTGGCATGAAATGCATGTAAATATTATCGTTTTAATTCATATTGTAATGAATCACAATAATTACGCATCTTTTCCAAATTATAATATAACTCTCTCAATTATGGCTTTTATGCAAATATAAGAAATCAAGTTATAATTAGGGCCCCGCATTGAAGATGCGGACGCCCTATAGTTTTCACTTTGTCCGTCCGTCTGTCTGTCTGTCTGTCCGTCTGTCCGTCCGTCAACAATTCTTGTGAACACCAAAACTCAAAAACTATTAACACCACAGTTCTGAAACTTTGCACAGCTGCTAAGTAGCATGTCATGATGTGCATATTAAAATTTTGTGCAAATCTGATTAAAATTTTTGTAAAAAATCTTCATTTTTTATCGAAAATCACAGATTTTGAGAATTGGACTTTGTGAACACTAAAACTCCAAAACTGTTAACAATACAGTTCTGAAACTTTGCACAGCTGCTAAGTAGCATGTCATGATGTGCATATTAAAAATTCGTGCAAATCTGATTAATATTTTTGGAAAAAACTTCATTTTTTAACGAAAAGTTTTGTTAACAATACAGTTCTGAAACTTTGCACAGCTGCTAAGTAGCATGTCATGATGTGCATATTAAAATTTCGTGCAAATCTGATTAATATTTTTGGAAAAAACTTCATTTTTTAACGAAAATCACAGATTTTGAGAATTGGACTTTGTGAACACTAAAACTCAAAAACTGTTTACGAAACAGTTCTGAAACTTTGTTCAGCTGCTAAGTAGCATGTCCTGATTTGCATATTAAAATTTTCGTGCAAATCTGATAAATTTTTTTGGAAAAAACTTCATTTTTTATCGAAAATCACAGATTTTGAGAATTGGACTAATGTGAACAATAAAACTCAAAAACTGTTTACGAAACAGTTCTGAAACTTTGTTCAGCTGCTAAGTAGCATGTCCTGATTTGCATATTAAAATTTTCGTGCAAATCTGATAAATTTTTTTGGAAAAAACTTCATTTTTTATCGAAAATCACAGATTTTGAGAATTGGACTAATGTGAACAATAAAACTCAAAGGCTATTAACAATACAGATCTCTAGTTTCATATGCATTCCATGGAACATGCCTTAGTGGTTATAATTAAAGTTCGTATGATTTTGAAAACACTTAGATATTTTGCCGCGGGGCCCTTTCTGACTTTGTCAGTATTCTAGTTTTGTGTCTACACACCTTTAAGAAATTGTCTTTTTCAAATCACAAAACATTCCCACTGTATTCATAAATGTTGAGGGGGATTGCAATTAAACATATGACAAACCACCAAAAATTCTCATAATGGCACGATGGCATGGAAAATCTTCCACTCATGACTGGTATCAAAATGGCAAATTTTAAAATATCTATGATTTGTTTTCTTTTCAAAACATGGTTTATAATGTTTGATTTACATATAATAATCATCTCAATTTATTTCATTGAATGGTTTATGCTCATTATTTGTTTTTAGTTTGTTAAATAAATTAAAGCATGCAATTGAATTTTTAACTGGATGCATAATTTTATTCTTTTATAACAAAACCATTTTATTTTTACAATTTTTTTTCCTAGTCCATTTAATAACAATTTTAATATAGTTTTGCAAAAATTTGTTTGGAAGTTATAAAAAAAAAAAAACCTTTAAAAATCTATGCATGAATAAAAACATTTTGCATTTTTGTTTTAAGTTTAATTTGGTTTAGAAAAAATCACTTTGAAATATCAATAAACGTTTTTCAATAATTTTCAAATTCTCAATAATTATTGTTAATTCTTTTAAATTTTCTACATGTATGCATGATAATTTTCGTGTGATATTGCATTTTCTTCATTCAATGATTGAAGTTGGCCATCATGACAGAAAAGATGTTAAAAAAATTGCATTTTGTTTAGTTGAAAGAATATTAACTTTGAATCATCATTGTTTTAGTGTCATTATGTATTCATTTCTTCATTTTAAGACTCCAATTGCCATTTTTTGAGCCAATAGTTGCTAGCTATATTTTCAGCATTTGTATATGATGTAAATTTGTACATAATCAATGTTTTTATGGACAAATCATGTATATTTTTAAAAAGTTTTATATATTTTTATGTATAAGACTTGCAATAAGTATTACTTATGTATATAGTGTAGATATTTCTGTATATTTTACATAGCAAGAAACCGATGTGTATTTATGAAGAGATAAACAAAAACTAAATCTTGAAAAAATTAATTAAATATTTACGAGTTAAAAAAAACTAAATTAAGGAGGTAAGGAAAAAAGTAATTTCAAATGTATTTTCAAGTCAGACACTTCTTTGATAAAAGCTATCTCCAGTGTTAAATTTATAATTAAATCATGAACTTGTTTGTACCTTGAAGAAAAATAAATATTTGGCAAGGTTTTAAATTTAAACTTTTATGTTTTACTAATCATTTAAATGCTGTTATGCTAGTTTTAAAAATCAGAATAGAATTCAACAAAGTCATATTTGAAAAAAAAAATGGGGAAAAGATGTATTAGAGGTACAATTACAATTGGTTTTAATGTCAGGATGTTATGTTACAATTTATGTGTTGTTTGAGGTAAACTTGTTGTCAATTCAGCAAATTAAAAACTTTAAATCCATTTGTCGTTTCAATATGTATTAATAGAAAGCTGGGAAAAGCCATGGAAATGTTTAGCAAGTTTTGCAGAGTGAAAAAAAAAACAGGTTAGAAAGTAGTGAATGTCTTTTCCAAGACAGGAAATAGGTATTTTTAAGTTTTACCAGCAACTACTCATCACAGCCTCTATGTATTAGGACTGCAATATCAGCATGGGTCCCATACAGTGAGATTCTATTTCAGGTCTGTCCCTCACCTTCTTAATGTTCAACAAAATCTGGTATTTATTAACTTCACAGATTTTCTTTAAATCTGCAACTATGATTTAACCACTTCAGTTGGGAGGCACATTGTTTTAGTAGGTCTGCAACTCCTCTGAAAATACTCAACAGAATTTAATGAAACTTGGTATGTAGTAATTAAACAATTATTTAATACATGTAGTTGCACATATTGCCAGGAAATATTGATCCTAAAATTTTTGTGGGAATTATATAGTTCTGGACTTGGAAATATCATATCTTTTATACATTTTTAATTTTATCTGATTAGCTGATCTAAAACTACAGAATTTAATATTTGATATGAAAAAAGTAAAATTGTAGTTGTGCATGCTTCTAGGAAATTTTACTCTTAAAACTTTTGTGGGATTGAACTTCTTTAAAATCTTTTTTATCAATACATGTGTAGTTTCAACAATCTCTATAAAACTAATCAATAGATTTTAGTGTATGCCTCCCCAAGTTTTTCAATGCCCGCCTACAAAAGTAGAGGGCATATAGTGTTCGGATACAATCGTCCGTCCACCTGTTCAGCCATCTGTCCCAAATCCTCATACTTCCAAATTTCCACTAACTGACAATAGCCACATCAATCATATTGGGATGATAGGTGCACCTATTGATGCTAAGCACAATGCAAAGTGATATGGTAGTTGCATCTAGGGATGATTTACCAAGACATGGTTCAGATGCTGGCTGTGACTATTTTTCTGCATGAATGAGAACTTTTTTTTTTTAAGTTCAAGTCTATTCCTGCTAAGTGACAATAATTGGTAATGAGATGAGCTTCGTAATTGATAGATGACTAAGCTTTTTGATTAAGCACCGTGTCTGTTTTACACATTTTACTTGTTTAGTATGGCCTGTTGACTGATGATGAACATTACTTCTGATGGTAATTTTTTTCACTCCACCCAACAAAGTGCTTGTGCTAACCTTAAAACCCAAGAGGTGTGATAGTAAAATTGAAAATCCCAATCATTCTGGGTGGCCAAGTAGTCAAAGTTGACAATTAGTTCAAAACACTGAGGCTCCAGGTTAGTTTTACTGTATAAAAAATATGTAATATAGGTGTGTGTGTGTTGGTGTTTAACACCCTTTATCGACGCACATGGGCCATGTAGGGCGGTCAGTGTTTAATGTTGGAGGAAACCACCGACCTTAGGCAGGTATCTGATAAACCTAATCACATACAGTTGGGAAAGTCCTTGTTTTTTGTCAAATACAAACGGGACTCGAACACCAGTTCAGAGGTGATCGGCAAGTGATCAATAGTGTGGTATTTAAACCAGCGCCTTAGACCACTCGGCCACCCAGGCCCCTATATAATATAAGAGAGAAGCTCATATATTGTAGATCTTTAGCCCATATTTAACCTTGCTCGTATATTATATATCTTTAGCACAAAACTTACCTCGGGGGGCCCATGTGGTTCAAAAAACATTCTTTCAGTCAGTAACTCATAAGTCAAATTATACATGGAATCTTCCTTTGTAATTTACATAAATAGTAGAGGAGCAGAGGGTCGATTTTTGTCGATTTGCCTTAATAGTATGACACACGGCTATATTATACATCATTGGAAAGAGGAAAACAATGCCTACAAGAATATCGAGGTCGTCGCATTCTAACGTGCTCACGTTTTGAGAAAAATGACGTCAAATATGAATCTTGAATTTCACTCCAAAAGGGGGTACAGATCAAAATATGGTGTTAAAAATTTTGTTTGCTAAGAATTAGACTTCAAAGACGATTTTTCTTGTTAATTAATAATGCAATTTTATAAAGACGGTAAAAAATTATAGATTATTTTCAGAATTCATGCCGAAATGAGCTTCCGAAATGTAAAAAGTGAAAAACTTCATTTTTGTCTCTACCATAACGTCCAACGTGATCCTGGTGTTAAAATTCATTATTTTCAAATTATGTTGGCTTTATTCTGTTGTATATAGGTTGAAATTATTTTTCGATATCTTACCAACTGCGCTTCGCTGAGAATCAATCTAAAACTCTGCTATTTTTTGCCTAGAACGACCTTCTATACTAGACCTCCATTAACATTCTTTATATTTTTTTTCAATAAATATATTAGGTTAAAACAACTTTTAAGATATGGAATATAATGAAAATATAAAATTCTAATGCAAGAAATGAAAGAACTGCTGCTTATAAGCACATAGTTCGGTAAAGAGCTGGTTGTCAACTTGGTTGTAAAATACGTGTACTATAGTACATCGCCGTACATGTATGTATTTTCAAATTATTCGTTTCTTTTCATTTTGATACCCATCGAGGTACCGAGGTATATTATGGCTTGTTATGTCCGTTCGTCTGTCTGTGCTTCTTTCCTTCCTTACGCATGTCACACATTTTGTATCCACTATACTATTACCAAAATAAAGTTTATATACTTTCGATGTAAGGTTTGTCAGATCAAATAACTTGTTTCTTTTCATCTTATACACCGACTGAGGTATGTTATGGTTTGTACCGTTCGTCTGTCTGTCCGTGCTTGCATTCTTTCACCCGTAACACTTTTTGGCTTCACGCATGCACTACTCATCTAGATCTCAAACGCCTTGTTTTGCACGTCTTACTTGATGTTTTTAATGATTTTGGGGATTTTTCAAAGCCTTTAATGAATGTTTACCATTGCCCCAATAGGGTTTGATATGTTGCATCGCTAAATCCTCAAAGGGACGTTGATAGACTATCTTCGTGCTTTTATAAAATCTTTTTCGTACACAAATGTACATGTAGATGCGCACCTTCTAATAAATAATGAATTGGATTTATTCGGGTAGGGATGTTCTCCTGGAACCTTTGGACCTCTAAACCATCCAAGACTAGCTTCATACCATACAATATTTGCATATTACTTCTCAAAACGTGTATATTTTTGCATGTCTATCATAGCTAGCTGTCAATAAGGCTGCCAAAAAAAACGGTCCCCGTTGAAAAAAAAGAATATAACGGTAATTTGATGGAAGACACCATTCGCTCATAGAAAAAATATAGAATTTTTATTTCCCAGATGCGTATAGATGCTGTTTTTATGTCCCGTCTACGAAAGTGGGGGCATATAGTATTTGGATTGGTTCAACCATCGTCCGTCCCAATTGATGCATTATTTCTTTTGGATTTGACACGCTGAAATTTAGCAACGCGTCGGGAGTATTGCAACAAGCATGGACTACTTGCACTACCGTAGCACCTGAGTTCATTCTCGTTATGATGTGAGTTCGCGTTTTTGATTGCTATTTATGGTGTCTGTTGTTTCGTGCTGTTCTGACCTGTTCTTGGTTGAATGTATTGGTTTTGCCTTTCAGTCTGTCGACGTTCAAATACTCCATTGGTACCTCTCTGCCTCTGGCCTTCAGAACATGCATTCCATGTCATTTCATCTTTACCATAATTTCGTTAAATGACATTTAATTTATCATTTTCAATATTTTAGATCAATTGGACTTTGCCGAATGAAACTTGGAATGAAGGTTCCTAAGTTATAGTGAACATTATGTATATCTATTTTATTTAGCATTATTTTTTTTAAATTCTTAATTGACAAATATAGGGGTCACTCTGACACCATCCGTCGTCCTGCGTCGCCATGCGTCTAGCGCCGTCCTGCGGCGTTACAGTTTTCTCGGCCTTGATATTCACAGCTTCTTGATATTTGGCATTAAGGTATTAGTATAAACATAATGGGGGAAAATCACGAACATCCATTTCGAATCGCAAGCGTGAAAGCGCTTTCAAAACAAAATTGTGATCGATGGACGCACGGATGAACATCCGGGGGGGGGGGGGGGGTAACTTGGTAATTTTTGGGTGGGGATGTGCCATTAAATTTCATCTTGAATTCGATACGCTAATTTATATAAAATTTCCAATTTTCATAATCCATATTTCTTAAAATCAACTTTATTCATGACCCATATTTCTATAAAATCAACTTTATTCATGACCCATATTTATATGAAATTGTAAATTGTAAATTTCATTTAATATTCTTATAATACAGCTCTTATTTTTTGCCAAATATTATTTGTCTAGAGATGGAGATTATTTCTTACAGCTTATTGCTAATGCAATGGGGCATATCTATATGAAAATCCAAAGAAAAGAACCACATGGTCCATATCTATATAAGACCAGATTTTTTTTCTATGAAATTTAAAAGCATACCCATTTTTATGAAAAATTATCTCAAAACTATACCCATTTTGATATAGATTTTAAAAAAAACCTATCCATATTTTTGGCACATCCACGTACACCTTTATATAGGAAGTTGACCCCCCCCCACCCCCGGGATCGTCATAAACTATATGGTAAAATGTCCTTTCTATTACTTTATACGGAAAATAAACAGGCCCCACGTACTTGGTTTGTATATTATAATTTACACTCTAAAAACTGCAAAAATATCAAAAATAAGAAAGTTTATCACAATAGTTATAGACAGTCCCTTTATATATCGTTAATGTGTATATCAAATCATCCTGATTTAGCTATATAAAGGAACATTTTAACTTTGTAAATAAAACTACACGTGCTTTTTGTGACCGGATATAGTGTAAATTCCTAATCGAACACCGATTTGTGTTAATCCGAACACGCCACGTGTGTAATTTGATGATCTTTAATCCCAAATTTCTTTAAAACTACAATACCTAAAAATCTAAATTTGTGTGTACATGTGTACTTAACAAACGTACCTTGAATTCACGTAAAGCATTTTGTATACATTACACGGAATCTTGTCACAATAGAGAAAATAGTAAAAAAATCAATGATTATTCTTGATATAAAAATGTACAATGGCTTTGAGTAGCATAAAGGTTTTCTACAACTTTTTTATTGATTTTTGGCAAGTTTAACATATTATCCTCGTGTCCAAAGACTTTTATGATTAAATTGGGATAATTAACGGTCTTTTTAATTGACTTTAAAAACATTGGTAAAATGCACATTTTATGGGTACCGTCAAAAAAACGTCAAAAATAGAATAACGTGACCACGCCAGAATACGACGACCAAGCTAAATTGAAAGTATAATAATTTTCCTTTCATAAAATATTAAATTTAGCTGTGTGTCATACGATTAACCCAAACTCGAAAAATAGAGGCTTTTTTAAATGCCTGCTATCCTACTAAAATGGACTGTTCACTTGTTTGTAATAGAATAGTGTCGGCACATCCAGGCCGTGTGGACAAATAGTCCAAAGGCTATTTTTTCCGGATTTCACTGAGTGAAAAATCCGGGTTATAAAACGGTGAAAGTGGGGCAGCGGGCGGGGAAGAAATTTTTGTTACAGTTTTTCAGCAACTACTGTGGATTCATTTATTTTCGTGGGTACCAATTTTCGTGGTTTGATGAAAAAGTATAAATTTGTGGATTCTGTAAAAAAAAGCCTGCAGCATAGACACCAATGTTAAATTTCCATTTCGTGGGATATCAAATTTCGTATCTATCACAGCCACTTGATATTTGGTATAAGGTAGTACTCCACAATTAGGATTTTTTCACAGTATTGTTTTCGTATGTGGCCCCTGTGGACTTTTTTGTTAAATGAAAATATTGATTCGTTTTGGTCTTAAAACAAGACAAATAAAAAATCTGGACCCGTTATATAAAAAATACGATCCACGGTTATTGTTTTAAAAAATGATTTCGAAAAGACAATACCAATGATCATAAAGCGTCGCTTCCGGCTGTGGATGGTGACCAGAGGATTGGCTTAAATTTAAATGTGCTATTTTTAGATTTTTAAGTTTGAACAATTTTAGCGGAAAAAAGAGCCGAAGTCGGATAGGTTTATTTGGTCTTAAAAGACAGGACTGTTTTCGGGCTTTCATTTCATACATGTTACGTTTCACCTGAACCGAAAGCTCGACTTCTGGCAACGTTCAAAAAAAGGACAAAACCCCGATTTTTGCGTATTTTTGTCCCCAAATTTTTGACAAATGTTAAGAGTTGCTAGGGGCAACGAGTACAACAAAGAAACCAAATACGGCACTAAACACGACTAAACATGCCCGGAGTTTGGAACACCACCTAGTTTAAAGTGCAAATAGCAGTTTAAGCGATTACAAGAACCCGGGACAAAATAGTCAACGTCGAGCACATGCAAAAATGAGCTTAATAAATTAATTGTGGAGTACTACCATATGGCATTATTCTCTTTTAAATTTAAGAGTATATCTTGATTTTAGTCCTTGGTTTAATTATTGAAAATAAAGCTAATATATTTGAGAATTACTTGTTTCAAAAATTTTTGGAAAAATATCAGTTATTAAGCATAAATGCCCATAGCAACCAAACATGCTTATTTTTGAAAATATCGTCAATAACGTTATATTCTGTACAGCTGGTTATGCTGTATGTAACGCTAACAACGTTAATAATTTCCCCGGAAGAAATAAAAATTACACAATATAGTATATTTCCCCGTATGTAAATCATAAAATTGTAATTTTTAGTCGGCTTGAATAGAAACGCAAGGCATTATAGCTTGCTATGCAAATGTTAAGAAAATTTTGATGATGTGTTTCCATGGACGCCATTATTGTAGATTTTTTCACGGAAATCTTCCAAATTTTCACAAATATGTTTGAAATAGGCTAGAAAATGACTTAAGCACAACAGAATACCAATTTTGTTACGAAAATACAAAATTTGATTCAAAACAAACGGGGAAAGAATCTAGCGTTATTGCAGGAAAATGTCCAAAAAAGAGCTTGATCAGAAAAGGGCTTCCGTCTTTGAGCGTGCGTTACTATGGTAAAACATAAAAAAAATCATAATATCCGGTATTCCTCAAGTGGTTACATACTCAAGAAGAGAAAAATGCAACTCATGTTAAATTTTCAAAAAATGCAAAAGCATTATGGTAGTACTCCACAATTAGGATTTTTTCACAGTATTGTTTTCGTATGTGGCCCCTGTGGACTTTTTTGTTAAATGAAAATATTGATTCGTTTTGGTCTTAAAACAAGACAAATAAAAAATCTGGACCCGTTATATAAAAAATACGATCCACGGTTATTGTTTTAAAGAATAATTTCGAAAAAATCAATACCAATGATCATAAAGCGTCGCTTCCGGCTGTGGATGGTGACCAGAGGATTGGCTTAAATTTAAATGTGCTATTTTTAGATTTTTAAGTTTGAACAATTTTAGCGGAAAAAAGAGCCGAAGTCGGATAGGTTTATTTGGTCTTAAAAGACAGGACTGTTTTCGGGCTTTCATTTCATACATGTTACGTTTCACCTGAACCGAAAGCTCGACTTCTGGCAACGTTCAAAAAAAGGACAAAACCCCGATTTTTGCGTATTTTGTCCCCAAATTTTTGACAAATGTTAAGAGTTGCTAGGGGCAACGAGTACAACAAAGAAACCAAATACGGCACTAAACACGACTAAACATGCCCGGAGTTTGGAACACCACCTAGTTTAAAGTGCAAATAGCAGTTTAAGCGATTACAAGAACCCGGGACAAAATAGTCAACGTCGAGCACATGCAAAAATGAGCTTAATAAATTAATTGTGGAGTACTACCTAAAGCATCAGGGTGGGGTCCCATAACGTGGGATTCGATTTTGGGTCTGTCGCTAATCTACTTCCTGTTTCACGAAATCCGGCTATTTTTGACTGAATATTCCGGAATAGGACTCGTTTTACTAAATAATCACATATGGTACAATTAACTGAGAGGCCGGGTCCGGTCGAATAGCCATGGCCAAAAAAATATTATCTGTATTGATACTGAATGTCTACCACTGTCAGCATTGTGGGCGGGCAACCACTACCAATTGGATATGGCAGTTCCCTGTTCAAATGTCGATAGATTCATGTATTTTCTTGTTTTCTTTCACCATTATGCTGACCACCTTTATGAATTATGTGCATTAAAAAACACCCATATCAACCAGTTTACATGTGGGCTTGTAAAATAAACCTGGAATGAATTTCAAAAATTTAATGAAAATAAATTATCAGAAGATATTTTGAATATAAATTACAAATATTATATATAGAAAAAAAACACATTCACATCTATTTATACACATATATCTTAGGGGCTGACCATTTAACTTGAAGAGGGCTTTGCCTTTTGTTCTGGTAAAATTGTTTTTTAAAGGTGTGACAGAAAATTTCAATATTGACATTTTTTATATGGCAGAAATCCTTCTTCAGATTTTTCCCCCTTTTTTAGCGTCTGTTGCCAGAATAATCTTTTCATCACATATCAGTTTCAAAATATTTTTAAGGGAAAAAAGCCCTCCCCGTTTTCAAAATAAATGGTCGGTCCCTTTTAACAATTTAGCT
Organism: Arcuatula senhousia; assembly: GCA_963971305.1. Lineage (NCBI taxonomy): Eukaryota > Metazoa > Mollusca > Bivalvia > Mytilida > Mytilidae > Arcuatula > Arcuatula senhousia. The sequence goes on along the minus strand of OZ020304.1, from coordinate 46,285,010 downwards.
CTTTTTGTGTTCACGGACATGCTTTCTGTATTTGGTATACGAATTAAATATTAAATTGCATTTTCCACACGTGTATTGACGCGGGTCGCCAGAATGCACGTGCATGTGATACTTCAGTGTTGTTTGCTGTGTAAATGCCCGCCCACATAGCTCGCATTCAAACGGTTTCTCGTTCGTATGTATCCTTCTATGGGTGACCAGACCAGCGTGGAAAGTGAATCGTTGTTGACAGAAATCGCATTCATACGGGCGTTCTCCAGTATGCATCCGGAAGTGACGTACTAAATGATGTTTCTGAGTGAACTCTTTAGAACAGACGTCACACTTAAATTCGCGCGGTTTTGGAAAGTGACATAACTGCATGTGACGTGGTAAATGCTGTGGTTGGCCAAAAGTCCTACCACATATTTCACACTCGATTGGTTTTCCTTTGTGCATGATAGTTTCACCGGTATGTACACGTTTGTGGCGATTGAGATTACTATTTTGGGTGAAGGCCATGTCACAAAGGTCACATTTGTAAGGACGATCACCACTGTGAACGCGCATATGTTCTAAAAGGTCCTTTTTATCTCTGAATCTTTTCCCACAGACATCGCAACTGAATTTCATGTCTTCATCCCTTGCTCCGAAATGCGACGACTTATGCCTAACTAGATGATAATTTGAGTTAAAATGTCTGCCACATACATCACAATCAAAGCGTTTGCTCTTTTGCACCCTAGACCCGCCTTCCGTCTTAATATCTTTCTTAATAGTTTCTTCTATAACCCCAGCTTTCTCACCATAACTAGACAGTTCAGCTTCTTCTTCATTCGAATTACTATTGAATCGCTTTCGTTTCTTCGAATAACGTGGTCTACTCTTTTTCTTTCGCTTGCCAGCTTTATTGTCACTGGTTTTACTTTCAGTAGAATAAGATGGGTTTAAAATGGGTTGTCCAACTGTCTGATCTGGTTGTTCTATTGCATCGAGACATTCGTCCTTGACCTCCTGTAGAATTCTTGCACACGTCTCATTCTGTTGCATTTCTTGTTCAATTGTATCTTCCATGATGTCATAAAATTCAGGATCTTGTATGACGTAAACATCATCACTGTCACTCATCTTTTGGCTTTTGTTAGAGACTGAAAATGAAATTAAAATGTGAACATAAAATTAAGCCTACATAAATGACAGCCTGGTGGATATGTATTTTCAAAACATGTTCGATACTTTTCGTTTTTATACTCTAGTTTATTTTGGAATTTCAACTTCTTGGTAGTAACTGCGTCTGTGTTGCGTTTTCAATAGACGAAAAGCAGATGGGCTGGAATTGAACAATTTTCGTCCCGAAATTTGGTGTATGTAAAATTAGGAATGGAAGTGAAAAGCAAAAATTTACTTGGTTCATTATGTTGCAATGCATGCACGTGCTACCATTTTGACAGGCGAGCCTCATAAAACATTACATGGTTACATAGATCTGTATATAAACACATAATATACAGGTCTATGATGGTTATAATTATCTGTTTAAAATAATGTGTTCTCTTGGCCCGTCTCTTGGTTTAATATAAAACTCAATATATTATAAACACACTCTTATATTAGATCCGTGTAAATGATCTAACTTAATTAAATAAAACAAACTCGTTTTTAACTAAAATTCTATATTAACTAAACTATTTCGATTACATATACATAAACTAAGACTAAATATCCAAAAAAAACTCTCCCCTTCTCCAGACTACACGTGCATTTATCTGATAAACATCTCATGAATATTCATATTTGACCATACTGACCACAAGCAAAGACAAAGAGGCGTGTCATTGACCATGGAATCAGTCAATCACATGCCAATATACAGCTGCTCTGATTTCAATAACCAGTATCAACATCATGATTATAACATCCCCGCCCACAAAAAGAAATTTCCCAAATTTCTAACTGGTTTATGAAATCAGTGCAGAGATAATAAAATATGAATAAGAAAATATGAAGGTTAAAAAAAAAATGTTTTAACAAATTATAAGTGAAAAACTTTATCATATAAAAATTTATCAAAACTTTTTAATACAAATTTATAATGGAAAAAAATAAAAAAAAAAACAAACAAAACAATTAGTATGATATAAAGAAAAAAAAAATGGATTATTGTAACCAAAAAAAAAAAAAAACTAAATCAAAATCATTTTTATTTAAAAAAAAACCAAGTAATTGCAAAAAAAAATATCATTATTTATTAAAGATAACTAAAAATATATAAACATTCATGAAAATTAATCAACACATACACACACATGGTGTTTGAAACAAAAATACAAATATCTATAAACTTTTAAGTGAACCTTATATTCAAACATTTATTCCCATTAAATCTTACTTCTGCTGACATATTGTTTTGAAAACATGTGGTTGCACATGGCATCATGTTCATAAACTTGTCAAAGTATACCAAGATTAATGATGGTCAAGGGGAATATAACTTCTGACAAAAGAAAGATAAACATAAACTAATGAGCTACTTCTCCTGTAAGCTCATCAACATTAATAATTACTCTCACAAAACCAATAAAATTTGTCATTACTCATGTTAAAGTGACCATTTGCACTGTGAAACTATCAAGTTTCTGCATTTACATGGTTTATAACAATATGACCTTTTATTTATCAATGTATTCTCATAGACTATTTTGATAAATGATTTTACAATGATTCTAGCAGAGACCTTTAACTCTTAAAAACAAATATTTAAAATAATAGTTTCTATTATGAACTCACATACACCTTTCAAGTAACCCGTACGAAGTTACTTTCCTAACAAACAAAGATACACTCAAAAGAAAATATTATTAAAAATAAAGGTAATTTCTAGATATTCAACAACCATCACATCATAGTCCTATACTAGCATTATTATCAACATCCTTGGTACCAAATAATTAATAAATCAAACTTCACAACAATTATCAGAAGTTTAGTTGAAACATGTATATACTATGAGCACGTGCAGTCTGGAAAAAAAAACTAAGAAGGCATGCAACATTAAAAAAACAAAAACAATTAATAATCATATCAAAGTCAATTTTAAAGTTCATCATCTGTATATCATCAACGTCTGGAAACAACTTTCTAATTTGGTAACACTGGAAACAATCATCATACATGTAGTGGCGAAACAATTTTCACACACCTATATAGCGAACAATAGTGGCGAAACAATTTTCACACACCTATTTTAATATATAGTGGCGAAACAATTTTCACACACCTATTTTAATATATAGTGGCGAAACAATTTTCACACACCTATTTTAATATATACAACGTTTTGAGTGGCGAAACAATTTTCACACACCTCTACCCTGGTATGTAGCGAAACAATTTTCACATACATTAAATCGTCGGTGGTGGCCGTCGTTGAACATATTCTTTGGCTCTAGATGACAACTCACTTTCATTTACCCAGATGGAATTTTGTGCAGGTTCTCCCTTAATTTGGACTAAATATTTTGTATTTGAACCTTCCAATTTTTTAGCCAAAATTCTTTTAATTTTAAATTGGTGATTGTCATCGGACGAGAGAGATGATGGTGAGCTAAAATCAACATAGTCTCTATATCTAATAGGAGGTCGAATCATACGAGCTGATCTACGAACCGGTATATCGGACCTTTCATTTGAAGAGGTAGAATTTGTTGAATTGTTCGGAGAAAATTCGATGTCGTTTTCATTTTCTTGTTGTAAATAACTACCAGGTTCGGGTTCCCTAATGTATGCCATTTTAAGCCTATTAATATGCACTGGCATATTAAATCTCTTTTTCCCGTTCGGATCTCTTAGCTTTACTAAATGTGGACTTTGGATTTCGTTCACAACATACGGACCACTAAAATTTGCTTGCAGTTTTTGACCTTGACCCTTAGTTTGCTCATGAAGATACACAAAATCACCAACTCTGACATTTAAAGGTGAAATTTTCTCATTTGCCCTTTTAAGCATTTCGACATTAGACTTTTCTATGTTAGTTTTTACTTCATCTTGAACAATTCTAAGTTTCTTACATAGTTGTTTTAAATAAACATGGGTATCTTTAGGCACATCTCGAAAATCAATTTCAGTTGGTTTTACCAAAGGATATTGCGGACGTCGACCATAGACAACTTCAAATGGCGAATAATGAGTAGTTGAACTAACACAAGAGTTCATTGAAAACACAACTGCCGGTAAAATATCGTGCCAAGATTTCCCCTGACGTATGTAAGGAGTCAGTCTCTCTTCAAGAGTTCTATGTGACCTTTCACAAGCCCCTAAACAATGATGCGCAAAACTAGGTGTAAATTCTTGTGAAACATTCATTTGTTTACATAATTCTTTAGTACTTTTCGCAATGAATTCCGAACCCTGGTCAGTTACAATTGTTTTACAAACCCCGAAGGTAGTAAATAAACGATATATAGCATTCCCTACAGTCAAAGAATCACAGTTCAAAAGTGGCTCAGAATAAATGAATTTACTAAACATATCAATAGCAGTAAAAATATATGTATGCCCAGCTGATGATAAAGGGAATGGTCCACATAAATCCATTTCCCAAACTTGAAACGGTTCTGATGGAATCGGGAATGAAACTAAACCAGCTTTGGAATGAAAACTAGATGTTTTTCGAATTTGACATTCATGACATGACCTCACATATTCAGCAACAATAGTCGGCAGTCTGTGAAAGTAATAAAATTCTCTGACCCTATCTATTGTATTCTGTATCCCGGCATGACCTCCCATTGGAGAATCATGACACATTTGTAACACCACTTTAATCATTAATTTGGGAACTACCAGTTTGTAATGATGACCAGTCATTGATTTCCTTATCTTAGATTTAGATAAACTTGAATGAAATAAAATTCCTTTCACAAGAATATAATCTGCTGCTTCTAAAAGTAATTTTCTAGATTGTTTTTGTGAATCAGGCAAAGTTTTATCTTTTAAATATTTAATAATTGGTTTCAAGTCACTGTCTTGAAATTGAAGATCCTTGATATTATCATTTGTGAAATCACAGTTATTAAACAAGTCAATTTCGGAAAGATTTACATCTACTTTGTAAGAAGTTTCACTGTCAATATCAGTATTTTTGTCAAAGTTAGATGTTGTACCACTGTTTGTTTCTGTTGATATATCGAAGAACTGATTGTTAGAAGATTGTACGTCAGTAGTTTTATCAAATACTGAGTCAGTTGTGGTATCTACATGGACCGCGTTAATAGCATTTAAAGTCTTTTTCTTTTGCTTTTTACGGTTGAATTCCGAAAAGTCAATAACACCATCAGTATCCGCATCATATTCAGGGTCTTGTATATTAACATGAGAACAATTATATTTTGTACCATTGTCAGAATGTTGCAATAAATCAGCAAGGTTAATACCCGATGGAAGTTTTATATCACCTGTTTTTTCGGTAACATAAGGAAAGAAAGGATCGTCCTCATCAGGACTAACTACCAAATCACATTTGTCTCTTGGAATTTCCCAATGATTTCTACTAAGCGCATCCGCGACCTGCATTTGCTCAGCAGGTTTATACTGAAGGTCAAAGTTATACTGTTGTAAAATAGCAAGCCACCTTTCATAAATTGCACCTTTAAATTGTTTTTGGAAAATTGGCTTTAGGGCTTGATGATCGCATTCGACAACAAATTTATTACCACGCAAGTAATCAGAACAGTCTAAAATGCTAACTACCATTCCTAAAAGTTCAAGTTTAGTCGGACCATACGATTGCTGCCATTTACTTAAAGACTTCGAACCGAATCTTACAACACGGGGTATCTCTTTGTCATTTTCACTGTGAAGTTGGTATAACATATAACCTATTCCCCGTGATGAAGTGTCAACTGCTAAGCGAAAGGGCAAATCAAATCTGGGAAAAGCTAACACCTGCGAATGTAAAAGACTTTCCTTCAAGTCTTCAAATGCAACATTTTGTTCCGAACCCCAGCAAAAAACTTGCCCCTTTTTCAATAATTTAGTCAATGGAGATATTTTCCCACTGAAACTTGGAATATATTTCCGAAACCAGTTGAACAACCCAATCAAACGGCGCAATTCCTTAATGTTTTTAGGTTGTGGGTATTCTTGAATAGCTTTAACCCTATCTGGTGGCGGACGAATACCATCTTTTGAAATTAAATGTCCCAAAAACACGCATGATTCTTGAGCAAATGTACATTTTCTCGGTCCAAGCTTCAATCCAGCCGATCGGAAACGACTAAATACATCATTTAAGTCTTTGATATGCTGATCAAATGTATCTGAACAAATCAAAACATCATCTAAATAACATAAGCACGATTTAAATGTCAATCCTCGCAGAACTTTATCCATCAACAACTGAAAGGATGCGGGGGCTGTTGATAGACCCATTGGTAATCTGAGAAATTTATAAGAACCAAAGCATGTATTAAAAGCAGTATACTTTGTGGAATCGGGAGAAATACTCATTTGGAAAAATCCGGACGACAGGTCAATTGAAGTAATAAAGTTCGGAGTAGTTTGCGAAAATGATTCGGTTAATTCATCTAAATTTGGAATGTTATATTTGAATTCTTTTGTCTGCGAGTTCAAATATCTAAAGTCACAAACGAAACGATATTGAAATAAAGCTGCATCTTTATCTGACATATCAGATGTCGGTTTTCCTCGTTTTGTAACCAAAACAATAGGGCTTGTAATTGGAACATCTTCATTTTCGCTAACAGGCGAGATGATACCCTGTCGTAAAAGTTCGTCTAAGTGATGACGCAAAACCTCTTTTTTATGTGGAGGTAAACGATATGGCTTTTGATGCTTTGGTTTTGCATCTGATTTAAGAATAATTTTATGCTGAACTACATCAGTGTATCCAAGATCAGAATTTTCTTTTGTTACAAAAATGTCACGGTTTTGAAACAGACAATCCGAAAGTTTTTGTTTTTGATCAGAGTCAAGAGTATCAGGCAAGTTAAATTCATCTTCAAATTTCGACTCAAAGACTTTTGATTTGTTTGAATTTACAAGTTTGACATTCGATAAACTTTCAACGCTTTTTGAATCAAAAACTTCGTGACAGTTTTCAGTAATGTCATAACCTAAATCAATCGGATGAAAGTCCGATAGAATTGTTCCTTTCGGAATAGTCAAGTTTTCCTCAGTAGGATTTAGAATTCTAAGTGGCACCGTGTGGCTTATTGGAATTGTAACTAAAGTTTTCGCAAGAAGGAATCCTCTACTTCGCAAAAATGAACTACTATTTACACAAACTCCCTGAATTCCAACTGGCAAATTTTGTGGTAATTGACCCCAGATAATGACTTCCGAATTCCGTTCAACACACAATTTTCTGTCTGATTTAATTTTATAACTTCTCTCAGAGGGAATGTTTCGAAAAGAAATGTCAATGCCGTGTGACCTTAAATACCTTATTCCTAAAATCATGGGATGCGATGTTCTGGGTAATAAATAAACTTTAATTGTATAATATCTATCAGTCTTAATTTTGATTTCAGCTGTGCCAATTACATTAATGTGAATAGCATTTGCCAATTTGACAGTGTCGTTAAACGGAATGATTGAGGTTTTGAATTTATCTGGCAAGGAGTTGAATAAATCAAGAGAAACAATATTGATAGAACTACCACAATCTATCAAAGCAGCAATGTCAATATTTCCACATTTTACAGACATATACAAAAACGGATCATTCTCATCTGAATCGGCCTCATTTATTTCCCTTCTACAATTGTTTAACTTTGGTACCCTTGACGACCCGGCCTTTTGTCGCCAGGGTTTTGAGCGTTTCCCTGTCTGTTTCTATCGTGACCACGAGTTTTGCAACGATATGCAGGATGTCCTTCTTGACGACAGAGTTGACATTTATCTGGAGTTGGCCGATTTTGACCATCCCAGTTACATTCGTTTACTTTGTGTCCAGGAAAGTTACAATTATAACAAGTAATATTATTCCTAACCGGTCTGGAATTAAACGAGGGCGAACCTTTAGCCAAGCTGAGATTAGCAACAGTTTTAGTTAAATTTTCAACTTGTTGAGAAAGTGTCTCTATACTTGGTGTTTTAGAAGCAGCTGTTTTAGTTGGAAATGGATCTTGCTGACGATACCCACATGATTCTGCCATTTTAGCAGACATTAATGCCGCTGAGAGATTTGCTGGCTGTCCAGCACGAACAAAGAATGCTACTTTTTCGGGAAGACCATCAATAAATTTTGAAACAATTTCATGTTCAGGTTTTTGAAGCAACGCGCCTTTTTCGAATAATTGACTGTGATAGTCTTCTAAAGATTGATCTGGTTGTAATTTCATAGAATTGAAATTTTGACCTTCCATCATTGCCATAGCATGGTTATTTCCAAAATTAATAAATTTATCATCGAAGCGCTCTTCAACAGCATCCCATTTTCTTTTAGCAAAATCACTTAAACCATTGAACCAAGTAAGAGCTGGGCCTTTTAAATGCAGATGAAATGCTGCTACTTTTTTCCCATCTACATCTGTTAAATCGTGAAGTAGGGCGTATGATTTGAATTCAGAAAGAAATTTCTTTGGGTTATCATTAGAATAGCCCGAAAAGGTAGAACAATTGGCTAGTCTTTCCATTTTTTTGGTTGCAAATGTTATAGAGTTATTTAAAACTGTTGAATGTCTTTGTGGGTTTGGAAGAGAGCGATAATTTGAATCTCGTAATTCATTCAGTGCCAAATATGAATCGGATAAAATTTCATCATTAATGTCGTCAAATTGATACAAAAAGGTAGACTCGGCAGAACTATAGGGAACAGACATCATCAAGCAGTTTGTAGCGTGTCAATTCACACATACAAAACATTGAAGATCGCAACATTTTGTAGCGCAACTATTTACACATACAAAAGCTAGTCAGAAAAACTTCTATGCTCATCATTTGCATGTAGCGCAACTATTTGCACATACAAATCAATTTAAATGGTAATAGTACATAAAGGGTACTTACAGCTAAACTGCATACTACTAAACACATCAATAGGATTAACAATATTGTCCAAACAGGCGACAGAGTTTCAACAACCACAATTTTGAAAGTTCTTCACATGGATGTATTCCATCTTTGTACGCAGAAAAAGTATAACCATTGAATGAGTGTTTACGTTTTCCTTGCTTCCGTGACTAGGCAAACAAATAATGTTAATCCATTTGGAAACTGTTTTACCAACTCCGGTAGTTTTTTCTTCAACACATTTAAATGTTCCAAACAAGGAATTGAAGAACGAAATAGCCACTGAATATTATTGTCAAAAGAAACTTGGTTAAACAAATAACGTCCTTTACTGTCTGATACTAAAACTGGGCAGCGAGAGGTAAAATTTAAAGTTTGCGGAGTTTCGAAATTACGTAACTGTTTTATAATGTTATTCATCGAAACACATTAAAATAATAAAAATTCTCCACCATATTAGATCCGTGTAAATGATCTAACTTAATTAAATAAAACAAACTCGTTTTTAACTAAAATTCTATATTAACTAAACTATTTCGATTACATATACATAAACTAAGACTAAATATCCAAAAAAAACTCTCCCCTTCTCCAGACTACACGTGCATTTATCTGATAAACATCTCATGAATATTCATATTTGACCATACTGACCACAAGCAAAGACAAAGAGGCGTGTCATTGACCATGGAATCAGTCAATCACATGCCAATATACAGCTGCTCTGATTTCAATAACCAGTATCAACATCATGATTATAACACTTAATAATTTTCTTATGCAATGACCTTTACATTGGGAAAATAAATGATTAAATACCCGGTATATGTAAATGTTATTGTACATGCACCGAGGCTTACACTGTATTTATATGTAGAGTAGTGTGCTGTAATAATCAGCTATAATTATAAAAATGCTATATATTCTAAAAACTGCATGCATTCAATAAACACAAGAAAAGGCAATTAATTTTAAAGCATATTACAAACAACGTAATTGTTTAGGATAAGGCAATTAATACATATGGTTTGAAGCTCGAATATAATTCCCCATTACTTTATCATACATGTTTACTTTATGTTTCATACATTTCTTTGATAATCATACACATATATTCCAATCTTAAATTCCTACCTGAAATACTAATAGCCGTGAAAGTCTGTCCCGGAGATATATTTATAATAAACTAAGAATCTCCACCATATTGTATACTATATATCTCTTGTTTGTACGCAAATAAATTACCAACAACATGTCAGTTCTTGCCACAGCAATATCCTTGTTCTCCGCGGAGATTAATCTTTTAATCATTAGATATGTTAGGTGACGTATCAATGTAAGCGAGCTCAGCGATCAGTTTTAAATCGATGATCTCTAATAAATAATGCTCAGCTTATAAAAATCCATACTTTTATGACCATGTATATAAATATCTTATTTAACCATTTCGTCGATATACGCACAAATACCAAGTGTTTTGTTTTCAGAATCCATTATAATAAATTATGCCTCTAGGTGTATCATATAATTAATTTCATTACAGTCGGCCTAACAAAAGCCGATTAATTAAATTAATAATTAAGTGCGGCAATTGAATTGCCACTTGATTATATTTAGAGTTATTCATGTCATATTGCTAATTAAAGCAAAACCGAAATGCATGAAAGTTCAAAAAGTTAAGTTGCGCGCATGGGCAACAGTCTTTATTTTCAGAAGAAATCTTCGACGGTTATTAACTAACGAAGATAATTCTTTTTTTCTACACCCCCCAAATACGGTTTCAAACAAAGGAGAGGATAATAGAAAATGGTAGACAACGGGTTAGAATAAGGTTATTGTCTAAAGTCTTCCATTTTAATTCTCCTATCGGACTGTCTTCAGATTTCCAGAGTTAACGATATCTGTTAATGCCCCGTGTGTATTGTTTAAAAATGTGAGTTCAAGTAAATTATGTGTAAACATTTCTTCTTTTTACACTTGATTCGTGTGATTTCTTATACACTAACAGTTAAGAGTATGACAGTAAACAGATAATTCCTGACCAAAAACCCAGGAATTCATCCTATAAATTCCACGACCAAGCAAAAGGTAAGGGAGCAACCATTTGATTTTAGAGGGTGGCAGGTGGGCCGGGTAATTTGTGTATGGATATTTATTTCGTCCTGCGTGTTTATTTTTCAAAAAAATGTTCCTTTTTTGTAATTTTCTGAAAATTTTACAGCCAAAAACACCACCCTGACTTTTTTGTTAAATCCGAGCATTGTCCTGTTGTGTTTAAATCATTGTTGCCATCATCCGGTTGCTCCCTAAACGATCTGTAAAGATAACGTTTTGAAAAGTTAGAAAAAGTTACTTGAACTTTGAATTTTATGGAACACGAAGCAGTATATCTTGGACCAACTTGATTTGAAAATTTGAAATCGGAATATTTCTACTGTTAAAACTGAAGATATTTAACATTCATTTCAAAGTCATGACCAAGGTTATCGACAACAATTACTGTACATGTTCCAGACCGTAGCCCTACGGCCCGGACTTCAAAATACCTTTAGGTAGTAGTACGGTCGGACCGTACGCGTACGATCTGACTTGCGTTTCCTAGATCAATATTTCATAAAATATACACTGCAAGAATGCATAAATTGTATTATTATATATTATTTAGAACAGAATGGACACAATATCTAAAATCAATTTAGTGTGAGTATCCTTTACGTCAGTCGTAACAACATAAACAAAGTCATTGAAATGTTGGAAGAAAAGTTTGAAAAATATTAAGGAATCTGGTCAACAGACTTTTCAACCATTTATTTACCCATGAGAAGACGGAGAGAATAATATGTTATCTGCAGACGGGGGTGGTTGATTCAGCAAGATTTCGACAATCATGCTTATTTAGCCAATAATTTTTCAAAACTTGAACAAGGATCCAGTTTGTTCGTCCGTCAGTTTTCCAAAATATTTACCTACTTTTTAGCAAAAAAGAATGGATTTTCCCCTTTTAATCATCCTCACGAAGTCTGACTTTTTTGTGGACCCGGTCTATCCCTATACACCGGTGTAATCCAACAGCATAGCAGAGGATAAAAACGAACAGATTCTACCGACAATATCAAAACATTACATTCCTCTATTCCTCCACCTTCTGCCTTTCTATAGTTTAGTTTTTAGTTACATATTCTGACTTTTGTTTAATTTTGTTTTGCTGCTTATTACACATATTATATATTCTATGATTTCAATTGCTCCCCTTTTCGTTTTTATTTGAGTTCCCATATTTTTCTGTTGTAATTAAATACATTTTTTAGTTTGAAAAAATATCATTTCCTTATATTACATGTACATATATTTGAGAAATACATATATGGTTAGAATACTTGTATGGTCCAGCTCGTTTAAGACACGGTTATATTTGTACGGTCGGACCGTATAGGTATACTCGTACGCGTAAGGTTGAATACCTGTACGGTCTGGAACATACACAGAAAAACATAAAGAACATATTTTAATAGCTTTGCGGAATCCATTGAAGTGTTTTTTTCTAAACTCGGAATAGAATTTCTCCGGATTTGGATCATGTTTACTACTCAATCTCATAAGCGCTTTAACTAAGAAGAAGATTGGCTTTTAAAACAAGAACTTTTAAACGCAGAATTTTGTAAACAAATCCACGTGGACAGAAAAAGATAAACAATACACTACAATATGGATAATATCCGACCAGTGACATCCCAGGTAAGACAGATCATCAAAACAACATTAAGAAAGCACTAATTTTGAATGAACAACTCTTAAATTGTCGAGCATCCAACATGTTTTTTTTTTTATTTTTTGGTTGAAACTCCTAGTGTTCTAAACCCTTGCGGATTCCGGGTGGCGAATAATAGGCCCACAGCAGCGCTAAGCTTGTCGGTAATTGTCCACTTAAGAGCGCTTAGAAACCTGACATCGGGTCAGGCCGCTTAGCCAACAAAGCGATTGGGATGTGTGCCCCAGATGGTTGAATGGGGTGACTCCCGCAGGGTTAAAAACGACCTGCGACCTGAGGGCTTTTATAAGGGCGACTTCCGACCTACACATCATAAAATCGACCTATGCCAAAAAACGACCTGCGACCTCCGCCAAAGTATGCCTTTTTAAAGCGACCATGCGACCTCAGGCCCCTTTTAAAAGCGACCTTGCGACCTGAGGGGGATACCCTGCGGGAGCCCCAATGGGGCATCCATTTATCAATGAATGCCGGGGTCGTCAGGCTAAAAAGCGGAAAACCTGACCGCAAACCATAGTAGGCTAACGTCTGTGGAGAGGGCCACTCTTCATGCACGTATAAGATCCTTGTGTGGACCGCCAAAGAGTGGATACTTAGCTTATGTGGTGCACAGTGCACCACATAAGCTAAATTTTCCGCCCTTATATTGTGTACCCACCTCCCCTCTTTTCCTGTGGTCTTTAAAATTAACTGTTCCTATGTTTGGAGCCTCCGAGGCTAACAGACAATTTACCTTAACTTTAACCTCCTGAAGAGAATATATTCTCTGGTTCCCCATCATACACGGAATACAAGACTTGAGGGAAAGAATTAAACGACGTTTCGTTTGGGAGCAGACTAAAAATAGAACGTTTTCCGGAGAGGATATGCAAGATAAAAACATCTATCAAAACTCAATAGATTTGACATGTCTTTGTTATTCATATATAGTATTAACCAAATATATGCAGTTTTTACACAAATTCTAATTTTCAAGAAAAATATTGAAATTTGAAATACCTATATTGGAATTTTAAATTCACATACGTTCCAAATCTGATTGGTCGATTTAGTATAGTAGTAATTACCTATAGTGACTAAAAGCAAATATAGACACTATAGCCATATCACATGCATTATGTCACAAAGAAATGAAACATCAAAGCTCTTTTTCATGTAGAAATTTTGAATCTTGTTTTCAGTTAGTCAGTTAAAAGAATGAGCAATTTTAAATTACCAGGCTTTCAGTTTTTCAACCTATACATACGAGTAGCTAACAATTTAGTGAATTTAATGGCCTGGGTGCTGTCTGAAATCCACTTAGCATGTATTACAATGAGTTTGGGCACCCGAGTGTCTACCTGTATTCGGTATGTTGGTTCCCTATTTATTTATTTACAGCCTCATATGACAACATAATGGAAGAAATTAACTTCTGACACATTTTTTTGCAAGTAATTTGATAATTACGTGTGTTATTCAACTTATGAATGGTCCACTAGTCCAACACTAATCTTTTCTTGCAGATTGAAGAAGTAGAATCTAGGATAGCAGATTATGAAAATAAACTTGAAGACATCGAAAAGTCACTTAGACTTGAGGAATTACCAGACCAAAAAAGGTAATTTAAATAATATCATGTATATATCACAATAGAGAAATAAGAACCATATACATGTATACTGAACGCAGAGTAGATGCAAAAGATAACAAGTTTACAACATCAGCTGTTTTGTCCGTCCGTCTGTCTATTCGTCACAAAGTTTGTCAGTGCAACACTTCTTAAGTTCCCGAATTCAACAAAACTTGGTATACTAAAAAGTATAGGAAGAACACCATAGGTAGTTGTGCATATTACCAGGAAATTTTTATCCTCATATTTTTGTGGGAGTTGTGGCCCTTTGCACTTAGAAATTTTCTGAAAATCCTCATTCATCATCTTGTCAGCGCAACTCCTCGGAAACTACTAAACCGAATTCAACGAAACTTGTTATATAGGAAGTACGCCATATTTAGAAGTGCATGTTACCCGAAAATTTCAATTCCTAAATTTTTGTGGGAAAAATGGCCCTTTGAATTTAGAAATTTGCCGAAAATCCTTATTTATCATCTTGTCAGCGCAACTTTTCTTAAACAACTGAACAGAATTTAATGTAACTTAGTATATAGGAAGGACACAATAAATAGTTGTGCATATTACCACTAAATTTTGATCCCCAAGTGTTTGTGGGAGTTATGGCCCTTTGCTTTGCTGAAAAGCCTCATTTATCATTCTGTCAGCACAACTTTTCCGAAACTACTGAACAGAGTTCAATGAAACTTGGTATATGCGAAGGGCACGATAGGTAGTTGTATATATTACCAGGAAATTTTGATCTCCAAACGTTTGTGGGAGTTATGGCTCTTTGAACTTAGAAATTTACTGCAAATCTTCATTTATCATTCTGTCAGCACAACTTTTCTAAAACTACCGAACAGAATTCAACGAAACTTGGTATATAGGAAGAACAGGATAAGTTGTTGTGCATATTACCAGGAATTTGTGATCCCCAAACTGTCGTGGGACTTATGGCCCTTTGAACTTAAAAAAATTCTGAATATCCTCATTCATCATTCGGTCAGTGCAATTCCTCTGAAACAACTTAACTACATTTAATGAAACTCGGTATATAGGATTGGTACCATATTAGTTGTGCATATTGCTAAAAAAGTTTTATCTTCAAATTACTGTTGGAGTTAAGACCCTTTGAACTTAGAAAACTGAAAATCCTAATTTATTCTCTTGTCAGCCCAACTCATTTGAAACTACTGAATCGACTTAGTAGTTGTTCATATTACTAGGATTTTTTTGTGGTGTTTATGGACCTTTGAACTTAAGAGCTTTTTGGCAAAACGGGTGGGGGGCATCATTTTTCTGAGGAAAAAACAAACTTTAATTTGAAATTCTCCCGAACTAAAGGGATTTCCCATGAAATGCTCTTGCTTCCATCTTTCAGGGTTTTGCGCTGACAGTTGAGTTGACAACAATTTAATTGTATAAACGACGAGTCAGTGTAAACAAAATCTCGATCTAATGAATCGACTTAACATCTAAATTGTTGTAATCTTGCATGCCCGGCTCAAAAAAGTTGCCCGGCGCGCAAGGATACGATGCAGAAACCATAGCCGTGCACCGTGTTTAAAAATGTCACGTTACTTGCTCGTTAAAGGAAACTCTCGATAAGCTCGATAAGGGATCCCCTACGTCAATAGGCTAAATTGCCAAATTAACCTACATGCATTACATGTTCCGTTCCTTATCCATTGACAGTGAAATATCGTGTCCCGATTGGTCTTATGTCCCCATCATCATGTCATGTTAATTTCATCTGACATCACCCCCTTACACGAAAGCCGGATTCGTGCTACTAATGAGTAAAATCTAACTAACAAACTGAGTACAGATGTTGGTTGAGCATAGAGTGTTTGTATTTTCTGTTTAATTAGCGGATACTACATGCAATAAGTTGATCGTTGGCAAAATTTTTATATCATTTACCAAATACTAATGTGGTCATAGCCTTACGTATATGGTCCAAATACACAAATGGTCCGGAACAACAACAACAACATGGCAGATGTGCTACACAAGTAGGAACTACTTTCTATTCCGAAGCTCCTGGGTTCAATCTCGATTCTTAATTAGCCGCTTTGCTTATTGCAGTTGAGTCGTTTTTAGCACACCCAATCATCACTAGGTGTCAGTCGTCCTTCCGTCCATCAACTTTTCTTCAAAGATCTTCTTCTTTGAAATAACTAAAGGGATCGCTTTCAAACTTTCTACCAACTTCAAACTCTAGTGGTTTTGGGGAATTTTCACTCAAGATTTAGGTCAGCAATAAATGTTAGTACTTTTCTCAAAAACTGACTTTTTGACAATAACAAAGATTTTCGTATTAAATTGGCATGTAATGGCTGTATCAACTTAAGCTAAAGTTTTGGTTAGTAAAAAGCTGGAACTCGGCTTTTGTACCTCTGTGTATAATGATTTTTTTCTTAAATTTATAATGTTTTTACAATTCTCGGTTTAGTACACTTAGTTCCTTTCTGCACCATAGAATATAATCACTCATTATACCCCGCTTAAAATGTGGGATATATAATGATAGGAGTGTTCGTTTGTTCGTCCGTCTGCTTTCCGTCTGTCCATATCTTCTAAGGTTATCAATTTCTTTTCGGCTACTCCTTAACCTCTCTGGGTTTTCATGCAAATTTTACAAAATCTTTTAGAGATATTATAGATGCGAAGCTCCTTATTTGTTGAAATTTATTAAATTAATTTTGGGGTTTCCTTAGTAAAACATGGCCATTTAACATAAAGGTTCCCATCTTCTAGTCTAATCTCATCCAAAACCCCTCGGTGAATTGTCATGAAACCTTTCCAAATTTTTGTGATATAATGCACATAATAACTCTGTTCGGTCGAAGTTGTCAGTGACCCCTTACTGAGGTTTTGAACCTTATAGGTAAAAAAGTGTTTTTTCATGTTTTTGCCCTGTATAATTGTAATGAGAACTATTGCAGATAGAGAAAAGCTGTTGCTTGCATAAGTGTTTAGCTCATTAAGCTCAAAAATACTCCATTGGATGGAAGTTGTCAGATAGTGTTTTTTCTCAAGTTTTTGCCCTATATAGATTGAAAACTATTGCAGGGAAAGAAAAGAGTTTTGTGCTTGCTTAAACAATCAGTTCTTTAAGCTTTACAAAAGTCTCTATTAGGTCGAAGTTATCAGATGAGCCCTTAAAGAAGAGACCCTTCAGGGTTGGATCGAGAAATTTTCGAAAGGCGGGGTCCACATACTGGGTTCTGTGGGCCAATGGGGGGTTCCAACCCCCCCCCCCCCCCCCCCCTTTTGGATCCGCAACTGCCCTTATGGCTTAAGGACTATATGAGCGATTCAGACCCTTTGGAGCCTCTTGTTATATACCATATTTTATTTTGTTCTTTCTAGGCGGGATTTGATAGATGAACAGAAAAGATTAAAAAAGGACATCGCATTACAAGGTGGGCTCTAATTGTATTTAAATGTCGAGTTTCACTGATGTTATAGCAACAAACAAAAAAACCTTTCCATAAACCCTTGGTGTCTTTTGTTGGCAATGTTCTGTTTTGTCCATTGCTTTAACAGTTATCAACATCTTTTGTGCCCATGTGCAATAGCCCTTGAAATACTAGTAGTTCTTGTCGCTGTTATCTAAACATTTGACGCTGTTGATTTTGGAAAGTAACACTTTACTTAATCAAAGTAAGATGTTAAGATTTTAATAAAACCATTAAAAAAGAAAAGAAAAAAAAACACATAAAAAACCCAAGGTATAACATAAAACAAAAAATGTTTGTCCAAAAACAAAGTTTAACATAAAGCAAAAAAATGGTCCTCCATTTTGTATCAGGGTACACTGTTTTGGTCATTACTAAAATTTCTAATTTTCATTATTTTTTTCTGTTTAATTTTTCAGATGTGACATTAAAACAGTTGAGGAAGGAGAACTGGAAGAATATGTTTCTCTCTGTATTGATAATGGTGTTGATATATTTAGTGTATCATTCGATATGGTCTCCTTGACATGCATGTCTCTTATGCTCATTAATTAATCATTGTTTCATTATACAGTATTAAATTATAGAATGTATACCGTTTTAAATTCATTTAAACCCGAACTGTGTTTTTACCTGCGTCGCCGAAGGCGAAAGCAGGTCTAGTAGTCGGGTCACTCCGTCCGTCCGTCCGTCCGTCGCGCTATGAGGTGCCTGTCTTGTGTAATCTGAATCTCAAAAACCAAACTCTAGATCTTTCTGAAATTTTACACAGTGATTACAGATATATTGAAGATGTGCACCTCCCCTTTTGGGATCATTTTACAATTTCGTTTAGAAATTCGGGGCCCAAAAGGGGCCAAAAAGCATATTTTTTATTTGTTTCCACAATAACTTTTGTTCTGGTAGACCAAATGCTATGATACTTTTCAGTAATGTTACTTACTACAAAAGGAAGGGATGGGCTGATTTTGGGGGTCCTCTCTTTTCTTGTTTAGAAATAAGGGACCCAAAAAGGGCCAAATAAGCCACTTTTATATTTGTTTTCATAAATGCCATGAAACTTTACAGTTATATTAATTACCATAAAAGGAAGGATGATTTTGGGTGTCCCCTCCTTTTTCGTTTAGAAATAAAGGGCCAAAAAAGGGCTGAAAAATTATACTTTGATTTGTTTTCCACAATAACTTTAGTTCTTCTTTTATATTCTTGTTAAATATAAGGATCTTAAATATTTCTTTTCTAAATATTCATTGTCAGTCTATAAACTGGGTTGCATGTGACAAATATGCTTTGTCATTCCACCATAGGATGCAAGTGTCAAAAACTAGTTACTGTCCATATTGGGCCTAAAACGTACAGGGTTCAATGTTTTGCTGTGCGACGCAGGGCCAGACATCGATTGGTCTTGTTGATTTTAACGAAGAATCTCACGCTATATGCCATTAATCGTCCAGCCCATTACACACCACCGGCAGTGTTAGTTGCTCCAGAGTACCCGGTACTAGGACCTTCGTTTTTCGTTGGAACAGTGCCCGTCTTGCACCACGGGGAGGTACTGGTCGGAATTCTGAAAGACAACATTATGAAGACACTCATCGCACACTTTATAACAGGATACATATTGCTTTGAAAGGGTAATTTAACAATCTATCATTGTACAAAATTTCGTTTTTATTGGACAACATGTATAGGAGTTATGGCCCCTGAATTAACCGAACTTTGATTATAAATATTTTATTTTTTATCCTTATAGAAAAAAATGCTTTAAAATAATCTTCATCAGTCTAATTCGTTGGATGAGTTTTGACTCTTAATGTAAGGTTTCAAACAGTAATTTTTCACTATAATAGAGTAAAAATACAAAAAAAAGTAGAAACCCCTTTTGCTTGCTTATATGTTTAGCTGTATTAAGACACACTTTATTCGTCGTCATAGCGCAAGTACATGCGATCTTCAATCGTCTCTGCTATAATACTCGATTAAAAATTTTAAATTATAAATAAGACAATAAATAAGATAAGGAAATATGTAACAATTTTTTTATTTCTTAAAGAAAGTCACTGAACCGTTTGACTGACACTAATAAATTGCTTGTTTTAACATGCGAAAATACAACCGCACTCAACTATCTAGCTGATTTCCGTCTAGGGGCCACGATACTAGTATCATTAACAATAGATGACTTATCCCAGGTTGGCTTACAAAAAGTCACTTGTTTGATAAGTAAAAGATTTCAAGGAAAGTACGAGTATCTGTTTGTGGTATGTTTCAAAAGTTATTAAAATTATGCACATATTATAAGGTTGAATCATTCGATATGACAGTGGTTATGAATTGAAAAGTTGTTTTTCATTTAATTGTACATGTTGTGTTTAAAAAGATGGACGAAAGCGAATTTTTAGATGAATGGAACTCCCAATTAACTCAACATCTTATTGGAAATAATGTGATTTTAGTGATATACATAATTATTGGTATACTTGGGAATCTACTAGTGATTTTCATATACAGTTATAAATTGTCAAAGAAAAAAGATGACCGTTATTTTATTCCAGTTTTGGCGACCATGGATCTTTTGGCATGTACAACTGGAGCTTCGTATGCCCTCGCACTTAACTTGCTTCCGGCCAAATTTTCAAATGATATAGTTTGTAAACTCTTTTGGTATCTAAGTGAAGCGACAACAATAGTTTCAGCATTGCTTTTGATTGTAATTGCGGTGCAACGATATTTAAAAGTCTGCAAACCTTTGATTACTTTTTCGTTACTATGGAAACGAATCGCAATACTGCTTTGTCTAGGTACTGCATTTCTATTTTCAATACCAACCCTTTTCTTTTATGGAGAACTAAAGTTTAGACACCCAATCAACACCACTATTATAGGATCTCGATGTGGTCAACTCGAACGATCAGATTCTATATTTAGAACAGCGGTAATCTCGTATACTGTTTTGGAATTTATAATTGCCATTGTTGGATGTATTTCTTTCACCATTCTTTATGCTTTGATTGGAAAACAGATTTACAAGAAATTTATTATTTTCAAAAGAACAATGACATTACATCGTCGCCCTATTAGGAAAGTTAAAAAGAAATCCGACTCATCTACGACAGGGAGTAAAAACAGGGAATCAGTCGACTCAATCGATATAGATATCGGTGTTTCGTCAGTAACCGACAGTAAAGAGAGTATCGTCGATGGGGAGAACCCACCAAAGCGCAAGAAACGCCGCTCGTTAGATATACTACAAGACAATGTGTCTGCTTTAAAGGCTCACTTCCATATACATCGTTATTCATATATGTTCATGACAATCACTGCCGTTTTTGCAGTTGCATTTGCTCCAAGAATAACTTTAATGGTGTTGGAATCGGTAAATCCAAACTTCTGGAAGAACTTAGTCGGAACCCCTAGTACAATTGCAGTTTGTTTATTCTTTTACCGTTTTTACATTTTTAATCATATCATTAACCCTTTTATTTACGGATTTTTTGACACTACCTTTACACATGAAGTAAAGAAAGTATTTTGTAATAAGAAAGATTTGCGGGGAAGTGATACTGAATATTAATTGAAACAAAACTGCTTTCAAAGTTTTTCACATTGTTATAGTTTTCCATGCTTTTCATTTGATGTATTTATCTTTACTCTTATTTATTAAAATTTCCAATTGACCTATGAATTGCTTTTAATGTTAAACCTGGACATTGGAACAATTAATTACTATGTTAAGATAATCATCGTATTAGTCTGTCTTTTGAGTCCCATTGTTGCTTATAGGGAAAATTAACATATAAATACAAATAATACAGGTACCCATATAGCACGACTGACGGACGGACGGACAGAAAGTGTGTAACGTGTCTATGATCTGCTTTTGTCTAGGGGAACGGGATAAAAAAAAAAACGTTTAACGCTTTACGAATTAAAATGCCCCACCATAGAGTTTCCATTATCCTTCTATATTATTGTGACTAAATATTTCTTTACAACATTTTTATCATTATTAAACTACTGTTGAAAAGCAGGTCACCTATAGACTGTTGAGTTATTATTATTTAACATATAATAAGTCATCTCTTCCTAAACTTGTAGTTTGTACATTGCTTCCGGCTAAACAACAATTCATCATGTACGTCATGCAGGTACTTACTTTACCACGGATGCTGACGAACTGCAATTGACACAAGCAATTAGGATGGGGATGGGCCATTTTCTACACGAGTTTCGTGCTACGAATTGGGTTGTTTTCGGAGCACACGAATTGAGTTGGCGTTTTTGATTGCAATTATGTTGTTCTGTCTATGTTTTGTTATAAACGTTACGTGCTTTTAATTGTGTTGTCCTTTGTGTCAACTGATTATTCATTGGCCTTATAGGCATTCGAAGGCCTTATTAGCACGTCTTTGCTTCTATAGAATTTGATGCCAAATTCAAATAAGACCGACAAACAAACTGGCTGGTACTATTTTAGCTCACCTGGACCGTTGGCGTCCGTCGTCGTCGTCTGTCCTGCTGTCGTTGTCTGTCGTCCGTTAACAATTTTTCAAAAATCTTCTCCTCTGAAACTTCTGAACAGAATTCAATGAAACTTGGTATGATTGATCCTTAGTGTGTCCTGTACCAAAATGTGTTTCGATTTTTGAAATGTCGACGGCAAATGAGAATCGGTTTCTATCATTTTCCAAAATAAAGAGGTGGACAAGATCTTCAAAAACTCAATATATTTTTGAAAAATATAAGTTAGTTATATTTTTACAGATTATTATTTGAAGGTTACAAAAGCGTTGAAAATTGCTAAAAATAGTATGTGGAGTCGTACACCTCAAAAGTTTGGAAAATTTTCGTTTATTTTTTACCAAGTCGTATATGGGGTGAAAGACAATCATTTCAAAGACATTTTGTCACTGCTTAGTTTCCAGAAAAAAGCAGGATGACATCGTGTCTGTTTATTTATCAGTATGCATACACGATGCATCTGTACAGCATTTTAGACCACCTCTAAAAATCAGCACATTTATATTTTGAGCATAAATTTCTGATATCACGACTGAAACTTTTAAAAATATTAGCGGAAACTAATTGAAATAACACTGTTTTGCATTGTCCAAGTGATTTCTGATCTAAGCTTACACCAGAAGGTGTTATCAGATTTACTTGTTTTTCCTTCTTTATGTTGATAGAGGGTGCCGGGATTCGCTAAAATTATAATTGTAACTTTTTTCAAGAAATATTTTAAAAAACGTTTTAAAAGTTGTGCAAGACAGATCGTTTTATTTAGTTTTTAATAAGACTTCAAATTTTAATTTTAATTCAAAAGTTCTTCAACTCAATAACGTGACTTGTACTGTAAAAGAACATATTAATGATATAGTTTCATTTACACATAAAAATATTTGATTTAACATTTACCGTTAAAGTTAATTTTGAAATAAACCAAAAGTGTACGACTCCACGTCCTGTACGACTCCACGTACAGTTACTCTAGATGAAATCTGATGCATCCTACTACTTCAGCATCAAAAGTTTTACAGAAGTCTCCATTTGGTCGAAGTTGTCAGATGATCCCTTATAGGGATTACGACCCCTTACAGGAGAAAAATAGCGTTTTTCATGTTTTGAGCTTATAGAATGAAAACTATTGCAAATAGAGAAAAGCTGTTGCTTGCTTAAATGTACAGCTCATTTAGCTCTACAAAAGTCTCCGTCAGATGATCCCTTATAAGGGTTACAGCTCCTTAAAGTATTGAAGATAGAAAAAAGCTGTTGCTTGCTTAAATGTTCAGCTCATTAAGCTCTACAAAAGTCTTCATAGGGTCGAAGTTGTCAGATGACCCCTTAAAGACGAAACATAGTGTTTTTGGTCTATAGAATGAAAACTATTGCAGATAGAGAAAAGCTGTTGCTTGCTAAAATGTTCAGCTCTTTTTAAGCTCTACAAAACTCGTCATACGGTGGAAGTTGTCAGATGACCCCTTATAGGGGTTACAGCCCCCTTAAAGGCGAAAAAAAAGTGTTTTTGGCCTATAGAATAAAAAAAAATTATTGCAGATAGAGAAAAGCTGTTGCTTCTGTTGCTTACTAAAACCTTAAGCTCATTTAGCTTTACAAAAGTCTCCATTTGGTTTACCGATCGACGGGTTTTGATAGTCGTGAATATAAGCTAAAGAGCCTCTGCAGCGACTTTTAAGAATCGTTGTGTGCCATGGGTCGTCCAGCTCCTGACACACCACCGCCAGTGCTAGCTGCTCCAAAGTATCTTATTACAGTTATTGCTGAAGCAGGTTCTGACGTCGTCTGATGACCTCCTGAAGGACCAGGTGAGCGATTCAGGCTCATGGGAGCCTCTTGTTAATGATTATGTTGTTTGCTTGTAGAATACAACAATTAATTAAATTAAATTAAATTAAATACATTTTGCTCAAGTTGAGAGTCATAGTTAAAAGAATTTTTATACAGAAAATAGCGTCCTATAAAACTGAAAAATATTGAGATTACAAATGAGTATAAAAGACACAACTTTTATATAAAACAACTATTCCATAATGAACTATAGGCTAGTCGACCTTCAAAATGGACCTGTGGTCGCTGCTTGTCGACATGGCTTCCAGAAATTAAAATTTTAGTAAGATTTCTGCCAAAAAAATTCAACATCCTTAACTAGCATTTTGAATTGTCGTAAACTTGTAGTAAAGTCTGAGCTTTTTAAATATGAAACTTGACAGACTGTCTTATCAGGATTCAAATACTTGTAAAAGGAAGAAAGCACTGTGTCCAAACTGAGCTTATTTCCGTATATGGCTCAAGAAATGTTAAAATTAAGTTGAAATCTATTATTATAGTTTAATTGACCACTTTCGGAAAGCTGATACACTCAATAAACTTGTCGTTGCTGAGATTGTTACACAATAACATCGTATTTCGAATTATGAAAGTAAAATGGAGTGTACTCAAGTTTTACTGATGTATTAGTTTAAGAATCAGTAAAAGTTAATTTTTGGTCAGTAAATTTGATTTTGAGGATATTTTCCATGTTTGTTTTTTTCAAATAATACAATTCAATTATCTGGCATCAAACAGAGCCTCAACACTGAGACAGTTCTTCCTTTCTTATATAGTTTAGCGCTTATTGGTTCTGTGTGTTATTTCATTTGCTAACACCCTAGTAAGGTGGATTCACGAAAAAGGGTTTTGGAAAATGTTTCGATACGATCATATATAATTAAAAATTAGAAAACCGTCAAAAAATATTATTTAAACTTGTAAACTTTTCTCTTGCACGACCTGATCGAATATAGAAGCATTTAAATGGCTCATCAAAACAACTTTACGTGAACTGTTGGTAAGGGGCCGACCATTCATTTGCAGGGGGTGGGTTTTTCCTAAAAAAGTATTTACAATTTTTGATGAGGGTCACTTCTACTACAAAATAATAGATAAATTACAAAATAGATCCCCCTTGTTCTTATCGTCAAAGTTGCATAAAAGCAAGGACAGGGAAAGCATGAAACTGTATATCACAAATGGAAATTCAATCTTTATATACTTAATTTGTCTTTTTAAATCCTAAATAAATGTTTACAGCATCCATTTATATCATATTCCTATATATTTCACACCAGGATTTAAAACAGGGGATTTTTATAGATATTTTTCTTCTATTAGTTTATAAAAAAGATATGCACATTTGGGTCAGGCGTCAAATTAATTGTACGAGGTAAAAAAGGTATTCTATAGGTACATTTGTACTTTGATTATATATTTAAACAAGAGAACGTTTGATAAACTTTTGTATGGCCATGAATACTATTTCAAGATGTCGGAAATAGAAGCATCATAGAAGGCTATTGTTCTTCATTGTCTGACAAAAGCAACAAGGCTTCATATGTCAGCAACGTCGTCATGAGAGTGCTTCCAACCATTTTGATTGGCCTTTGTGGGGCTCATTTGCTACCCCAACAACCAGTATATGTATTTAAGATTCGGTTGTATCATGTATTTTAAAGCAAAGGTCTAAAGATATTTAGATATTGGATGTTTTGTGCATGTTGCTAGGGTATAAACCCTCACCTTCACTCTCTGTTTTGTGTAAATTTGCGGCAGTAATCATAATAAGATCAAGTTCGTAGAAAACAAAAGTACACATTCGGTGACAAAAAAGCAAATCTCCGCAAAAAACTCTCAAAATTGCTGGAAGAAATAAGCAGTTGATAATGAGCCTGAAATTTATCTATTTCGAATGTCTTAATATTACTAGGAACAAGGGACGAATTGAAACGAAATGCATTAATTCTTGTGTTGTCAATGGCATTTAATCAGCATATATTGATGGCGATCAGACATAAATCGCTTTTGCATCGATCAATTATTTTACAAATATAAATGCTGTTGATAGCATAAAGGCATTTTTTCTCCGATTCCTACCTTGTCCCAACTCATGAGCGCATCCCGTTCTGACAGAAACTTTCACACAATCAAAGTTTATCTGCCTAAAATGGTTTGTACAACCCTACCAATTTAAACCACTTCTACGAATAAGCGTCAAACCGGGCACATTTCATCCATCTAAAACCACACACGACCGGTTGACACAAAAGACGTACACCTTTTTTGACCATTCAGGATGTTTCTGTCCAAGTCAAGATTTTTTGTCAAAGTTTATGGGTGTTTCTGCTTTGTCTATGCTAATTGTCATTGTTCGGAAAGGGTATTTTTCGATAGTCATAGTTCAATTCAATATTTATTTAATGCAAAACGACAAGCTGCAAATACTGGTCAACATTGAAAGCTATGGACATATTTTTCACACCACTTTCTTTCGATGTTGTAACATTATAACATTTACTCTTCGCTCAATTTCTTTAGTTGATTTATATAGGTGGCAAAAAGGCCCACAGCAGAGTCTACATAGTCATAGGAAGCGACTAGGGATCTTTGTATTCTCACGACCGGTAAGTGCTCGGTAAATTACCACGTAAGGTGCACACATTTATTCCTCTATGGAGAGGAATAAATGTGTGCACCTTACGTGGTTGAATAGGATGGCCCTCATCTCGTGTTCAGAATTTTCAGGTCATAATACAGAAAGCCTGACCGCTGACCATAGTGGACCATGTGGAGAGTGCCATGCTTCATGCACTTAAGAGATCCCTTTATGGACCGTCAAGTATTCACCAGATTTTCCACTCCCTACTAGTACTCTCTTCTTCCCTTTTCTAGTGGTTTACAAAATTAACTGTTTCTTTGCTTCCCAAACATCCGTTACATTTTTCATCATCATTTCGTAATCACTTTATCATCCTTTTCAAGTTCAAAGTTCATCGCTTAATCACTCACCTTATCTATAATATGAAAAAAAGCACGGCCTTAAAACTCGTGTAGATGAAATCCAACAATCAAATATGGATAGATGAAGTGAGATATTCAAGGACCAAGTGCTATTTTTCCCGCCGCTTTTTAACGCGTGCTCAGATTTTTTGAAAACTTCCGAGAAATCCGCGTAGACCAGACAGATTTTTTCTCCATCATATTTGGATCAACGTGACATTTGGCAGAATGTGTATAGCTAAAAGCTTCGCTACGCTCGCATATTATTTATTCCCTTTTAATTTTAATGGTCACAGAGGCAAAAGGAAATAATTGTTAAGAACATTAAACATTTCACAAAGTTTATTTTACAAATCTTTATTGACAACGTAGCGTGTTCCTGTCCTAAGCCAAGATTCAAAGTTTATGTATGTTCCTGCTTTGTCTATGCTGATTGTCATTTGTTCCGAAAAAGTCATTTTCGAGAGTAAAATTCGATATTAAGCTAATGCAAGGCAACGAGCTGCGAATAATATACAACATTGAAGGCTTGTAATCGCCTTATTCACGTCTTTTTGTGCCATTTACATTTATTCTACATCCAACTATTTTCTCAATTTTTAGTATGATATTGTCCCGTGCGGGTCAAAGGTCAATGTGTGTGAAGAGTGCCAACGTAAAAGACCCCTTTCTGGGACGCAAAGTAGTGCATCAAATAGGCTACATTTTTCGCCCTCTATCCACTTTTTCCTTTATTTTGTGGTTTTCAAATACAAATATTGTCGGTTTTTTTGTTTCCCAATCCTCACCAATATTTCTCATCATCATTTCATCTTCATTTTATCATCTTTTTCATGTGTATCGCCCTTATAAAACCTATATAGTGTTGCTAGGGTATAAAACAACAACTAACTTACCTTATATGTTACGCCGTTCAAATGATAAAGCTGAAAAAGCACACAAAAAATGAATGCAAAGTACATTGGACGTTTTATAAGATTTATTTTAAAAATTACACACAATTAAATCTTGCTCGTATTTTTAATATAAGAGAGAGAACAAAAATCGTTTTTTTTATTACAGCCAAAAGCAACGTAAATACATGTAAAACAATATATATATATATAATTTAAAACATCTGTTTCATCAACTTAAGTAATGTTATTATAAATAATTTTACGAACAAAGCATTCTAGAACTTTTTCTTAAAAAAAGTAATTACCTGCATTTCAACGAACGCAACATCTTTTTAGTTTCATCTCGGAACCTTCTGTCAAAGAAACCATAGACAAAAGGGTTTACAATATTGTTAATGACAATCATTTCTCTGATTAATGAAAAAAATGTTAATTCTGTGTTTGTACGGTTTACCCAGAAATCTGTATAGCGAATGCTAACGAATAAGAGAATGAACTGTGGCAAATAAGATAACATGAAAGCCAGAGCAATCACCATGAACATAAACGAATAACGATGCGAAGACAACATCCTTTTCCTTTCCAGTTTTTCTTTTTGCTTGGTTGGTAACACTTGAAGTTGCTTGCTTAAGACTGTCATGTCTGTAGATGATTCTTTTTGGAGCGACATAGAATAATTCACGTCGTCAGAACGTTGCGAAGCCGTGACGTGAACGGGAATGGGTAAACGAGATAGCTCGACGTCCTCCTCTTGTTTCTTTCTAGTAATTTCTGCTTGTTTTATTCGTTTCTTTTCAAGTTTTAGTTGAATATAGATAGTTCTGCCAATAAGAGCATTAAAGATGATCATGCCAAGCATAATTATTAAAGCAAGAACAGTGATACAAACCACGAATGAAATAAAGCCTGCTCCTATATTACCTTCTAATCTTGCCTCGCACATGTAACCAGTAATATTTAGTTTTTCATTTTTCACCTCTATTTCATCATTCCAAATGTTTAAAGGCAATGAAAGCGCAACTGACAAAACAAATATCACGAAAAGTGCAACCTTTTTCAAAGTTAATGTCATCTGTTTTCCAAATGGACGGCACACCTTCAAATATCGCTGCAAAGATATTGTCAAAAGTAAAACTATCGAGGAAAAAGAGGATACATTTACTGGAAACCAGAGCGCTTTACATAGAGTGGCGCCTCTAAAGTTTACTGGAAGTAAATTCATAGCGATTTCGAAGGAAGATCTGGTGGTACAGGCTACTAAATCCACAAAGGCAAGGTATGGTATGAAAAAACGATCGTCCGTTTTCTTTTTCATCTTTAAACCATAAACCACCATCACAGTCGCATTACCACAAATTCCAAGGATTAAATAGACAACCAAAAACACATCGTTGATAATGTAGATTTGAGCTAACTCGTTGTTCCATGCCCAAAGCTTTTCCTCGTCCGTTTGGTTCATCTCTACCTTGAAAACAGATGCAAAATGCCTATAAAGACATGAAAACTGCAATTTTTATATAAAATGACAGGTGGGTTACAATATTAAGCATGACGAGTAGAAGAAAAGTAGAAAAGTAGTCGGTTGGTGTAATCATGATGTGTTCTCTGCCCTGAGAAACAGTATGTTTGTCAAATGTTGATAATTGAAATCTAAGGGACCGACCATTTAACTTAAAGGGGGGGCTTGGTTTTTTCCTAAAAAAATATTCTGAAAATTATTTTGATGAAAAAAATATTTTGCCAGCTGACGGTAAGAAAAAATATTCTGAAGAAGGATTTCTGCTATAAAAATAATGCTGATAATGAAAAGAAATATTTTGTCGCGACGCTTTCCAAAAAAAAAAAAAAAAAAAAAAATAGCGCGGAAATTTTTTTCTGATCAAAACAAAAAACCAAGCCACCCCCTTTCAAGTTAAATGGTCCGTCCCTAAAACGGTCAATATTTGTTGGAGCTATTTTCATTATACTGAAATAGTCTCCTTGAATCGTTCGTGAAATATTTTAAAATAATATTCAAATAAAACACTGTGATTCGAAATCAATCAAAATTTGAGCTTACCACAAAAATCAAACATTTAAAATTCATAGAAATCTGTGAAAAGGAGATAACTCTTAAACCGTTGACCTCACAATTTTGACCCTGAATCATTTTTAAAAATTTAAATCAGCTTAACAACTCTCTAATTCTTATTCTTCCTCTAGCACATAAGGTTTTCGAAAAATGTCAATATTATGATTAAGTGGAAATAACTTCTATAGGGAGTCGTCCCACAAGTTCAACTCAATGAGGAGTTTTGTAGAATTTTTTATGCAGAAGAAGGTGAGTTGCTCCGGATTTTCTCTATCTCTTATACTTTTCGCGCTACAAGCCAAAAACCATGGTCTCACCCCCTTTTATATTTTTAATATTAGCGGCCATGTAGGTTGCTCTGCATTCCGGGTGGGGGGGGGCTACTGCCTATAATTTAGGGTATACTTGTGCTGTTGGTCTGTTCTGAACTGGACCCCGTTATTATCAAGAAATTTGCGAAAAACATACCCTGTTATGCCAGCCGACATTTTATATCATACCCTGTTATGACAATATCAAAATGTTTTTGTGTATATATTTTACTGTATATATAGCCGTTCAGAGGAAATTCACAATGGGGATATACATCTTGATACCTGAAAAGGTAGACCCTATAATGTGGCACACTCATACCATTGATTATATAGGAAGTAGCCCCCCCGGTCTGCATGCATAAATCTCATAAACTTGGTAGAGGCCATTCTGAAATTTAAGTGTTCAAATTTTAAAAGCAATCCCTTTAGTGGCTTTAGTGGCTTAGGTAAAGGGGGGAATATTCTTTAACGATTGATCTGACAATTTGACCCTGAAATAAGTTTTTGTAGATCTCAATTAGCTGTAAAAATTCTGCAATGTTATTTTTTCCTCTAGCATTTACTGTTTTCGAGATAAATATTAGAGGTCATGAATACGAATTTTTGTAAAGCTTGTTATTCGATTTTTAGATGAATAGGATACCTCAAATCTATTTTTGTTATTCATAAGTGTACAAATTAACAAAATAAATAATCTGTTTGCATTTTTAGTTCGTACAAAAAATAATTTTTCATAGACAATATGCCTATAATTTCCAAAGAGTTCTAATATCTGCAATTTGCATTTAATTTGCAAGAAATTTGCAGGATCAGCGTATCTAAGATGAAGAATCCCCCTATTTTGTTTTAAAAATATGGTATTTGAGGTGATCCAGTTCAAAAATGATGATTTTTTTCCCGCTTGATCTACAGAAAGACATCTAGCCAAACTCATATGGAACAATTTATATAAAAAAATATGATTGAAAATTCCCTTTATGAGCATCCAAACAGAGACTCGGTGAATTGTTTTTTTTTAAATGCATATTGTAATAGAGGTTTTTTTCTGCCAATATGTATAAGGCTATGTAATTGATGCTTTTATGCATTTGATTGTAGTCATTGCGATACACATTCAAGAATCAAACGTAGAAAGATCTTGGTAGGATTGTACTAAGAACGGGAAGAGCTCAATAGCGTCGTAGTGCTTGTCATAGTATGATCTTATAGGCCGTAGTATAACCGTGGTATGATCGTGAGGAGAGCTTAAAGTGATCGGTTGTCAATTTTGATACGACCATACCACACTTGTACCAAGCCATCAATACGCTTGAAACCGACTGCTTTACGATTTTCTCATGATGTTACTATTCTACGCTGTTAGTATGCTCTATATTCACCACGACAGTACTACGAATATTTTGAATATTTGCAAAATTTACCTACTGCTACTGGCTAGCTCATTCATTGTCACCCTGCACGATCAAGTACGTTCATAGCATGATCTCCACGACTCAAGGACGACAACACTACGATGTTTTACGTTGTAGAAAAAAATCAAGATCGTAGTGAGGTCAGTGTGACGGAGGCTTAAGCAAATGTCGTCTAATGCGATAAAGGACTTACCTTAGAGAACTGGCTTATAGAAGAAAGTATTCCAGGCAGCATATCTTGCTTATCTATAGTTGTCAATATTGTGACGGTACCGTGATCTGCAACGATGTCGAATGTCGACCGGTATATTTATAGCATCGGGTACCCACGAATTTAAACAAACGCCCAATTGACTCAAATAACAGGAAAATCATTAGTAAATTTCTTTAATTTTCAAAGCTGACAAACGGGAAGTTTAAAGTCTCATGTCGCAGAATATATGACACCAAGAGCATGCAATAAATCATAATGAATTTTGCATCATATATATTTCGTGAGAGAAATAGAATAAGGTTTCTTACGTTTTCTATGGATAGAAATGCATCTTTTTATAATCTGCTTAATCAAATAAATCGTTAATACCTTTTAGCCCTCTGTTTCTGATATGAAATTAAATTTTCTATAAAGTTTATAAATGATACGAAAAGAAGGAAAATGTAATAATCTTTTCCATGCCATGTATTACAAAAAGAGTAGTATCAAGAAATCGTTTTGATCAATATAAAGTTATTACTTAAATAAAAATAACAAATGTTTTAAGTCTCTTTCACTTAATTTATACTGAATATTTCTCTATTTTTTATATTTTAAGAATCATAACAAAGCATTATATTTATTTATGGCATGTACTAGTATTATTTTTGTGATCAGTTTTTAGAAAGAACTTGTTGTCAAATTCAATTAAACAAACCAAGAAACTCAAACTGATACTTGTAATTTTGATTATAATGTTGTTTTCTCGTTGACCACGACAAACTGAATTGCGCCGTATCAATACACTGAGTAAGGATGAACTTATTTGCTGACTGGAATGGGAAGATGCATCCACATCATATTTAAGGTCTTTCAGATATAATGTAAAACCGATCTATGTCTGAAAGGGGAGAGTAATATTGGTTTACTACCGCCCACTCAAAACACAATGGCGCAGCAACTGACTATTTGTTACTGAAGACACTTTAATCATACATGTCGCTTCAGTAAATTTCTTTTATAATTCATTACTTCTAGGCCAATTGAAATCCCAATTGTTTGCTGGAGAACACGGAATTTAGCATAGTGAAACTCCTTACAGTACACAAAGATCTATTGTGGTCAACAGTCATGCTGTCTGTATTATAACCTGGCTACCTTCGTGCACGTGGGCTACTCAATTGGTCCATACCTGTGGCGGATCCAGAAATTTTCAAACGGGAGGGTGCGCAATAAAAAAAAAATCTTCTGTGGCCTCTTATTTCATACCATTCCTAACCAAATTTTCCTGTCAAACGGGAGGGCCGCACCCGCCACGCTGGTCTTAAATCCGTCTTTGCATACCTTGATCACACTGTGAGTTGAGCACTGACCCACCCTTAGAATCTCGAGACCTTTAGTCGCCTCTTACCTCTGCTGTTGCCCCATTTGCCTTCGTGGACTCTGTGTGCTTATCACGACTTAGTGAAATCCCTTGTTTCTGATAAGGGGAGAATATCTGGTATATCTAATTTAATTTTCAAACGTAAATGTTACTACTTTCCAATATAGTATTTTATTTTTTTTATTATAATTCTAAATATGTGTTATTTCTTGTTAAGAAATCAGCTTTTTTGACCCTGCGTATTAAACTGGGTTAGTTTGTAGTAACAAGTACACTTTAACAACAAAATCATGATTAACATACTAGTAACCGGAAGAAGGCACTGTGTCCAAACAGAGCTTGTTTCCGTATATGGCTCAAGAGATGTTAAAATTATAATGAAATCTATTTTTATAGTTAGGAAAGCTGATACAAGTATAATTTTATTTAAGTCGATATTGTTACGTAACACCAAGATTGTACCTCGAAATACAATGGATAAGTAGGGTATACTTGAGTATACTTATACGTCTTAGTTTAAGAGTCAATATTAGTTTATGTTTTGGCTCGAAATTTAATCTTTATTTTTTAAAAACATTTGATGAAAGTACAATTGTCTGTCATCAAACAATAAAACAATATAAAGTGTTTTCTTTTCTTCACAGAGACCATCCTGATACAAGTATTTAATGGTTTAGGGTCATTGTGTTTGGAAATGTTGGAGTGTTATCAACTTTAGGTGGATTCACGAAAAAATGGTTTTGAAAAACTGTGTTTCGATAAAACAAAGTTAAAAAAAACCGGAAAAAATGTTCAACTTCGTAAACATTATTTCAACTTGTTTACATTCCCTTGCTTAACCGGATCAAAGATATTAGTATATTTACCAAAACTAACTTTACCATTGGGTATTTCCACTGGCAAACTGAGACAGTCCAAAACATTTAACGATGTATGATTTTTGACAGGACAATAGGAGTAAAAGGTAGTCAATAGACTAGTATTATACCATTGTCATCCGTTTCCAACTACTAGAAATGTCGTCCTTTTCTTTGTTAAAAGTCATGCACATGTACATTTCTTGTAGAACTGTCTTCCGTTTGCCAGTATGAACGATAGCAGGTACTACCCCATGGTTACGTAAACTCCAGTTAGTTCTTTTTATCGCTCGTGAACTCTTCCAGTTGAAACTATTTGGTGTGACTATAGAGTATGTCAATAGTTTCATTCAAAATATACCCCGACCTTCAATCTAGATCAATCTTGTTACTCTTATGGTTATGGCGCAAACTGCCATTAATAGACAATTAATTCTGATGTTCAGAAAAATGATGTAAAGATACAAGTACTTTAAACAGCTTACTGGTGTAGGACATCCAAATTCTGACAGACCTTACTTCATTGACTAGTTTGTAATAATCAGGAATCGCTCATAACAGCTGTCATTCCGGTCAGGCACATTGTAGATAAGGTGTGTTTGTGTTTTTTTATGGTGTCGTTTTCTTACGAGTATATTGTTTTTTGTATTTTTATATATGGACTTAGATTTCTTTTTTTTTTCTTTTCATAAAAAAAAATCAAAACATGTGTATCGTTGTATCGTAAACATTCCCTCCACATCAAAGGGTATCGTGGTGGGCTATGACTTTCCCATTTTGGCTGACGTGGGAATCATTTTATGCTCAAGTTTTAAAGGTTTTATATAGAGAAGTTATCCTTGAGTATAACTATTTGCGTCAATGTGCTGCACATTGTCTATGATCACCTCCATGTCCATGTATTAGCTACAAAATTATAAATGATTTTACGAAATAAATTTCCCTTGTTCTTACCGTAAACGTAATATAAAAGCAAGGCCAGGGAAAGCATGACAGTGACAACATTACGGAAATTGCATATCACAATAGGAAACTATATATATATATATTATATTTTTTAAGGTGTCTTATTAATTCTTATCATATTCCTATGTATTTCGCACCAGGATTTAAAACAGGGATTTTTATAGATGACTGTTCTTCTATTAGTTTAAAAAAATATAGTATGCGAATTTGTCGAGCGTCAAATTATTTGTAAGAAGCAAAACAGTATTCTACTTTTAACACGAGAACGTTTAAAAACCTTCTTTGTGGGCATGACACGGCCACCAATCTCGAACATCATTACATTTTGTTATCTTCCTACCTAGACAAAGGTTGATCTAAGTCAATTTGAAATTTTGATTCCCATTTCAGTATTTTGTATTGTTCTATGTACTTAATATTCATTAGTGTTTGAAAATTTTCAATCTTTGGATAACGTGCATCTGATGGGTCTTGAATAGACGAAACACGCTTCAGGCAAAGCACAATTTATGTCTGGAACTATGTTTTTTTTTTAGATTTTAACCAATATAATGTTGTTGATACAAAAAAAAGATGTACATGTATCTTTCCCTTGCTAACCTAGTCCGCAATTACTTTTATAGTTTCCAACACGTAGTTTTTAACACTAACAATTTTAACCTAATCTACGAATAAGCATCAAACCAGGTAAATTTCATCTGAAACCACACAGGACCAACTGATACAAAAGACACATCTTTATTGACAATGTTGCGTGTTCCTGTCCTAAGCCAAGATTTAAAGTTTATGTATGTTCCTGCTTTGTCTATGCTGATTGTCATTTGTTCCGAAAAAGTCATTTTCGAGAGTAAAATTCGATATTAAGCTAATGCAAGGCAACGAGCTGCGAATAATGTACAACATTGAAGGCTTGTAATCGCCTTATTCATGTCTTTTTGTGCCATTTACATTTATTCTACATCCAATTATTTTCTAAATTTTTAGTATGATATTGTCATGTGCAGGTCAAAGGTCAATGTGTGTGAAGAGTGCCACTCTTTATTAACGTAAAAGACCCCTTTCTGGGACGCAAAGTAGTGCATCAAATAGGCTACATTTTTCGCCCTCTATCTACTTTTTCCTTTATTTTGTGGTTTTCAAATACAAATATTGTCGGTTTTTTTGTTTCCCAATCCTCACCAATATTTCTCATCATCATTTCATCTTCATTTTATCATCTTTTTCGTGTTCATCGCCCTTATAAAACCTATACAGTGTTGCTAGGGTATAATCCACAACTAACTTACCTTTTCAAATGATAAAGCTGAAAAAGCACACAGAAAATGAATGCAAAGTTCATTGGACGTTGTATAAGATTTATTTTACAAATTACACACAATTATCTTGCTCATATTTTTGATATAAGAGAGAGAACAAAAATCGTTTTTTTTTATTACCGCCAAAAGCAACGTAAATACATGTAAATCAATATATATATATAGTTTAAAACATCTGTTTCATCAACTTTAGTAATGTTATTATTAATAATTTTACGAACGTAGCATTTTAAAAAGTTATTACCAGCATTTGAACGAATGAAACATCTTTTTAGTTTCATCTCGGAATCTTCTGTCAAAGAAACCATAGACAAAAGGGTTTACAATATTGTTAATGACATTCATTTCTCTGATTAATGAAAAAATCGTCAGTTCTGTGCTTGAACGGTTTACCCAGAAATCTGTATCGCCAATGCCAACGAACAATAGAATGAACTGTGGCAAATAAGATAACATGAAAGCCAAAGCAATTACCATGAACATATACGAATAACTATGCGAAGACAACATCCTTTTCTTTTCAAGTTTTTCTTTTTCCTTTGGAGATAACTCTTTCAGCTTTTTGTTCGAGATTGTCATGTCTGTAGATGATTCTTCCTGGAGCGACATGGAATGGTTCACTTCGTCAGAACGTTGCGAAGCTGTGACGTGAACGGGAATCGGTAGACGAGATAGTTTGACGCCAGCCTCTTGCTTCTTTCTTGTCATTTCTGCTTGTTTTATTCGTTCCTTTTCGAGTTTTAGTTGAATATAAATAGTTCTGCCAATTAGAGTGTTGAAGATGATCATACCTAGCATGATAATTAAAGCAAGAACTGTGATACAAACCACGAATAAAATGAAGCCTGCTCCTATATTACCTTCTAATCTTGCCTCACACATATATCCAGTTATGTTCAGCTTTTCATTTTTCACCTCTATCTCATCGTTCCAAATGTTTAAAGGCATCGAAAGCGCAAAGGACATAACGAATATCACTACAAGTGCGACCTTTTTCAAAGGCAATGTCATCTGCTTTCCAAATGGACGACACACTTTCAAATATCGCTGCAAAGATATTGTCAAAAGTAAAAACATTGAAGAAAAGGAGGATACATTTACTGGAAACCAGAGCGCTTTACATAGAGCGGCGCCTCTAAAATTTACCGGAAGTAGATTCATTGCGAGTTCGAATGAAGATCTGGTGGTACAGGCTACTAAATCCACAAAGGCAAGGTACGGAATAAAGAAACGATCGTCCGTTTTCTTTTTCATCTTTAAACCATAAACCACCATCACAGTCGCATTACCACAAATTCCAAGGATTAAATAGACAACCAAAAACACATCGTTCACAATGAAAATTTTAGCTAACTCGTTGTTCCATGCCCAAAGCTTTTCTTCGTCCGTTAGGTTCATCTCTACATTGAAAACAGATGCAAAATGTCTATTTAGACATGAACAGCGATTTGTATATACAAATTACAGGAAGTTTACAATAATATGCATGATGAGTTTACGTTTCCGGAGCCTTTCCTTAGTTTATGTTAAGATAGTGACATAACCAATATAACATTGATGTTCGGAAAAGTACCAGGATTGTTGTAACACCAATCAAAGTATTACATTTTGTATTAAAATCAATTTTGGTATTATTTTCTCTCTGAATACCCTTGGGCATATTAATTTCTAGTTTGTCGGATTCGCCGCTTGCTTGACTGAGAAGCCAATGAGAAAAAGAAGGGTTATTTTACCTCCCCATTTCTCATGCCTCCCGCGTCTGAAAATTATTATGTTTACAATTTTTTAGATCTCCGTGTTTTTTTTAGGAAGATGTTACTTTATCATGCTTAAAATTTGATTTCTTTCTCCATAAAACAGTTTAAAAGTATGTAAAATGGTACAATTGCCCTTTTTCTGAAGAATTATCATCAAAAGGGGGATACTCCATAAATTTCCTGTACATGGACTAAAACTATTTTTTGGGGGGCTAAGATTTTTCAATAAGATATTTTTTTTGGGGGGGGTCGATTATTTTAAGATATTTAATATTTGAGGTTGTAAAATCATGCAGGATTTCTATTGGGTGCAAGAACTTGCATAACTTTGATTGTTATTAAATAGTGGGTGGTATGTTGAAATCTCAGATTGAAATAGCAATTGATATTTTTTTTATTTTTGGGGTGTATTCGACAGCCAGGTATTTTTGGGGTATAATGTGAAAAATTGGTATATTTCGAGGTGTTCTGCTGAGACTATTTACAGGAGATATTTGGGAGACCCCCTTGGAATTATCCATATTAAACAGATTTCTTTTGAAAACTGAAGCTAGTACGAAATAGGACTTACCTTAGAGAACTGTTTAGCTGACTGCATTCCAGGCAAGCAGCTCTTGCTGGTTTATAGAGGTGAATCTCGGCACCGGGTACACACGAATTCAAACAAACCCACTTGATTCAAATAGCTAGGAAAATCGTCGGTATATTTCTATAATTTTCAAAGTTGTTAGACGGGAAGTTTTAGTCTCATGTCGAAGAATATATGACATCAAGTGCATGCTTTTACATATATTGCGTGAGAAACTTGAGAAAGTTTATTGTTTTTATGACTTTTTAGGATAAAAGTACATCGTTTAAAATCTGGTAAATCAAATCAAATCTTTAGTCCCAAACTAAACCAGTATATTTTTGGTCTAAATTTGATATAAAATAAATTTTCTATCTAGTTTATAAAGTCATAAATAAAACTATTTTTAAAGAATGAAAATGTAATAATTTTTTTCCATAGTGTTTATTATACCTGGTGTATTTCAGAAAATGTAGTTATAAACATGGAATTAATGGGAATAACATAACAATTATTAATACAACTATTTGAGCAATAAGATACTTGATATGCCATTTTAAGAGATTCTGGTATTGCTGTAACATAAAAAAACACTGTTTAGTCTCTTTCACTTAATTTATTTTTATCAAACAGTCATAACAAAGCATTATATTTATATAGGGTGTGTATTAAATTAAGAGAGATACCACAAGTATTGTCTTCGAAATAGGCTTTAAGGTCTAGTTTATATATATATTACTGACTATTTTTGGTATCACACAGTTGAATTTTTCCGATGGCATACAAACTCAGCTCTCATTTTTGATTTAGAATACACTACCGAGGCTTAAAAGAAAGTTTCATTGGTCAGAATAGTTTATGAAATTTACTGCTTTTGGTAAAAGCTGTTTAAGATCTGCCAGCCTTAGTATGAGAGTGAAGATGTCTCAATAGAACTCCGCTGTGCACTTAATTTGACTGTATTAACATATTCTAATCTTTTATGATAACTTCTCGGAACTTTCTCATCTTAGGGCTATTACCAACGATTCAGTGTATTTCTTATAGGTACATCGTCAAAAAAAGGTAATCACCAACATTTCAACGAACGTAACATCTTTTTTGTTTCTTCTCTGAACCTTCTGTCAAAGAAACCATAAACAAAAGGGTTTACAATATTGTTAATGACATTCATTTCTCTGATTAATGAAAAAATCGCTAGTTCAGTGCTTGTACGGTTTACCCAGAAATCTGTATCGCCCATACCAACGAACAAGAGAATGAACTGTGGCAAATAAGATAACATGAAAGCAAAAGCAATAACCATGAACATATACGAATAACTATGCGAAGACAACATCCTTTTCTTTTCCAGTTTTTCTTTTTGCTTTGGAGATAACTCTTTCAGCTTTTTGCTCGAGATTGTCATGTCTGTAGATGATTCTTCTTGGAGCGACATGGAATGATTCACGCTGTCAGAACGTTGCGAATCGGTAACGTGAACGGGGATCGGTAGACGAGATAGTTTGACGTTAGCCTCTTGTTTCTTTCTCGTCATTTCTGCTTGTTTTATTCGTTTCTTCTCTAGTTTAAGTTGAATATAGATAGTTCTGCCAATTAGAGTGTTGAAGATGATCATACCTAGCATGATGATTAAAGCAAGAACAGTGATACAAACCACGAATAAAATAAAGCCTGCTCCCATATTTCCTTCTAATCTTGCATCACACATATATCCAGTTATATTTAGTTTTTCATTTTTCACCTCTATTTCATCATTCCAAATGTTTAAAGGCATCGAAAGCGCAATTGACAAAATGAATGTTACTAAAAGGGCGACCTTTTTCAGAGTTAATGTCATCTGTTTTCCAAATGGACGGCACACTTTCAAATATCGCTGCAAAGATATTGTCAAAAGTAAAAACATCGAAGAAAACGAGGATACATTAACTGGAAACCATAACACTTTGCATAGAATGGCGCCTCGAAAATTAACCGGAAGTAGATTCATTGCGAGTTCGAAAGACGATCTGGTTGTACAAGCTACTAAATCCACAAAGGCAAGGTACGGAATGAAGAAACGATCGTCCGTTTTCTTTTTCATCTTTAAGCCATAAACCACCATCACGGTTGCATTACCAAAAATTCCAAGGATTAAATAAACAACCAAAAACACATCGTTGACAATGTAAGTTTGAGCTAACTCGTTGTTCCATGCCCAAAGCTTTTCCTCGTCTGTAAGATTCATGTTTACCTTGAAAACAGATGGAGCATGTCTATTTAGATATGAATACTGCGATTCGTAAAAACGACAGGAAGTTTATACAATAATAGACAGGAAGGGTTTCCTCTTCTGTTCCGGAGCCTTTCCTTTATTAATGTTACCAATATGAGAGGGAAACGTACAACGATTGTTGTGACACCAATCTACTCGAAAAATAATACATTTTGTATTAAAAATCGATTTTGATATTCTTTTGTATCTGAATACCTTTAGGACTAAATGTGTCGGACAAAAATATAACTGGCAATGATAGTTATCATTTTTTCTATTAACTTGTGACATTTGTTTATATAAATGAGAATTAAATCTATACTGAACAATAAAAAAAAAGAAACGCACGATCTGTTTTTTTTTGGCCGGATTTCACGGAGTTAAAAATACGGGTTATCAATGGTGAATATCGGGCGGTGGATTTTTCGTAACATTTTACTAAGCAACTATTTATCCCAGCCACTTGATATTTGGTATTTAGCATCACGGCGGGGTTACATAAACTGAGATTTGATTTCAGGTTTGTCGCTCATATACTTCCTGTTAACCGACTAAGTTTTTTTTACATTAATGGTCAAAAGTAGAAAATTTTCGTAAGTTTTCTCAGCAGCATTTTGATATTTGGTATGCAGCATCAGTGTAAGGTGCCATAACGTGGGGTTCGATTTCAGGTCTGTTGCTCATCTACTTCCTGTTTAACGAAATCCGGACATTTCTGACTTAGACCTGTTTTTTTATATTGTAAATGAAATTTTTTGTAAGTTAAGGTATAAGTACAGTTACCTGTATGTTAAAATGATGACTTTACGATATTTGACTAAACAATGCGTGTCAGTAACTGCGATCGCAAAAAGTGAATTTCACGAGCTATCTCGACTACCGCTATACAGATTTCAATAAAACTTTGGTTATGGATTGCTACATTTATCAGATAACGAATCCAATTGTTAATTTTGTTTTAAAGCATGTGCACGAAATGTAACCACAACATAATCAAGAGCACAATTGCGGAAGTTGAAACAACATCAGTGGTACTTCCGGTAATAGAGCAGTCATTAAATGTCATTTCCAGAGTTAATTCTCTGCCATGAAATGGCTACTACCTGTTTACGCTTAAGCATGCACTTTTCGGAAATTGCAGAACAAAGCAATGTAATGAACCTTTATCCCGAACCGATATCAAGCCTAAGATGACGGAAACCGATGTCACCCTCGATACAGAGAATATGCAATTTTGTGAGGCTGAGTTTGTTGCTGTTAAGACTAAAAATTGAGTACACTCTATTTTCTTACACATGCTAATTGTTTTGTTTGTTAAGTGATACCATTAATTTGGTCAACGTGTGTGTAGAGTGCCACGCTTCACGCACGTCAAAGACTCCTTTGTGGACCGCCAAGTAGTGCACCGCATAGGCTTAATTTTCTGCCCCTACCTACCTCTCCCGAGGGTAATCACAAGCCTGGTCGTTAGACTTGTCTGACACGATTTACCATAAAACTTCTATTTTTTGCTGAAGTTTTTAAATTCAAAATTGCTTGAAACGCCAGGTTTCTTTCCTTGTAATGCACATGGTCGATATCCTCGGTGCTGGATTTGGATTCCTTGTTCGAACGTTTTGGTTTTGAGTACTTTTCGTTTTTTACAGTTTTGGAATTCAATCTTCCAATGTTTTGATTTAAATGCTTCTAATGAGAGGTTACTCCTTATAATATCGATATATAGCATAACCAAATTGGCCGTTTTACACCCGTTTTTGGTATTTGTAATCTCCTTTTACTGAGGTCTTCATTTGTTTCCCACCCCACCCCCATATTTCATTTATCATCATCATTTCATGTTCATTTTATCATCAAATTATTTTATAAATGGAAAATTAATTTGGATGTAATGGTAAACATTATACATTTTATACGGAAATCAATAAACTCGAACGTTTGGTAAAAAATGAAAAAGGACAAAAACACATTATTTGCATCAGACGTATGCGCTATGATCATGTCAAATTTTGTGTTACCGAATTACAGTGTTTTAGCATAATATTATTTTTAAATATTCCCTTAAGGTCTACAGAATATTCCAGTAAGACATAAAATGACGCCAACGAAAATGATAAGTTTTAGATTCCAATTATATGTTTTTTTGACTTTTTTCTAAGTGTGACCAAAAGGCAAAGTGGACTCACCCTTTTTTTGTATTTTTAATCTTGGGCCAATGCAAGACGGCGAGCAGCGACTTATGGTCATGCTGAAGACTGCTTTTGAATTTTTAAATTCCCGTTTCTTTATGTTGGTTGTGTCACGTACAATTATTCCACATCCATTTATCGTCTAATTTTATGGTTATCATTTGTCAGATCAGCCTATGATTTTGAAGTATATGATATTATATGAAATAAGTTTAAACCCAATGTAGATCTCTTTATGAAAATTTGCAGTGTACATGTATGCCTTTAAATTTTTTACGTCTAATAGCAATAAATTATATTATAACTCAAACAGGGCCAGATCCAGAATATTTTGAAAGGGGATTGGTCCACATAAAGTCCGCTGTGGACGGATGACGAAAAGGGGGTGGTTCCAGACAAATTTTGCAGAAAACCTACACGTTACTTACGAAATGTTTGGCGGAAAGGAGGAAAATTCCAACCTCGGACACCCCCCCCCCCGGATCTGCCACTGCTCAAATATTTTTGATTGTCACCTATTCAAAGATTGTCCCTCCCTTTATGATAGAGGCTAAAGCAAACTTATACAGGAACGTTGCAATCCATGTTCCGCACACAGGGGCTTGGATTCTGGACATTTATATTGACTTAAAAAAAATCGACCCCCCACTCTATAATCCAAGCCCCTGTGGTTCCGCACAGTTAAAATTATTATCTGACATGTTTGTAAGTGTGGCGACTTTGGTCTCTGTGTGGCGAATCGACAAAATTATCAAGCAATGATAACATTTTTGAACAACCAATAACTTGTGACAAATAAGTCTATTTTTCCGGATCCCGCAATAGCTTTGTGAGAAATAGATAAATTATTCATCCTTATTAAAACAAGATTAGCTTTTTAAAAAAGCTGAGGTCATTCGTTTGGTGTTCTTAAAGAATAAGAATTATTTAATAAGACAAAAAAGTGTTTGATAAATGGTATTTTATAACGTTTCAAAGAAATCAAATAATTAAGAAATATCGTTGGGAATAGAATTATTAAACTCAACAAACTTAAGGAAAAAGAGCAATTAAAACTTTTTTTCATAAACTCTATCAATTCGTCATACAAATGGGTCAATATGAAACGTTTTTTTTTTGTGGATAAACAGAAAAGACTCGAACTTTTTAACCACCCTATTTAATGTTAAACTATTCTCATGTACAGTTTCTGGAAAAAAAAAACTTGATGTGAATTCATAATGACATACATGTACGGGTGGACAAAAGTAAAACTTGTGGTAGAAAAGTGCACATAAAACAAAATGAAATTACAAAAA
The DNA here is from genome assembly GCA_963971305.1 of Arcuatula senhousia. Taxonomy (NCBI): domain Eukaryota; kingdom Metazoa; phylum Mollusca; class Bivalvia; order Mytilida; family Mytilidae; genus Arcuatula; species Arcuatula senhousia. The sequence goes on along the minus strand of OZ020304.1, from coordinate 46,240,366 downwards.
CAGCTTAACTGCAACAACAACATTAACTATACAGTCCAAACCAGGGATGTCCAGTTTTATTTAATCCCTGTCCAAACATAGGTAAGTTTAAGTGTTCTGGCGGAAAAAAAAATACTGAAATTCTGCTTGTTATAACAAACTTTTCACTTAATCAATGGTCAAGTCCCGGGTGGCGATTATAGGCTTACAACAGAAACCATCTGGCGGCTAAGGGTCTTTAGATTTTGTGGGGAGTGCCATGTTTCCTGCAATTCTCTTTGCTGACAACCAATAAGTGCACGCTATAGGCTGAATATCAGTTCGCCCTACCCACTTTTCCTATAAGCAACACACATTAAATCACTTAATTTTTGACACAACTTAACATCAAAATCAAACTTTTTCAGTGGAAATTTTAAAATTATTATGTAATAATACAAACCCTAAGGCCTTGGTCCTTCTCTAAGACGTTGACATTTTTCAGTGTTTATCTTGTGCTATTCATATTTAAGTTATGGCAGTTTTACTTCAGTGTTTCTAATAAATTGCTAGTGGGTAGGTTGCAATAGTTCATTTGCTCATCTATACATAGCTAGCTCATTTGGTGGAGAATATTGTTTACTATCAAAGGAACTATATTTTCATTTTAAAATAAAATATCGTAAATGATATTTATTTTTTTATAGTACAAAAACCAAAGGGTGAAATAACCTAAAATCGTTATTTTCACAGGATATGCTACTTAATTATTTGAAAGTAAAAACCATGAACTGAGCTTTAAAGTAGCGAATTAACTAAATAAACATGTACATGTACAATAGACGAATCGCGTGTCAAAGCACATGAAATAATAGTTTGTCTAAGAGCTTTTTTTGTTACAGAGAATAAATGTGCCCTTCTAGTTTTTTAAAAAAATTTTGATAAGATTTTTTAGCTGCTGTGAAAAGCATTCCGTATTTAAGAAAGGAAACTGCTATAAATTAAAATCTTCTTTACGTCGTCAAAAATATATTAATATAGACATATTAAGACACAGCTAGATCTTTAATCTTAAGACAAGCCTTGTTATTATCATTTTTTTTAGCTCACCTGGACCAAAGGTCCATGTGAGCTATTGCCATCACTTGGCGTCCGTCGTCGTCCGTCGTCCGTCGTCAGTCGTCCGTCGTCCGTCGTCGTTAACATTTTTCAAACGTTAACTCCTCTAACACCATAAGTCCAATGGCTTTTAGATTTGGCACAGTTGTTAATTAGCATAGATAGAATAAAATTAGTGTGGGGATTTTTTACTCGTTGAAAAACATGGCCGCCATGGCTAAAAATAGAACATAGGGGTAAATTGCAGCTTTTTGCAAATAACTCAAAAACGGTAACAGATATCAACATTCTGGCATAGAGTAAAAGTGATCAGCATCTCAAGATCTACCTGCCCAGAAATTTTCAAGAAGATCCAACAACCGATGTAGGAGTTATTGCCCTTTTTCTGGATTTTTTCAAAATTTTGCACTTATATAGCCCTATATCTTGAAAACTATACAAGATATTTTAAAAATTCAAATTGCATATGATTAAGCACATCAAGATCTACATTTCATGTAATTAAGTCAAAGCTGTAGAACCATTTCTTTTAGGAGTTATGGCCCTTAAAGCGTCAAATTTTACCATTTTTCATTACTTTTACCCTGAATTTCAAAGATTAACTTGTCTGACACCATACATCCAACTTCAACCAAACTTGGCACAGTTGTTTAATAGCATTAATGCTAAAGTTCTATCGTTCGGATTTTTGATTTGTCAAAAAATATGGCCTCCAAGGCTTAAAATAGAACATAGGGGTCAAATTACAGTTTTTTGCAAATAGCTCAAAAACGGTAACAGATATCAAAATTCTGATGGAAAACAAAAGTGATAAGCATCTCAAGATCTACCTGCTCTGAAATTTTCAAGAAGATCCAACAAACGACATAGGAGTTATTGCCCTTTTTCTGGATTTTTTTTTCAAAATTTTTCACTTATTTAGCCCTATATCTTGAAAACTATACAAGATATTTCAAAAATTCAAATTGCATATGATTAAGCACATCAAGATCTACAATTCATGTAATTAGGTCAAAGCTGTAGAACCATTTCTTTTAGGAGTTATGGCCCTTAAAGCGTCAATATTTACCATTGTTCATTACTTTTCCCCTGACTTGTCTGAAACAGTAAGACCAACTGCATCTTAACATGGCACACTGTTTGATAGCTTATATGCTACAACTCTATCGTTCAGATTTTTGATTCGTAAAAAAACATGGCCACCATGGCTAAAAATAGAACATAGGGGCAAATTTCATTTTTTTGCTAATAACTCAAAACTGGTTTCAGATATCAAAATTGTGCAAGAATCAAAAGTGATCAGCATATTAAGATCTACCTGTCCTGAAATTTCAGAAAAGATCTGACTGCTGATGTGGGAGTTATTGTTCTTTTTCCTAATTTTTGCCAAATTTGCACTTATTAAGCCCAATATCTTGAAAACTAACCAAGATATTTCATAAATTTAAATCGCATATGGTTAAGCACAATAATATCTACAAATATATGTATCTGTGTAGTTCAGGTGAGCGATTCAGGCTCTTGGGAGCCTCTTGTTTTACAAATTTTAGCTTTCATAAGAAATGCTGGGTCCTGGGAAGAAAACACTTTTCTTTTGTGTTTAATTCTTAGAGTTTCTATTTTTATTATGAAAGTTAACTTTATTTGAAAAAAAGCGAAAAAAAAAAATGGTTCAAATGTTAACATTCTATGCTAATCGGGATTACAATGATTGTGTTACAAATTGACCTACTAAGCTCGATTCTTTCCCCGCAAAACCTTTTTTGCAACGATAAATGATTGTTGAAAGTAAACGGGAACAAATACGGTTCAACTGTAAACATTTTAGGCTTGTGTAACATATTGACCTACTAAGCTCGATTCATAGATATTTATAAAGTAAAGTGTATATTTTAATACTGTTTTCTTTTCTTTTAGATTCTAACTCTTTATTTAAAATAAAATGAGATTACATACATTTAAAAGATTGCCATGTTGGCTTAAAGTAATTAAAGCATGCAGATGGTGTACGTAGCTTAATGATCACATGTTAAATTATTTAATTTAATAATCATTTTTAGATAAGCAGATTTTTACGTTGTACAATGTTTACATCAAGTTTAACAAAACTTTACCATGCAGCGACTTCAAAACTTTTATACATCTTTATATGTCATTCGCCGAGGCGAATGACAATGACCTAGATCAAGACAGACGAATGACCCAATGTGGCTATTTTGTCATTTTCCAAAAATCAATAAAATGCTTGAATTGTGTGTGTCTGATTGACCTATATTTCTGTCTGTGATAATAAACTATCTTCAATAAATTAACATTTTGCAGTCAAAAATTTATAAGAAAGTACGCTTAAACATGTGCACAACCTGATAAGTGACTACGCCATGTACGCTACATGATCTAGTTGAATCGCATTGTTGCTTTAAAATACCGCCACATAAAAGCATGAAATACGAAGATGCTGTGTACAACTTTTTTTGCATGAATTTACTTATTTTTGGTGTCCGAATAGTATTTTTGTCCTTTAAAACTTTATTCAATTAAGTAAATTTTCGCAATCCAAAATCAAATATCCATTACGCTAAAGTTACGCAAGATATGCTACACTGACTAAAATATAATCCGAAGCGGAACACAGAATCTACTGGTCGCGGCCATATTGTCTTGATGGAAATCTGTAGATTGAGAATCCGAATATAGCTACCGAGCTAAAAGTGAAAGTATGTACATTGCAAAGAGCTTTTGTAAATATAGAAACGACGGAAACAAACGACCTAATTTCAGTATGGCTGGTAATTTATTTATAATAGGTAGTAAAAACTGTTTCCTTGTTATGTTTGCAGGGCATAGAGCACATAATGATGACACTGACTGCATGAAGTGAATCATTTTAGTCCTAATCTAAAAAGGGATATACATGTATAGTATTATGTACATTTATAAATAAATTTCAGAAAGTTTTTAGTTTTATATTGAAAGAAAGATCATTTCTCAAATACTTATATTTTCAGCAAATAAACTCTTTAATTACCAAAAAAATGAACATCAACTCATCAATGAATTTTAGAGTACTTCCATTTAATCTTCTTAAATAATGTGTAACAATTGAAGCTGGTCACTCAGATCAGTTTAAACTCACATCTATAGAAAGGAAATTAAACAGGTATGAATGATAAATTTTCCTAGTATGAAAACTTACGTTTTGAAAACTTTAAAACATTTGAAAAACCAACTTTAAATATAGTATTAGGTACAGAGGAAAAAATTGCAAATTAACTATCACAGAGTTGTTATAAGCATAAAGTTCGTAAATATTAACAATTATGAATGATAATTATACATTTATGCAATTTCTGTTATAGTTGGGAATTTTTTGGCATTTGCCTTCGGATAAAATTTATCTACCGATGACAAGTTTTTAGTTTCAATGAATGTGCGTTTCACCGATCAAAGAGATCAGCTTCCATTTATACAATTCAATAGGAAGATTCAGCACAAGTTCCCCAAAGTTAATTGATGAATTGGTATTCATTTTAGGGTAATGTCACAGTTTATTCGCTGTAACGATAATTGAAAATAAATTAATTTGGATAAAAGATTAATAAGCTGCTCAAAACTTGATAGAGATAATATTATTGGATAAAACGTTACGATAATTGTTCATAACTTTCAAAACTTGTGTTATCTTTCAGTGGATGAAGTTTATGATCAGGTGGGGCTCTAACGGTGGTGTAGTGGTTAACGCGTCGGGCTACTAACACCAAGGTTCGTGGTTCGCTCCTCATCCGTGGATGAAAATTTTATGAACCAGTTTTCCGACTCTCTTTTGACACCATTTGCGAGGATGGTCTCGAGAAGCTAGTCCTTCGGAAGGGGCGAAAAAAGGTTGTCCCGTGTATGCAGAGAGCAATACCCAATGTACTTTAAAAACCCCTTTAAAGATTTTTAAGAGAGCCGGTGGTGTAGTGGTTAATGCGTCGGGCTACTAACACCGAGGTTCGTGGTTCGATTCTCGTCAGGGGTGAAAATTGCATGAACCAATTTTCCGACTCTCTCTTGACACCATTTGCGAGGATGGTCTCAAGGAACGATGCTAGTCCTTCGGAAGGGACGAAAAAAGGTTGTCCCGTGTATGTGGAGAGCAATACCTCATGCACGTTAAAGACCCCTTTGTAGAGTTCGATAAGAGAAGGCTCAATTTGGGGCCGCTACAAAGGCCTTACTCGCAAACTGCTAGCTGGAGAGGGATTTATATAAGCATAAAGCTTGTTTCCCAATCCAGGGTAAATAAATATGTTTAAACTAAAACTAGATTTCGATAAGAGTAGGCTTAAAAGGGGGGCGCTACAAAGGCCAAGCTTGCAAACTGCTTGCTAGAGAGGGATTCACATAAGCACCAAGCTTGTTTCCCAATCCAGGATAAATAAATATGCTTAAAAAAATAATTTGGAAATTTATAAATCTATAAATTGATTTAAAATTATTTTTCTCCTATAATATGTTTTTTTATGGAGTTATGAAACTAATTTATAAGAAATGGCTTCAATATTTTTCTGTAAATTCGAAATATGACACATGCGGGTTACACTGTGTTTGCCACATTTTTAAGTGTTATTTATTCACAGACAGAAAAAAATGTTGAAGTTATTCCTTAAATACGCCCAATATATATCTAAAATCCAGTTGAAACCGAAACACAATCTATAGAGTTGCAGTTGCACGAACTCCATGTGCTATAAATATTAGTAATATTTTAGATTGAGAAAAAGTTATTGTATTAAGATTTTGCTCCGATTGTACTTATGTATTTATAAGAATTAACTGTAATAACTTTTAGGTTTATAGAACCATAAAGTAAATTTTTCATGGTGCACATATTACATAATCCGCTTCGTGGACAATGTTGGATTCAAATGCTGATGATGAGAGATTAATCCTTGAACTATACAGAATAATCAAACTAACTGTTTAATTGACAACCTACCGTAAAGTTTCTTGTCTATTTTACAACATGGACCGTTAGAGGCGGAAATGTCCCCCGTTACTACAATTAAAAAAAACCCTACTTTTCCTATCCGACATTTTAAACCACGTTACACAATACACACGATCTTTTGGACCTTATAAAAACGGACCCTAACACCACAATTACTAGTCTTGCAAATTCCGACCAGTACCTCCCCGTGGTGCAAGACGGACACTGTTCCAGCGAAAACAAAGGATAATCTGGAGCAGGTAACACTGGCGGGGGTGTGTCATGGGCTGGACGACGCATGGCACATAGCGAGACTTTAATAGTCGATGCAGAGGGGCATTCCCCTATAGTCACGACTATAAATACCCATCATCATCATCAAAATTACTAAGTGAGGTTGAGCACCATCAAACCGTTAATTTTAAATTTCCGTTATTCAATATTCATCTGTACAGGTCTGAGCATGGGGTTTTAATAGCGATAATGATATTGTTACCTTTATTTTATACGATGACTTATATTGTTAACGTTAATACTGAAGTCCATAAAAAGAACATATGTGGAATGTTTTGTCCACCATCAGTTGTTGGTTAACATACACATATCTGCAACAAACTTTCTTGAATACTTCATAAATAAAATTGTCAAAAAAAATTCTGGTGACCATCTTTGGAATTACAATTTTTGGATGAAAACGGTTCGAACTTTAGTTGATTTCCCCGATGGCATACAAACTCTACTTTCATTTATAACTCTCTATCAGGCCAATACCAAAGATTTAGGGGATAAAATAAATTATGACAGTTCCTCCCTAAAACATTTTATGAAATTGTTTTGTTCTTGGTTAAAATAGTTTTAAAGGCAAAGGATTACCAATGGGGTATTCGGAAATCATAGGCCCAAAAGAAACTGTCAGCATTGGTCCGCCAGTAAATATCTTTAGAACGAACTCAGCTAACTCTCATAGATATGCCCTAACCTTTTTCGCGTTCGTGACCAATAATGTGTCGCTTCATCATCGTTTCTTGTTCATTCTATTGCGTCGTTCATGGTCATCTTCCTGATATAGCCGAATTCGGGCTGCTTGGGAGAAAACCAATTACTTGCCAATATGGTGTCGGTTTCACATAAAAGCAATAATCAACCAATTGCAAAGCTTAACAAACTGTACAATAATTCTAACAGTTCAAAGACAATAAAAGATGATAAAATTGAATGAAGATTTAAAATTTATAAAAACACAGCAACTGTTACGGCAGAACAAGTAAATAAAAATCACGTGCATTGTAAAATATGCAGTTGAATCAAAATAACACAAGTACATGTATCATCTTATTATGATTTTATGTTGTACATTGGTTTTATCAGTTAATTTTTTATATCCTTAAGATTAAATTAATCACAGGATTAAATTATGTCATAGTATATCAAGATCTACAACAAAAACGTTCATTGCACCTTAAAACATCAGGATATACGTTAGCGAAAAGTTGAAATTCGTCATCTTTTTCATTGAAAAAGTAAACAAAACAAAACTCACCAATGCAACCTATACATTTCAAAATGGATCCATTACAATTGGTCCCAGATAACAAAACCCACGACGAACTTCTGGATGAATGGAATTTAATTTTAAGAAAACATTTAATCGTGAATGACATTGTACTACTTGTATATCTTACTCTTGGAGTTACAGGAAACCTTGTGGTGATTCTGATGTATTTATTGAAGATGAAAATAAAAAGAGATGACCGGTTCTTCATACCAGTTTTAGCATGTATAGATCTGACTGCATGTGTGTTTGGTGCATCATTTGCATTTGCCTGGAATATCATTCCAGTCAAATTTAATTCTGGGATTGTATGTGAAATATTATGGTTCATGAGTCAAGCTTCAACGATCATTTCGGGTCTAACTTTAATCATTATAGCAATCCATCGTTACGTCAAAGTTTGCAAACCGACGACCCTATTTTCGCGAAAGCTGAAAAAGACTCTTATTGCACTCAGTATTGTATTTGCATGTGCGTTTTCAGCGCCAATTTTTGTATTCTATGGTGCGATTGAGATAAAGCACCCAACGTTAAACGTAACTGGTCAATGGTGTGGACAAAAACGTCATGATATTGGTACCGTCATATATTACGACATCAGCGTTGTTACGGTTGCACTTATCGCTGCCATAGTGCTCGCAACCTTGTACATTCTTATCGGAAGAAAAATTTATCGCAAGTTTTTGGTTTTCAAAACGTCCATTCGTGAAGGAAAGTATACACGAACAAGAGGCAGTACGGCAGAGCTGGACAGCGTCACAGTTCCGAGTGTGGAGACCGAAAAATGTTCGAAAGACCACAACTCGCGTAATGATAGCACAGACAATCTCGCAGAAGGCGAACCATTACGGAAGACTTTACGCCATGCTAGCTCTGAAGACATACTCGACAATAAAAAGTTTTCAACGATAGGGCAACATTTCAAAACTCATCGTTATTCCTACATGTTTATGACCATAACGATTTTGTTCATCTTAGCCTACGCACCACGGGTTACCATCCAGTTGCTAGAAACTCTCTACCCAGATTTTTGGAACCGAAGTAACAGTGAAATTTCAGGGTTTTTGTTTCTGTATAGATTATATATTCTGAATCATGTACTAAACCCAATCATCTATGCTTTCTTTGATACGAGATTTCGAAAAGAATTGAAAGAGTTTTTCTGTTGTAAATAAAGACTCGAAAAACTTCAAAAGTTGTAGCACTCAGGAAATGTATTCTATGTTATTTTTCTATTAAAAGAACAAAATAATTATTGCATTTTTGTGATCAAACTAGAATGATCGATATAACATTAATGGATATAATATATATAATTGTCATTCTTTAAGCAAATCCTCGTACATAAAGTAATAGACAGGTCGGTCTTAGGATAATATTTTTATAAGTATATCTAAGATAAATCAGACAGACAAACATTTGGGAATTAATCAAAAATCTAAGTGACTATAAAGTATAAAATAATACATTTTGTACATTTGTTGAATTGATCTAGGGACTAATGTTCGTGATGTATTAGACGTGTGTAATGGAATTATCGTTATCGTGATGCATTGAAGGAAAATAAAAAGATTTGTTGCATGCATTCCCAAGAAATAAGAATAGAACAAACAAAAGAAATGATGGGCTTATAAACCATGAAAAAATTATCGACCCATCATACAAAAAACCTCGTAATTTTTAAAACATAATACATGCCTTCTGTGAAAAATTCTCAGTGCTGAATGAGAAGACTTAATCGAATTGGAAATGTTCATCTATAAGATGCCGAGAAAACTAATATAGTAGTTTTCCCTCCTTGTGAAGCAACATTCTGTTTGCCCAAGCTCAAGGAGTTAAAATAGATTTCTCCGATTGAACGTCACGTCCCGTCCAACACAAAAATTGCTAACACAGGGTTATGTTGCTCTCTTCACTTATGACATTTTATTATTTTAAAGACATCATGCGCTCATAGGTAAATATGTGATTTCTATCTATGTGTCAGACGAATAGAGATGTTTATATTTTGTTTAATCGTCCTTTAATTGATTTAAAACGCTGAATTGACTGTAAGTGTACCAGTGCTCACTCGCGTTACTACTTGAAAATGCGTTGTTGCATTAATTGCTATTCATTTTTGTTTGTTTATAATATGTTATCTGTTTCTTATTGTATTTTTTTCGTTTGTGTTTTCCATTTTGTCTTTGTACTTTCGTATTTTTGACATGCGAATGCTCCATCGGTATTTCCCTGCTTCCATTACAACTATTTCAAAACAATAATTGCACAAGCAAAGTAAACTCAACATTGTTGACTGAAAGTCCATCCCATTCAGAAGTTTTGGTTAATCGACGTTTTTTTTTCCTTCTATATTTTAAAGCCTTTTAAGTCTCAAAAGTTCAAACTGATACAAAAATATTGTTGCAGTATGAAAAATATACTTCATTGACATCAGTCAAAGTCTTTTGTTAGTTGAATAGACACTACTGTCGTAAAACTTGGCTTTCTTTATAGATTTGTATAGTTTAGGCATCCAATACAAATGAATCTTTTTGATAAAATGGAGTTCAAGTGAATTTTATTTACATTTTGAATAAGCAGGGACAACAATAAGCTATAAAAAGAGGTGTTGCTAAAAGATTGGCAAGACAAGCCTTTATAGAATTTTTTTAAGCTCACCTGGACTATTGCAATCACTTGGCGTCCGTCGTCTGTCGTCTGTCCTCTGTTAACAATTTTTCAAAAAATCTTCTCCTCTGAAACTACTGGACAGAACTTTATGAAACTTGGTATGATTGATCCTTAAGATGTCCTGTACAAAAGATGTGTTTCGATTTTCGATCCGTCAAAAACATGGCCGCCGTGCCTAAAAATAGACCAGGAGGGTCAGACTACTGTTTTTGGCTTGTAAATCAAAAAGTATATGAGATAGATGAAATCTGATGCCACCCTACTGCTTCGGCATAAAAAGTTCTACAAATGTCTTCAATTGGTCGAAGTTGTCAGATGATCCCTTGTAGGGGTTACAGTCCCTTTAAGGCGAAAAATAGTGTTTTTGACCTATAACAGATAGAGAAAAGCTGTAACGTTGCTTGCTTAAATGTTCAGCTCATTAAGCTCTTCAAAAGCATTCATAGGGCTGAAATTGTCAGATGACCTTTTAAAGGGGTTACAGCCCCTAAATTAACATGTTCTCATGTTTTTTGCTTATGTAATGAAAACTATAGCAGATAAAGAAAAGTGGTTGCTTACTTAAATGTACAGTTCAGTAAGCTCTAAACTATTGCTGAAAGAGAAAAGCTGTAGGGTTGACATCAAGACCAGGTGAGCGATTCAGGCTCCTGTGAGCTTCTTGTTTATTATAAAGCACGCGTCGTTGATGGTGTCATATATATGGCACGCAATAGCCACAATACCCCATTAACTGAGTTTATCGACCATTACCTTTAGTAAGCGGGCGATAAACTGGGTCTATATATCTATTTGATCACGGAAAAATGATGTTCGAGTGTGGGTACCTTTGCATGTAATTCAAGTGAAACAAATTGATTTCAAACAAAAAGCTTTGTACTTTTTAAAACAAGACATGTCTTTATATCAACTTCACGGAATTTTGTAATTCTATTTTACAGTCGTCGAATTTATTATATTAGGGCTTCCTATCAAAAACAGATGGACAGTCCTAAAATTACGTTTTAAAATGTTTACCCATTGTTATGAAGTGACTCCTAAGTATCAATATCCGATATCATGGATATGACGGCTTTGAGATCGACAATGGGGTTAACAAGTAATGTCCGGCATTACGGTAACAACATCTAAATTACAAAGCTGCAGTGTAATTAGAATCCGCTAATAGAAAGGCTGGACACTATGTTTTTAGATGGATATAAGATATCCTTTATTATTTAATTATAAAAGAATCGATATTTGGCTTTGCAACAGAAGTGGTGTAAAAAAATAGCAAAGATCATCTGGTGTTTATAGACCAAAAATGTACTATATATTCATGGTAATAAGCTAAGCACAGAAGAAAATACAAAAAGGGGTTGCACTATTAAAGTCATGATAATTAAAGTACGAGAAGAAGATGATAGACTGATATGTGGCAAGGCAAGACTTGGTACAACTCATCATGTGCAAGGTGTTTAACAAATTTGCAATAAATGCAATCCCTTCAATCTGTTTGAAAAATGTACTATATTTGATAATTCAAAGAATCTAAATCGGTTCGAAAAACAGGAAGTAGAAGAGCGATTGACCTGGTAAAAAAGGTACGGTACATTCCATCCTACACAAATTGTGAATCGTATTTGAAATCAATCCCTTTAGTAAAACCCGAAGAATCCGTTATGTTAGTTTATAATGAGCAGACAGTTGGACGGACAAGGTGATTGCAATATAGCCCCTCTTTTACAAATAGGATATAAAGTGCCATGCAAACATTTTTACAATGAAATTACAGACACCAGTGGCGGATCAAGATGGGGAGGGGGAGTTTAAACGCCCACTTTCCTTGAAAAATTTAGTAATTTTCGTGCAGATTTAATGCAAAATCGACCTGACACGAACGGTTCAGGGATACGTCTTCAATATCATAGTCGGAACCCTCCCTTTCAAAATTTTCTTGATCCGCCTTGGAGACAATACGGTAATCTAAAGAACAAAGCTATCGTTAAATAAAATATAAAACCCTAAAAATGGTACAAATGATATAAAAGCAGGCGAGTAAAAAATGACAAGAACATATTGTATAAAGAAGAAAAGTCTTGATTGAAGTCTTTTAAGTATTGCCATAATATTTATGATCTATTTCTTATCATTTCTCAAAATGATTCTATCTGAAAAATCAATGTTAAAGTCTTACAATGCAAAGCTATAAAAACCAAAATATAGAATAAAGAAACAAATTTATGGTTTGTTCTATTTGACGCTTTTGTCTTGAGTTTATGTTGATACGTCTTCGTAAAATATGAATAATTGAATTGTACAGAATTCAATCTATTTCAACAACTTGCAAATATAAAAATGCCAAGAACGTTACCATAAAGTTATGGAGAATCTCTGCTAGAAAATATCTTTTCATTTAGACAAAATCCAAGTTTTTCTTCAAAAGATACAAACAACCAATAGTGTCTTAGTATGTAAATTGATTTGAAATTCTTATACGCGTAAGACAGTCAAAGTCTTAATGCGAACTGTATTAATTGACAAAATTGTGAAAAACCTGACTTTCATTATATAAGTTAGGTATAATTAAGGTTTCTACTTGTGTCAAAATTATTGTTTAAAATGAAGCTAGCTTGTTTTCACTTTTGCATGCTCAGTTCTTAAATAGTAAGCCAAGCGTAACAATGAGATTCAAACACTAAAAGGGTATATTAGATCGACAATACCAACAATGAGGTTAGCAATGATGTCCCCATTACGACAACACCATCTTATTACTTAGCTGACCGTTATTAAAAAGGTATGACACTTACGTTTTTAGATTAATATAACTTAGCTGAAGTGTAATAAGAAGCGTTATAAGAAAAGTTTTTGATTAATATCAAATATCCTTTATGATTTAGTTATCGGAGAATCAATATCAAATTTTGAAACAGAAGTCATCCGATAGAAGCGGTGTTGAATTTTGGCATACAGGATGACTATTTTGAATTTGGTAAACGAATAAATGGGTTTTTAAACACTATTTGCCTTGGGTAACGCTTTTTATAATGATGATGGATACACTTCATCTAAGGATAATATGTCGTAAGTTAAATAAGAAAATCCGAGAATATGCTACACATGGCATATATAAACAGGCTAGTCAAAAATAATAACAACAAAATGTATACAATTTATATGAGAAATACCACTTTCATGACTTTACTTCATTTTAAACGTTTAAGCGATAAAATACACCTTTGTCAACATACACTTTTTACACACACTTTTTTCTTTGCTTATGGAGCATGAGTTGAGTGAGTTGGTGTTTTACGCTTTAGCAACACTATATAGGTTATAATATATAAGGGTGATGAACATGAAGAGGATGATAAAATGCACATAAAATGCTGAGGAAAAATATGGGATGGGCCGGGTGGGAAACACAGGAACGGTACCTTTTGAAGACCACTGGAAAACGGGAGAGGAAGGTAGGGACGGAAAAGTTAGCCTATGTAGTGCACTTCTTGGTGGTCCAAAAACGGATCTTTTACATGCACGCAGCTTGGAAATCTCCACATACGTTGGTCCATTATGATCGGAGGTCAGAGGTCTGTATCATAATCCTGACTACCCCGTGGACGAAGCGCACCCTTTTTATTCACTTAAGGTTCACACTATCGTAGAGGTCTGTTGACTGTACACGATCTCAAAGTCGTTTTTCACGACAAGCTAGGCGCAGTTGTGTGAAAACTAAAAATAGATGACGGATTCTTGTTATTTTTATATCAAGGTGACGTAATTAAAGTTTAAAATCTGATAAAAAGAAGCAAAACCTGAACTGGAAATGCTATCTAAGTATCAATATCCGATTTGATGGTTTTATAAGATCTTTAATGAGGTTGACAATGAATTCCCCATTACGGCAACATCATCTTATTATTATACTGAAGTGTAATTATAATCTGTTAATAGAATGACTGGACATTTCTACGAAGTCATATGATGACTCCGTACAAATCAAATAGACATGTAAAGTCCTAGCTGTAATAGGGACTTATTTCCCTTAGAAAAAGTACACTTGCTGCTAGGCGATCGACTTTGAAATGTGAAAATCCTAAGAATAATAGTAGTGTTTATTAGATTAGAGAATTAGTGACTACAAGAACACCATTGCCATGAAAGAAGCAGAGGTACCAATGGGGTATCCGAATGTCAAAAGCCCGAAAGGGCAGAGACAAAACCAGTAAACATCGACAAGAACAGGACAAAAACAGACAACATTTAAAACACAAAATAACTGAATATCAATCAACAACGCGAACTCAAGTCGAAACAAGAGTGAACTCAGGTGCTCCGAAAGAGTAAGCAGTTCCTGCTTGCTATTGCACACCCGTCGCGTTGCCAATAGTCCATTCAGTGTGTCAAATCCGGTAAAGGAAGACAAACCAAAACCGTGATTTGTTGAAAAAAGGTTAAAATGACAATTTGAGTTATACTTTTTCAGTATTGTTTTTGGTCGATGTTTTGGCGATGGGTACTGAAGTGATGTTATTTTGTGTTTTGTATAGGATCTTAAGCTAGTAATAAAAGACTGTGGTTTGGGCCATTAAACCCATTGATTACTTTTTAAATGCCTGTACCAATTTTAGACAATTGCGATCCTTAATTTCTAAAAAAAATAATCATTTGGGAGGGAGGTAAAGCGCGCGCCTCTGATGAGAAATGAAGAATCGCTCGTCAGATGTAGCAAAATTTTTACATGCTTGTCTTGATTTATCATTTCTTCTGTGACATAAGAGATTCATCGTTCATTTATTATCTTTATTTTCAATAGCTCTGGTACGTATTTGATTATATAATGGGTTTCCACATTCCATTGTCTTAATTCAAACCTGCAGATGAGAAGATAATCCTCGAAACATACATATTCCACATATCTACATTTAGTTTTGACACATACTTTGATAGTTGAATTATGGAACAAACGCTTTATCAAGATCTGATAGATAACGAAGGAATGTGTTCATGGGACACTGCATGATGTCCCCGCTAGGCCAAAACAGGAATTAGAAGTCCGACAGGTCTGAAAGTCTTTTAGGAAGCAGATGTACCAATGGGGTATCCGAATGTCAAAAGTCCGAAAGGGCAGAGACAAAATTAGTAAACACCAACAAGAACGGGACAAAAACAGACAACGTGCAAAACATGGAAACAAAAAATAACTGAATATCAATCACCAACGCGAACTCCAGTCGATGTAGGATGTACAGTTTGTCATTCTGAACCATCCTACCAAGTTTCAAATCATTCTCATGTATGGTTTCTGAAAAAAAAGCTTGACAAAAATTTTCGAGCCAATTTTCATATCGGCCCAGTCCCAAACAGGAAGTAGAAGTTCGACAGGTCTGAAAGTTGCTTAGAACGTAAAGTTTGTCTACATGTAGCTGAACCATCCTGTCACATTTCAAACATTCTCATGTTCGATTGATGATAAAAGCTTGACGGATATTCCTAAGGACGTACGGACGGACATGAGTAAAACTTAATCCCCTGACATGTCGTCGCGGGGGGGGGGGCATGGGGGCATAAAAATATACCAAATTATTGATTGATTGATTTTAGTATTCGTTATATCGAGTTAGGTTAGGTAATTAACCATTAGAAACGTCTCCAAGAAACATATTCTTTTTTGGACAGAACAAGGAATCTCAGCAGCTTTATTGTAGTGGTTTCATAAGCAGATCAAAGCATCACCACCTCCGCCCCCGCATTACATGGCCTGTCATAAGAGGCTACTAAGGATCTGATGTCATTGCTTAGTTTACAGATCGAGCAAGCTGTGTTCACTAGGCGACTGAATAGGGTGACCATCGTCCGCATGGGTTGTCAGGTAATTTATTATAATGCGAAAATTAAGCCTAATTGCTGACCAGTATGGACAAATGCGTATGGAGAGTGCCACGCTTCGTACACTTAAATAATCACTCCAAAGACCGCCAAGTAGTACACCATAGGATCTAAATTTTTCAATCCTACCAGCCTCTCACTTTTTCCTGTGGTCTTCAAAAATTATTGTGCTTTGTTTATGAACCCAATACATATTTTTCATATTCTATGTTTGTTTGATCATCCTTTTATGTTATTCGCCCTTATTCAATCTATATAGTGATGCTAGTGCGTGAAATACATACTCACTCATTCATTTTTACAAACCAATACGAACGGGACAAAAACAGACAACAGGTAAAACATGGAAACACAAAATAACTGAATATCAATCAACAACGCGAAATCCAGTCGGAACAAGAGTGAACTCAGGTGTTCCGAAAGAGTAAGCAGTTCCTGCTTGCTATAGCACACCCGTCGCGTGTTAACAGTCAATTCAGCGTGTCAGATCCGATAAAGGAAGACAAAACAAAACTCTATGACAAACCATTATCTGCACTCATCTGAGAGATCTAAATCCCATATTTATCTATAAGTGCATGATGTCTTCTGTAAAATTTCTTGAGAGAAGACAGCAACCGAGGAGCAACATAGCCCTGTGTGAGCAATTTTTGCGTCAGACGTGACGCTCTGCTAAGGAAATCGATGTAAGTCCCGCACGCTCTGGAGTAACGAATCAATTGAGATATGTAAGCTCCATAAGCTGGAGCTGACGGAATGTTGCTACACAAGAAGGGAAAGTTGAAGTCATCACGTTTGTCATACAGCCTTGTTGAAAGTCTTCCTTAAGAGTCAATTTTGAGATGTAGATCTAAATATGAAGCAGACTTCCTAGAATCCGTTGTATCCTTTATATCAAGCCCTTGGGGATATATGAGATGGAAAAAGTCACCAAATCGAGAATTGTTTAGTAAAAGGACATCATCAATATAACGGAACGTGAGGTTGAAAGAGAGAGCTAGTCTACAATCTTTTTTGTCTAGAAGAAATTGTAAGAAGTCTGCTTCATATGAATGAGGAAACAAATCAGCAAGCCAAGGTGCACAATTAGTGTCCATTGAAATCCCTATTGTTTACTGAAAAAAAAAACGTCCACCAAACTGAACAAATATGTTGTCAATGAGAAAGTTGAGCATGTCGATTATTTGGTCTTCTGTAAATTTGTTCTTTTTCTTAGACTCATTGATGACAAATTTAAGTCTTGGTATATACGACTACTAGATATTTGTACCTGCGTTTTCTATTCTGAGATAAATTAAAGGGCTGTTTCCTTGGGCAAAGCCATCTTCAGGTTGGTATTAAGTAACACTTATGTTTGTAACTCTGTATTATAGATAAAAACATCTTGTAGAAAATACTCCTTTTGTTTTACTGAAATGGAACATTTCTGTATGAATAAAGCATGCACAAATTAATTATACAAATCAAATCAATAATTGAAGCCAAGCCTATTTTCAAATGCCAAGACCAATGAAGCCAGGTCAGGCCAAAGAAGCTAAGCCAATGAAGCCATGCCAGGGCAAAGAAGCCAAGCCAATATAGCCAGACCAGGCCAAAGAAGCCTCGACAATGAAGCCAGGGAAGGCCAAAGAAGCCTCGACGATGAAGCAAACCAGGCCAAATAAGCCAAGCCAATGAACCAAGGCCAGGCCAAATAAGCCTCGACAATGGGGTCAGGCATGGCCAAGCCAATGAGGCCAGGCTAGTTTTATAGTATGCCTTAAAATTATTCAAAATATAAAACATGTTCTTGCATTTCTAATGCTGGTGTTGTAACATTACAAAGCACGAAAAGCGCACGAAACGCCGGTGTTGTAACAATACAAAGCATGACAAGGCTTCTCCCTATTATTAGATTACAAATGGGTAGTCAAAAAATTACGTGGTAACATGTTTACTCATTGTGATGAAGTTATTCGTAAGTATCAATATCCGATATGACGGCTTTGAGGATGATAATAAGGTTGACAATTGATTTCCCGAGAAACAATATGTTATTACGAAGAAGCTGAAGTATAATTAGAAGGTTGGACACTATATGTTTTTAAATAATATGAGAAATCTTTTAAGATTAAATAATCAGAGAACAATATTAATTTTCGCAACAGGGGTCACGAAAACGGTGTTGAATGTGGGTATAGAGGATGAATAATGGGCTTTTATGAAGATGATAGTAGAAGTACAACAAAAAAACAGAATACAACGACACTACTAGTATTTGTTTAGGGAAATGATATTTAATAATGAGGATGGAGTTTAGAGCGTGCGGGACTTACTTCGATTTCTTTAGCAGAGCAAAAATTGCTCACACGATGTTATGTTGCTCTTCGGTTGCCGTCTTCACTCAAGAAGTTTTACGGAAGACATCATGCACTTATAGACAAATATGGGATTTCGATCTCTCAGATGATTGCAGATATTGGTTTGTCATAGGGTTTTGTTTTGTCGTCCTTTACCGGATTTGACACACTGATTTCACTGTTGACAACACGACGGGTGTGCTATACCAGGCAGGAACTGCTTACTCTTCCGGAGCAACTGAGTTCACTATCGTTTCGACTTGATTTTGCGTTGTTGATTGATATTCAGTTATTTTTGTGTTTCCGTGTTTTATATGTCTGTTTTTGTCCCGTTCTTGTAGGTGTTTACTGGTTTTGTCTCTGCTCTTTCGGACTTTTGACATTCGGACACCCCACCCCATTCGTACCTCTGCTTCATAGATAAACTTCATTGGTCAAAAGAAAACAAACCTTACGTAAATGAAATGAGAAAATGGCATATAAGCAGGTGAGTAAAAAAAGCAAATCGTATAAAGTAAAACATGTCGTGATTGAAGTCTTAGAGGTATTACCAGAATATTCATGATCTATTTGTTATGATTTATTGGAATGATTGTATCTGAAAATCAATAACTATAAAATCCAAAATACAGAATTAGGAAAACAAATTTATGGATTCAGCGACGATGATTATAGTTAACTTACTGCCTTTGTTTTTGAATTTATGATGAAATGCTGGCCTGAAAGAATGACAGTTTAATTGTTGAGCATACTATCAACTTCGAAACTTTGCAAATATAAATTTGTCAAGATTGTAAAAGATGTAGAAGATTGCTATTGAGCTTAATCTAATTTTGCTTCAAAGATACTCAAACAACTGCATTTATGGAGGAAAAAATGAAGAATGTGTTCATAGGACACCGACGTCATCAAGTGGAAGCACCTACATAAAGTAAGGGCTATACGGTATTGAATATCTCCGTATAGAAGAAAATGAGAAGTGTACGCGACACAACCTACATTATAAACGTAAATTTCAAATATCCACAATGGAAAACAGCCAGCATGCATACATTGTCGAAGTCATTACAAACTACCCTGGCAAATTTCAAATAACTCTTATGCGCTTTTTTTTAGCTTATGAAATTTCTACCTGTCAAGCGATTAAATTTATAATTTAATACAGACGAAGGAATATATCCCTTAACATATTTATTATTAAAAAAAGCTTTGGTACTTTGTAAAATGAAACAAATATAATGTTTAAGTTTTATCACGAAAAAGTACATTATTGAGTGTTGTTATCTTATTACCAAGTCGTGTTATTTAGTTCACAGCCAATGGTTAAAATGAGGCAAATGGTAATGGGGATGTCACTTGAAAATTACTCAGGTGTAAACAGGTTGGAATATACCATCAGCAACTGCTTCAATTAAAAAACAAATTCCGGGACTAAGCATTGACTCCAAGAAATGTTTACTTTATATCTTATATCAGCATCCTGGGATGATAAATCAAAACTACAACAAAGTTACAGCCAATTATTTTGTTATGAAATGAGTTTTTAACAGCCATTAACTTATCAAATATATAATATATGGCCTTATTAAGTGCATGAAACCTTCTTGGTGTCGTTATATAACAAAGCTTTTATCAAAATACAGATAAGGTGTCTATTCGATATGACAAGGCTTGTACACATTTTTCAGATTTGTTGATCCGACACCGACTTTAAGACAAATGTTATAAGAAAGTTCGTCTCATACGATCCATAAAAAATTCTTCCTTCGTTATCACAAACTGGTGGAAAATTCAAAATTTTTGTTAAACATGTTAAACGAAATGGTTAGTGATTTTTTTTATTTGTGTTTGGCTGCTGGTTGTTGTACAGAGATACCTTTTATGTCCTCACAACCGTGTTTTGTTTTATGTAACTACGAGACCCAAATATCTCATTCTCACCCCTTCTCCAACGACCAGGTTAAGCTTGCCATATAAACTTGTTTAACCAACCATTTCTTTTGAAATGCCTGTACCAAGTCAGGACCATTGCGATATTCAATTTCTCCGGTTTGTGTGCCTTGTTTTGTCTTTTCATGTGGACTTTTTTCATATTTGAGATAAATATCTTCAAAATTCGGTATTTATGTTTTTAACTTGACGGACATTTTCCATAATTACATGTTTATATGTTTATCCATTGTAATGAAGTGATGCAAGCATCAATATTCGACATCACAGCTTTAATCTGACCAACAATCCGTTTAACAACGATGTCCTCATCAAGATTACACCAGCTTATTACGAAGCTGAAGTGTAATTAAAATCCGTTAAGAGAAAGGCTGGATATAATTTTTTTTAGATTAATATGAGATATCCTTTGTGGTTTAATTAAAGAAAATAGATATTTGTGTTTTACAACTGGTCTTGAAAGTCATGTTGAATGTTAGCATACAGAATGATGTTAAGCAAGGAATGGATTTTATAAAGATAATTCCAAAGGAACAAAAAAAAATCAGAATACAACAACATCTTTTGCATAGGGGGTCGATTTTTTTTATGATAAGAATAGATACACTTTGTCGGCCTAAAGAAAAAACTGTCGTAAAAAAATGAGAAAATGAAAAAAAATTGTTCGAATGGCATATCAAAAGGCGAACAAAAAGAACATATTGTATGAATAAGAAAAGTCCTGAAGTCTTAGAGGTATTGCCAGAATATTTATGATCTATTTGTTACAATTTCTCAAAATGATTTTATCTGAAAATCAATGTTAAAGTCTTACAATGCAAAACAATAAAGCCCAGAATACAGTATTAGGAAACAAATTTATGGATTAAACGATAATTGCTATCAAATTTACGCCTTGGTTTTTGAATTTATGATGAAGTGTGAGCGTCTTAGATTGGCAATAAAATTGAAGAGAATACAATCAACTTCGAAACTTGAAAAGATAGAAAAAAAGTTCTAGAACATTACAAGGCGTTAACTTATTTATCTCGCACAAAAAACACTGCATTTATTAATTAAAAATGGAATAATGTGTTCATAGGACACAGACGCTAGCATGTAAAAACGCCTACAGGAAGTATGGTCTGCGCTTAAACCATACATTGGGTTGGTCATACCAAACCACCCTGCCAAATTTCAAATTATTCTACTGGGGTTTTCTGAGAAAAGCGGGACAAGATTTTCATTCTCAACCGTTACAATTTAAAAGTTCAGACATATATCCTTCAAAATAATTATTACTTTTGACACACAATTTTTACTTTGCATTATGAAACAAATACAAAGGTTGAAGTTCTAACAATTGATTGTTGTTATCTTCATATCAAGTCGAAGTCATTTATTTCAAGATCAAGTAAAATGAAGCAAAAGGTGGATTTGGTATACATAGAAAAGAAAAATGGAATGTCACTTGAAAATTATACAGGTCTAAATTAAGACGTAAGAATATACCAATATCAGTGCTTTAATGAGCATCACATCACTGGACTAATCAGTGGCTCCTATAAGCGTACTCTTTTATCTTCCATCTTCCTGGAATGTCAAAATTACAAAAAATTTGAATACATTGCTGGTTTTTAGTCAAATGGTAATTTGTCAAAAGGGGAATAACTCATTGAAAACCCAAGACCAGACATTCTAGTTCCCTGTCCCATAGGAGCAAAGGAAACATAGGAACATAAAAACCACTCATAGGACAACACAGTTTTAACTTACAAATGTAACACTGCTGTCGTCTTTACCAAAGATTATTTGCTACAAATTTTAAGAAAATCATCAGCTGTTTTCCCTTTCTCCAATGGAGAATATAAACCAGTATGTCGGGTGTTGGAGTTATTCCCCTTTGGTCCAACTACCAAAGATATGACTTACAACCACTGAAATGAGTTTTTAACAGCCATTAACTTATCAAATATATAGTAAATTAACTTTGACATGTTAAAGTTATTATGCGCATGAAACATTGGTATCTTCACATAACAATGCTTTTATTTAATACAGATAGACAATCCCATGATTACGTGTTAAGATGTTTACCCATTGTAATGAAGTGATGCAAGTATCAATATCCGACATCACAGCTTTAACCTGATCGACAATGAGGTTTACAATGGTAACACCGTATTATGAAGCTGAAGTGTAATTAGAGTCCGTTAATAGAAAGGCTGGACATAATGTTTTAAGATTAATATGAGATATCCTTTATGATTAAGTTATCGAAAATAGATATCCATGTGATGACAGTGGTGTTGAATGTTAGCATAAAGTAGACCATCTGGCTTTGGTAAACGAATAGATGGATTTTATAAAGATGTACAAAACAAACAGAAAACAACAACACGATTTGCCTAAGGGAACAAGTTTTATAATGAGGATAGATACAATGTATCGGCCAAAGAAAGGAAACTGTCGTAAATAAAGCAGCAGATAATTTGAAAATGGTAGACTGGCAAATAAACAAACGAGTTAAAAGAAATATATTGTATTAAGAAGGAATGTCAAGATGGAAGTCTTAGAGGTATTGCCAGAATATTTATAATCTATTTCTGATCATTTCACAAAATGATTCTTTCTGAAAAACCAATGTTAAAGTCTAATAAAAACATACTAGTAATAGGAAATAAATTAATGGATTCAACAAAAAATTATACCACATTTATGCATTTTTTTAATTTATGATGATACGGTTGCATATTATAATGACACTGATTGAAGAGAAAGCAATCAATTTCGAAACTTGCAAATATAAACCTGTCAAGATAGTGAGAAAATGTTCTAGAAGAAAATATTTTATTATTTTCTGTGAAAAGCTTGACGATATTTTTACCTCCATCGTTGCAATTGAAAAGTACAAACGAAACAAAAAAGCCAAAATAATAATTACTTTTTAACACACAATTTGGTACTTAGCCTTATAAAGCTAATGGCAAAATAACCGAACTTGGAGAACCAGTCTCAATGTCAAAGAGAAAAGACAAACTGGAAGATATACCGGAAAAATTGAAGATCGCAATAGTCCTGACTTGTTACAGGCATTTTAAAAGAAATTGAGGTTTGAACCAGGTTTTATGGCGTTTGATGGGTGAAACCTGGTTTAAATGGAAAAATACAAATACCTTTGTTGAAGTTTTACAAATTGATTTTTATATTTAATACAAAGTCGAAGTCATTAATTCCATTATGAAGTACAAATGAAGCCAAATGTGAATGGGAAAAAAAAATAAAATAAAGTTAGAATGTCACTTGAAAATGAGACAGGTCTAAAGACGTTAGAATGTACCATTAGCAGTGCATACACATTCCTGGATTAAACATTGGCTTAAATAAGCATTAACTTTTCAGTTTATCCCAGTAGCATCCCCAGACTCTAGAAGCTTTTGGTAGGTGTGTGGACTAATAATCTTAACGGGAATTCCGTAAAATGCAACACTCTTTTCCAGACATTGACACTATGATTTGCAGTCAAGCTTTGTGCATTTTGGTTGACTAATTCTAGGAGTAATCTCGTCAAAGTTTCCACCATCTGTAACTTGGAGATGTCCCTGGTCGGTGCATGGACTGGCCATCTGACCACATATCATGTTGATTTTAGTCAAGCTGACCTCTAAGGGACATCTTTAGCTATTAAATAGTTGTTAATCTAAACGTATCATACCTCGGTTTATTTTGATACTACTTTTCAGAATCTAAATCCAAACAAGTTATTTTTCGGTTAGCTACATTATCATTAATACTTTTTCTTTTACCTGCTATTTTTATATTATATGTATTTGATCTTTCTAGAGTTATTTAATATATATATATCCATTTTAACACGAAAACCAACAAAAGGTGGGCAAGAAACATTTCACAACATTATAAGAAGACAGAAACCAAATTAATCCAAGCTAATATTGCTCGTTATGAGATACAAATTAACATGATAAGTGTCAATAAAACTGCTACTTTCGTTATGCAGTATATGCATATTTCAAAAAGTATAACCTCTCATTAGCAGCATTTGAATAAAACAATAAAAATGCAGAAAACAAGAAATGTCAATAAGACTCGCTATATTCAAAAGTTCGATCTACATTGAGGATCCCGACCATGTCAGAAAAGTCTGATGAATGGGTCAGTGATTACCTATGGGACCTTTTGGTCCACTAATTAAGAATATCGACCTGGTGGTTTCAAAACATAAACGTACCACGGTGAATGTCACAAAATTGTTAATTTCGTTTATGCCATTTACACCCTTCAGCCAAACCTTTTCCGTATCTCGTCACAAACTCCCTCAACAGTGCCACTATTCTACTTACTAGTATTGAAAATGAAAATCTCTTTAAAATCCGTTATATTTCAAGGTTTAGAGAAGAGTTTCAAAAAAAAAAAATAAAAACAGCATTACAGAACGATAATATCTTATAGAGCTTGAATCTGGATTGTTAAAAAATCTAAGTGTAAAATTGATTTAGTATCAATTTCATCCAAACAGAATCCTTGAATTTAACACTAAAGATTTTTTTTTAAAACTTGCTGCTGGATTTTTGAAGAAGAAAATTAACGACAATGAAGACCTTACAAGTTTAGTGTTATTAGGAAATTGTGTTACGTCTAATTTATTCAAACAGGGAAACAATATTGTGCAAACAATCACACAAAGTGCCATTTCAGATATAGATTCGTCTCACTGAACAGAAATGAGATGAAAAAATATAATCAAATCTTGGAATTATTTGGCCAGCAGCAAAATCGATTATTACTTAAGACATTGAAAACGAAAAAGAGTATTGGTATATTCCGTAACACTGTCATGATTGTTTGTTGATACAATTTCTTAATTCAGTTTAGGACAGACACATTTGATCACTCGCATCGATGGAGATTGAATATATAAAAGCAAGGATAAGCACAAAACAGACTGAGCGAAATAGAAGAATTTGGATAATGTTGCTTTCTTTAATACGCGTAGTTTTCAATTTCGACTTTCTAGCGATTAAGTTTGAGTTCCCAAACATTTTTGTATTTCGATGACGATAGTAAATTGCGAAATAATACAGAATATGTTACATTTTGTAATGAGTAATCTGGACATCTGTAGTCAACTTGTCAGTACACAATCACATCTGATTGTCACATATCCCGTTGTTGAAAGGAGAATTGAAGATTTAAAAAGAAATATTTGACTGCAAACAATAGTATAAATGTCGCGCTGAATGAACGCACCGGCACAAAATGGCTGAATCTGCAGGATTCGAAAAAGCAAAAGACCCTAACAGTCGCTGCTGATGGCAGTTCTGTCCGACCCTTATCCGCATCCACGTTTCAAGTAGCTATCGTAACTCCTATTCTGTTCCCTTTTCTCTTCTAAATAGTGTCGATTGGACTCAAGAAAAACCAACACCATCAATCAATCAAGTCATCTACGATGACAAGAAGTTAAAGTATTCTTAATACAACTGAAAGTTGGAATATGTGAAAGAGTTTATTAGATTGCAAACTTAGTATTTCTGTGTTTTGAAATTACTTACTAGTGCAGTTTATTTTGATATGCACCTACGATCAACACTTTATATTTTTCATTCAAGATGACACAGTTTTAGACATTTTCAGAGATTTTCATAGGTTTAACAAAATTTTAGTATAGGATATATGAAATGCACCTATATTCTACATATAACTACAAATATTTAGTTTAAGAAATCACATACATTTTATTAGGGAAAAATTATCAATGCCATCAAAGGCGTTACTATACATTTTAACCTCTTTTTAGTTTTCAGCGTTTACAGCGTCATAATAACGCAAGAAAAATGATTTTGCCTCTTTTCTAAATTCAGTGTCATAAAATCCATATAGGAAAGGATTAATAATATGATTTACTATAGCCATTTCTCTGAAAAGAGAGACTATCACCGTTTGGGTGTTGTAATCCGAAAATAAAAACCTCCGCTGTCCTATAGTCCAAAAGAGAATGACGAACTGGGGAATGTAAGATATTCCAAATCCAGCTGCAATAGCCATGAGCATAAAGGAAAATCTATTTGAAACATTAAGTCTTGCACATTGACCACATTTGCATTCACCGAAAGAATTTCTAATAACGTGTCTGTTCATCAAAAGATGGCGTAGTCTCATTCTGCGAAAAATTGTCCGTACAATCAAAACATTGAAAACAAGAAGTCCAGCTATTATTAGTAACGTCATTATAGTTGCTATGCTAATAAAAACATAAAAAGAAAACCCCGCAAGAGCACCATCTACGTCTATATCACATGTACTTCCGGTTACATTGTATTCTTTGCTGTATACTGGAATTGCGGAATTGAACGAGTTTAATATCACAGCAGCCATTGTCGAAAGAAAACATGTAATTCCAAGAGCTCTTCTCTTCCATGGCAACGTCAATTGCCATCCAAAAGGTCGACAGACCTTCAGATATCTATGGAACGCTATAACTAAAAGTAAAATTGTCGATGAAAAGGCGAATATGTCGATTATGATCCAAACTGTTTTACAATAAAGGGTTCCATATAACATAACGGGAAACACTTTTCGAACAAGCTCAAATGTTGACCTCAGAGTACCAGCGAACAAATCTAGCACTGCCAGCCAAGGAATAAAATACCGATCATCCGTATTTGACTTTAGCTTAAATGTGTAAACCAGTATCACGAGTAAATTGCCACAAAATCCTGTAATTATGTATATCACAAGAAAAACATCATTTATAATATAACTTTTAGCAATCGTAAGATTCCATGCCCAAAGATCCTTATCCATTTTACATCTATGTTCAAAGGTCGCTTCAAAAGATTTCAAAATATCAAGACGATGTAATAGGTTGCTGAATTCTAGTGGGAGTCTGGCTTGTGCGCGGGTTATTATTTACTAACAGTATCAGGAAACAAATTAAAAGTGTTTACTCGCATCAATTGCAAGTTATTAATGATTTAACACTTGTAGGATTCCAATATTTTTTAAACCAATCATCAGGTGAGTTGTGGTAAACAAGCCATTTTTCACTCTCTTTTTATTATTTAGTATTTGATAAAACCAAATAAAAAGCCGTTGTCTCTCACGTTGCAAATAATAGGCTTAGCACGTGTCCTAACCAAATAGAATTATAGCGAAAATGATACAACTTCCAAAATTGCGACATATTAAACTTGATCATTATTCAGTGTTTGTTGCTTCTGTGATAATTTGCAGCTTTGATTCAATTAAAATGCTACATTGTCTCAAATAATAGACAAGTTAAGATTGATCGAACTATTGGGAGTTTTCTAATGTGCTAGTTATGTCTGACTTTTTTCAATAAACATAGTTTGGCTAATATAAGTAATATAAGTACGACAGAGTAGATATAGATCTGTCACTTTAAGAACAGAATGTCATTTCCATTTTAGTCCTGCGACTAATAATATTGCCAATGTGATAGGTGTCAAATAACAAGAGACGGCGAAAAACAATGTTTTCACTTCAGAGTACGTGGGAACGTCTACTATAATGCATTTGCAAAATATTAAATTACATTTTGAAAGAATTTTCATTATTCCCTTTAGGTGTGGTTAGTTGCAACATTTGCAATTAAATCATCTATTCGCATATTTTCCCTTTTCAATTAACAGATTAATATGCAAGAATGTAAGTGTTAAATATCAAGTTCAGACTTAAAAAAGGTGTATTCGTGGGACAAAAATCCCCCACAAAGAAGCCCAAGCTGGACATATGAGATTGTCAGGTCCTTAAATTAATCTAAAAAATAATTAGCAGCAGGTTTCAGCAAGAAACAGTTTTTTTTTCTATCTGCAATAGTTTTCATTCTAAATATTCAACAGAAATATAAAAAATTGCTTTAAAGAACCATTACCCTCACAACAGCTTATCTGAAAATTGTAGAGCTTGTTGAGCTGAGGATTAAAGAAATCAAAAGCTTTTCTCTATTTAAAATAGTTTTCATTATCTAAGTACAAAAAGAAACAAAAACACACTATTTTGTACCTTAAAAAAGCCATACCTGATATAAAATTTCTTGAGTGAAGACAACAATCGAGATACATTACCCTGTTTTAGCATTTTTTGTGAGTGAGACGTGACGCTCTATCAATAATTATAGTATAACTAACGAATGATTCCGAACATGAGGAAATATTCAACGAGTGACCGAACAACGTCAAGCGCACGAGTGAATTATAAAGGTTGTTCGGTCACAAGTTGAATATTTTCCATATTCGGAATCTTGAGTTAGTTATACTATTTATTACGTAGATAAATGTTCAATTTAAAGGCTTCATTTATGGTTAAATTACGGAAATTTCCGGTTGAACTATTTTCATGTAGGCACAATGATTTCCGACGTCATAGACGGCGTTATACACAATATAGGTAACGACGAATAACAGTTAATTAAAATTTCCCGCGTTTTTAGTTATTTCACTGAGTGAGATAAACGATTTCTGTTCACTCAGAAATCTCGATATTTCACTACTATCTATGTAATAATGGTAAGTACCAAAGAATAAGTCGTAATATGTGAACTCCATAAGCTGGGCGGTCGTAATGTTGCTTCACAAGAAGGGACAGTTGGTTTTATGAAGGTTAAAGTTATCAAGTTTTGTTATCAGTTATCAAGGTTCTGTCTAACCCAGACAAAGGTTAGCCATAAGTTGGTTTTCCTGTTCGCCATTTTTGGGTTTATTGTTTTATGCTCTTCATTATCTTGATATATTGTTTGGCTTTTTCAATAATTCGGGTAGAACGCTTCTGGTGAGTCTTGATCTTGAATAGACGAAACGTGCATCAGGCGTAGCAACATTTATTGTATGGAACTTTGTTGTAATATGTATTTGTTATAGAGCTGAGTTGTTCTTGAGATTTTCATAATGCAGAACTAAATATGAAGCAGACTTCTTAGAATCAGCAGTGTCCATTGTGAGTTTCTTTTGATATATGGGATAGAGAAAGTCACCACATCGATGATTGTTCAGTGAAAGGCAATATTAAAACGGAAGATGAATTTAATACACATAATCTTTTGCCTAGAAGTGATAGTTTAGCTAGAAGATATTGATTAATGAGAATGAAGAATCAAATCGGCAATCAAAGGGGCAAAATTAGTGCCAATTTGGATGCTTAACTATTTTGATTACGAAGGTTGAGTATGTCGAATATTTTTGCTTCTCTGTAAATTTGTGATTTTTCTTAGACACACTAAGACAAAATACTAAGTAAGTCTTTGAATACTCGACCGCCAGAAAATTTGTACCTGCGTTCTCCATCTCTTTTGAAAAAAAACACACTTTTAATCAGCTGTCCCAATCGAGATTTAGTCTATGCATTTGATATAGATTGGTATTGTGTTGTTTTACGTTATTTATTTATCTATGTCATCATAGCAAGCATCGCAGATGCGAGCCCTACGGCATTATGCATGTTTTGAGATGTTCCAGAAATATACTGACAAGAAAACTGGAACAGGTTTACTTTTACGGAGTGAATAAAATAATAGGCACGGAGCAAGTAAAACAATCAACCCTCTGGGCTTATAAAAAATACATCATAATTTGTTATGCAAAAATTGAAATTTAAAAACAGTGATAAAACCCTCATTCATCCACTTGTTTATTTTTACACTCAGATTTTTATTAAAACACCATTCGGTCTTTTCCGCTGAAAAACGATTTTCCGGAAATTACCGAGCTAGCTTTTGGCAACATCGTCCCATTGACTAGTCATACCAAATGCATGATACTGACAAAGCTTTGTTAAAATCTAAGTTAAAGAAATACATATATTTACTGAATAAAACCTACTCATGATAATAAATAAAAGGTTCTTACCTGAAAATGATAGAAGAGTCCCATCCTGTGGGGTTTTACTCACTTTCCTGAATCACCCGCATGATATTTTTACTCTACCGTTTTTTCCGCCAGGTTTCTTAATGTACCCTCTGTTACCAATGCTTCAAATAAAACACTGATACTCAGAAAATCTCACAAAACCTGACAGAATCTGAATGTTGTTTTGGTCTGCTGAAGAAGCGCGAAATACTCTGACAAGGAAGTGACGTCACGTAATCCATAAAATGGATAATTTCGTCTCTGCTTAATGTCGTCCCAGAATGTTACAGGATTTATTATTTGCACAAATAATTGAATCTTTTATAAGTCGTTATTGTTCCCAGATATTCTAACAACAACTTTCTCAATTGCATATGATTTGGGTTGGGTGGGGTCAGACTTTGCTACTATCTAATTCCTTTTTAAAAGTTCCCTCTTTACGTTAAACTTAGCCGGTCGAGCACATGGATTTATTCTTAAAAAATGTATATAGATTTTCGACGCTCGCTAAAAGGCAGGGCCTTAATCATATTAATTTGTTTAAATATTGTAGTTTGTTCTTTTTCACTAGTTTTATGTTTTAATGTGCCCTTTTTTGTTGGTATTTTAATCTAGTCATACTTTTTTGTTTTATCGACGGTCTTTTGACTTAAGTTTGTTTTATACTGAATTTTTAGTTATATATCACAACTTGTTCATGTCCCGATTATGGCTGAAATATCGCCGACGGGACATTAAGCAAACAACAACCAATCAATCAATCATGATATAGATTGTATATGTGTAAAATCAAATTTTCGATGCTGATAAAAGATATAAGATTCTCTAGTAGTTTTCTTTGAATTCTTCGGGATCCACATTTGAATTTACCATATTCATCCATGAAAAACAATCCAAATTATTTTTGGAGGCCAAATTATATTGCTCTCAGCATAAATTGGTGTCAACAGAACTTAAAGAAGTTTAATGATATATTTTGATAAGCCAGCTACGAAGCGATGTTTGTATGGATTTTAATGTAAGACTTATCATAATCATCGAGTTATCATACGTTGCTTTACAAGAAGAAAAAGCTGACGGTTGGAAAATTAAAGCCATAACGTTTGTCATACTTCTTTGGCGAAAGTCGCCCTTGAGCTTTATCAACCGTTTCGACTTGAGTTCGCTATGTTATTGCTTTTCAGTCGGTTTTTTTTGTGTTTTACGTTGCTGTTCTCGTTCGTGTTAACAAGATTTCGGACATTCGACATTAAAATGACCCATTTGAACTTTTTTAATCTATTCGATTAATTAATCCAATGAACGGAAGAAAAATGTCATTATTTCTGTCACCAACAGCTAGACTGAAGGTTGAAATGGCTGATTTATGATGCGTTGTTTTTGGTGCATTTGCTGGTACAACTATTTTAGTTATTTGTCAGTCAAATAAATAACAATGCTTTTCGGGGCTTTGTCTGCAAGAACAACAACATATTCATCAAGTAAGATAAACAATGATTAACAACATCAGATTTGTTGAAATGGGTGTTACCTTAGTGCCTCATTGAGCTTTTTAAAGAATTGATTGTTTTCAAAGTCAATGACCTTTCAAGTTTTCACCTATTCTTTTGTGGTCCATGTTCTGCGTTCTGACATAGTCTTTTACTAAATCAATAATTGTTTAAAAGTTATGGTTCCAGTAAATAGGCTTTGGCTGACGATACTTTGGCTCTAAGACTAAAGTATATTACCCTTACCTATGTATTTTTCAATTTTGTAAAAAAGATCATGGTTGCCTTGAAAAAAGCATAAATTTGTTTTTAAGAACTATCTATGTTGTCATTTTTATTTCGAACACCCGTGAATGTTAGCACTGCTGGTGGATTTTTAATTCCCCGATGTTAGCCCGCTCCGGCACCAACACTTTTGTGTTGGAGAACACATCAAAGCTTTTAATTATTCGTTTAAATTTCAAAATTGTCTAAACCCTCAGGTTCCTCCTACCCCAGACATAGGTTGATCATCTTAGCTATCATTTGTTCCCCAGTTTGGTATTTTTGGTTTTATTAGTCCCCTACCGACGAAAGCCGAAGGGGACTATAGGTTTGCGCTCTGTCCGTCTGTCCGTCTGTCTGTCTGTCAAGCCTCAGTTTTCCGCACTTTTTTCTAAACGCTTATAGATAATGAACTGATTTTTGGTATGTAAGTTAACCTTGATGAGTTACAGATCAAGTTTGAGTTTCGTGCCGGTCCACA
The DNA here is from genome assembly GCA_963971305.1 of Arcuatula senhousia. NCBI lineage: Eukaryota > Metazoa > Mollusca > Bivalvia > Mytilida > Mytilidae > Arcuatula > Arcuatula senhousia. The sequence continues at coordinate 46,207,834 of OZ020304.1, read as the reverse complement.
ATTTCTAATGGGAGTTACGGCCCTTTGAACTTTGAAAATTCACTAAAATTTCAGTTTTCCGCACTTTTTTTTCTAAACGCTTATAGATAATGAACTGATTTTTGGTATGTGAGTTTACCTTGATGAGTTACAGATCAAGTTAGAGTTTCGTGCTGATCCACAAATTTTTATGGGAGTTATGGCCCTATGAACTTTGAAAATTCACTAAATTTTCAGTTTTCCTCACTTTTTTTCTAAACGCTTATAGATAATGAACTGATTTTTGGTATGTGAGTTTACCTTGATGAGTTACAGATCAAGTTTGAGTTTCGTGCCGGTCCACAAATTTTTATGGGAGATATGTCCCTTTGAACTTTGAAAATCTATTGCATTTTTCTTTTCTAAACCTTTTTATTGTTCATTGTAGATAATAAACTGATCAAGTTTAGGTATTGATTTGTTTGACAAATTGTTACCAGTGACTGAAATATGAGGCCGGTAGGGGACTAAGTATTGTTTTGCAATACTCTCAGAATGCTTGTTGTTCTATGCTCTTCATTATCATATAGTGTTTGGCATTTTCAATATTTTTGGTAGAGTGCCTCTGATGAGTCTTGAATAGACGAAATGCACGTCAGGCGTCGCAAAATTTATTATCTGGAACTTTGTTGTCATTTTTATTTTTTGTCTCATGCATAATCACCATATCAATACATGACAGACCAAACTGAATACCATGCACTGATGAAAAAAGCTATTGAATTGAACAGCTAAATTGCATTCTTTTAACCAATGAAATCAAATTCTACCAAGGATTTTTTACATGTTTGTCGAATATTGACCACGGTTTTAAATCTATCAATTGAAAAAAAATATATAAAATCCATTGATCGCCGAAATTATAAATTAGCATATCAGCAAATGTCAAATGAGTACTCACATTAGAATTCCCCTAAGCAAATGACCCTGGAAATCAGAGGCCAATGCAAACGGTCCCAGATTAACTTTGTGTTCTAATCCCATTTCAAACTTCTTTGTTTCGTGTTCATTTCATTATCACTCCCTGATTGCATTGAATTATGTTTGCTCTGCTTGGCAGTAAAGGAATAAATAACCTAACCTTACCTCTCATGTGAAAAAGTGACAAGGCTTGTCTTTCAATAAAGCAAGTACAAGGTACATATAAATAGCATTATGATTATCTTTCTTTGTACGTTTTATAAAATAACAAAAGAACTTCAAAATCAGGCAAAACAACGAAAACAGTTAGATCGGCTGTTTCTCTGGTATGTGGTTGCTCGCGTTGTCTTTTATTCTTGTACATTTGAGATTGGTCATCCCTATTCGGTAAGGTTGTGTCCCGTGCGCGGCCCGGGAGCGAATAGGCCCGCAGCAGAGCCTAGCTTGGCGCAAGGCCGACTAAGGGTCATGGGATTCTGACGTCAGGTCAGCCCACAGAGCGACCAAGTGTGTACCCTAGGTGGTTGAATAGGGTGGCCCTCGTCCGCGGGGGTTGTCAGGTCTATAATACGGAAACCCTGACCGCTGACCATAGTGGGCCAAAGTGTGTGGAGATTGCTACGCTTCATGCACGTAAAAGACCCCTTTGTGTACCGCCAAGTAGTGCACCACATAGGCTAATTTTCCCGCCCCGTTCCTTTGTGTCCCTCCCCTTTCCCATATTTCATTTATCGCCATCATTTCATGTTCATTTTATCATCATGTTCATCGCCTGTAAATAACCTAAATAGCGTTGCACGGGCGTAAAACACCAACTCACTCACTCACTCACGGTAAGTTTGTTTTAAATAACTATATCACTATTTCTGATATAATCTCGATGGAATTTTAAATTTTAAGGATCCAGTTCTCCTAGTGTGAATAATTAAAAGTTTTCGTCTTTAATTTTATAGTTTTGTTCACCCTTTCAAATCCGACAATGTTGCAAGAGCGTAAACAAATTCACTTGTCTTGAACAACTTACGTATTTTAAAGCATTTCAGAATAAGAGTGATTACCCTTCTTATTATATACACTAGATACATACTTGTTTGATATATACTAGTGTTTCTAATAGAACAATTACTACAAAATCAGGGTTAGATCAAATAAACACAACAAAAACACATGTAGAAATAAATAAAATATTTACTAAATACTTCAGTTTTCATATTATACCTTGGTTTAAAGATGGCAAATTATTAACAAAATTGCTAATGGAATCGAGTTTTTGAATTTGCACCAGTGTAAAATCTAAATTGAATTTCAATTTCAACTTATAAATAAATCATTATTAATTCTGTTTGCTTCCAAGTTGGCAAAAGATAAGCTTACAGCAAAGATTAGCTTGGTGTAAAGTCGACTGAATTTTGCGCCGTACCCTGGCCATTGTGTCATGTCGTTTATTCGATAGAGTGACAGGTATAAGCGGCCGAAGTGCTTTAATGTGTAAAGCCTGTCATCTTGAATTGCATACAGGAGGCGTCAGACTTTAATATTGAACATTACCGCAAATCGCAAAGTAGGTATACGTCTTTGAAAAAGGCGACGTTTATCATATAACAAAGATAACTGTCAGGTTTTGACATGAGTAGAAGCAACTGCTGTTTGCTGATATGCCAACCTCCCTATCTCCCTAATTAAACCATTCATGTACCATATTCGCATTTTGTCACCATATCTTATGTTCTCTCAAAACATGCCTTTGTGTTAATCATACAAAATTGAAATTTTTCCTCTATTTCTTCCTTTGTTTCCGCTCATTTCTTACCTCTTTTACAACCTTTTGATCAATCTCATCTGGCCCAGGTGAATTTGTTGGGTTAATTCTTTTAATATTTTCGAGACATCTTTTAAAAAAAAATCACTTAAGGTGCTCTTTATATACTAGGGTTGATTCATGCACAGGCTCTTCTAACTTCAGTTAATACACTGCTAAATAATTCTCAGTAATACTGTCTTCTATTTATCTGTCGTAATAATATAAGGTTTGATATTGTTAAACATTGCCTTCAGCTCGGCTATACCAATTTTTGCTTTTCATTTTGAGTTTGCGTAATGTCAAAACTTTTTGGGGTTTTAAGTATTTTACTGTACCCTTTCTTATTTCTATTTCAGCTTTTTTGACTTGCCCTTTAAATCGATATCCCAGTTACTTTTTACTTATCTGCATTCTGTATCTTTACCAACATCCGTTTTTATTTCTATAATTTTCTAATATTGTTTTCGCCTATAGGAAGGTTGGATTGTTTTTGGCTGTTACTGAGAGGTAAACGGTGTTCCTAGGCTTATTGAAATATAGCTCGAACAGTAGACAATCGGCACTCTGAGGTCTTGTTCTCAATTTTTTTCCAGTTCTGATATAGCTTTTGGCGCATTTATTTGTAGCCCCCTATCAAAGTTTTATCATTCCTTTATGGTCGGAATATCAAAATAAAATTTGTACTTAAACCAAAGGTCACATTGGATACTACTTCTTATAGTTTAAACATACTTAAATGTATACTTTGTCCTCCGCGTTAATGAAGTTATGACAAATATTGGAAACCACTTGGAGGATCAATCTCTTTGTCCAAGAGAAAAGATAAAACATGGAAGACATACCGGAAAAATCATAGATCGCAGTGGTCCTGACTTGGTAAAGGCTTTTCAAATGATATGGTGGGTTAAACTAGGCTTAATGGTCTTATTTAACTCGCCAAACCAACCCCTTACATTGCGATCTTAGGGTCCGGTAGTAACATTAAACACGGCTGTGAAGAGATAAAGGGATAATAAGGTGATCATCTCAGTGCAACAATCAACCTAACACTTATCAAAACAATCAATTACCATTACATTTTGTACGTTCAACATAATTAAAATTTTTTCACCAGTGGCTGGTAACGAAGATAGAGTTTGTTAAGGGGCCGTATGAGATGCATTTTCGCTTTAATCTTGGTCTAACAGTCGGTCACGGAAACAGCGGTGTCGTATCCAAAAATCATAAAATACGTGCACGCCCTGGCATATCGAATAAGTTGTGAAATATAAACACCGTAAGTAGGTGAGGTAGGTTAGGGAAATTAAAAATTTGAAAATTAAAGTCGTCTCTTTTATCGTAAATCTTTGTACTGAGATGATAACCCTTGTCATTTTCGAGATGATGTGAAGCAATTGGAATTGGTGGTTTATCAAAGGAACCTCTCTAACAAAGGAAGCGAAATTGACAGAGATGACATCGTCGATTTATCTGAAAATGAGATTAAAGGACCTTGCCTCTTTCATCCTCTTGTTCATAACGAGTTCTTGAAGGAATTCAGTCTACTAAGAGTATAAACAACAAATTAGCGAGGCGAGAAGCACAGTTTGTTCCCATTAGAATGCAAATTTGTTGTTGAAAAATCTCTCCAAATGTAACAAATAAGGAAATCAAACATCCAATGTGTTACAAATTTTATCTTTATAAGATCATGAGGATGTTTTGGAAAGTATTTAGAATTATAAACAAAAACATCAAAGCTCCTAGAATTTGATGAAGCCTTTTTGAGAAGCCTTTTCAGACGACATTTAAGCAAGCTTTTCGTATGACAACGTGGTGTACAAAGTTAAAAAATCGGAAGTCTTCAAAAAATCAACCTCAGAAGTTGACCGGGATTTGAAATCGAAGAAATCTTTTGAATTCTTTAAAATTCGCAAGTGATTGATTCCACTTCGATTACAATTAGTGTCACGGTATGCTTGTTGTTACTCTTTGACAGAAGACCAGATCTTAGTTAAACGGACAGTTTTGTAGTTGAACTTGATGAAGATCCAGGTAAATTACCTTCTTGGTATGGATTTTTGTGAAGTTAAGGTATCCAGTATTACTCTTAATTAATCTTTGACCGGGTTTGTTCACGGGTCAACTATTTCGGACTTCTTCATTTGAATTCTACCTAAAAACCCGAAAAGCTCCGCCTAACCTTGTGAAAAAATAGAGTAATACAAATATGGTAACTTTTCATGTTCCTCCTTCAAATAAATATTTAAAGAGGACATGAAAGAGTTTTGTTAGCTATGAAGTAATAATTCATTCTTTATCTTATGTTCTCCTTCACAATCTGAAACAAGTAACAAGCTTTTATGCACTTAGTTCAATTTTCATTTTACGGAAATCCTGATCGTTGATTATAGCAGCAAACGTATGTGGAGACTTCAACGCATTGTGCAAATACAAGACCCTTTTGTTAACAGCCATCTATGCAGTAAATATGCTTAATTTTGAAAAAATATATTGTGCGTGCGCACAATGCATTCCATTGTTTGTTCTTGACTTTGAAATATCTTGAAGAAATATTTTGTGCGTGCGCACAATGCATTCCATTGTTTGTTCTTGACTTTGATATATCTTGAACAAATATATATTATACAAGTATTTAGCAAGTATTCATTATTTATGTCCTTGTAAAGTTATTGAATTTTTATCTCTTATTTGATCCTTACATTCTCCTTTTTTCATTTCCCTGTTATTTGATAATACATGTAGCATAGGTCATTATCCAATTTTAATCATCTATTCTTTCAGATGGGGCCCAGACTATAGAAAGAATTGGAAACAGGTTAGGAAGAATGAAGTGTAGCAGTCAAGTAGCATTGACATGGCTACAGCTTTATGCAGCAGAGTATGCAGAAAAAGTTCCTGACCAGCTAAAACTTCATCTTCCTTGCTGTGTGACAAAAAAATCAGTCTATGAGGACATGAAGGAACAACTACAGAACCAGGGTGAACAAGAGGTGATCTCCTACAACCATTTCCTTCTGCTCTGGAGAACATGCTTGGGTCATGTAACAATACCTAAGGTATTCAGATAGGAAAGTACAAATGAATTATATGGCCTAGCCTCCTAAAAAAACTTGTGTATTCTACTGGTACACTTTGACCAATTCCTTCAGTAAGTTAGCATACTAATTTGAAATGACTAGTGTGAGATGTTTTCAGATGATTTGTTTTTAAGGACATAACAAATAAAACAATATAAAATAGGATTTTTAATGGGACATTAAATGATACCCTGCCACAATATTCATCAATAGTTAAATATATTTGTATACTACAGCTATATAAAGACAGAAACGAAATGAGTTATCTTTCTTAGACTAAAAAAATTCTTCAATTTCAAATTTTGAAAAATTTACAAAGTGGCAAATCTTCAGTAATGATTTTTGGATCATCCTGAGAATTGAACTTAACATGTTTTTTATTGTACTGAACAGCTGTGCAAAAATATCATTCAAATCCCTTGTCGCATTTTCAAGTAATCATCTGGAAACATTTCGGGGAGGGATAGACACAAAATGGAACTGTGGGTATTATATAATACCTTGCCACTTCATGAGGCAGGGTATAAAAAGGCAAAAATGGCAAAAGGTTTTAAGTATCACCCCCCAAAAAAGAAACCCAATATCACAATATAATATATATTACTGTTGTTTCATTATTATTATTAGGATATCAATTTTGGTGAATTTCATGTGTTTGTTCATCAAAGCCTGTTCTTATTTCATTTTCCTAGTTATTAATGTAATTTCGTGAGTAAAAAACTAAACAGGATCGATATTTGGTGCCCTTCCATATTTAATGTTGCATGTTGAATTGTCTTCAGTATAAGTTTTACATAAGTTGTTTCAGTAAAAGCATTTTCATGTGAATAATATCATGATATTGGTCGTCAATGATTACGATAGAAAGTCTGTTACTGTTGATACCGTCAATTGTCAAAAGATTCTTTTAGGAAACTGTCATCTCATAAGAAAATAGTAACAGTCATGCTGTCAAAAATGTCACGAGCTAAAGACATGTCACTTTTTCCAATGCGTTTTAAGTAATTGTTATACTTTCAAGCAGCATAAGTTCTGCTTTACAACGGAAATGAATATTTAAAGGGATACCTGGAAGAGCATGTTATGAACAGAATTATGACACTCACTGGACAAAAAGAAGGAATTGGTAACGTCGGACAATGAAGTCTACTGCATGGTATCGAGGAGTACTACTCACACCAATACCTGCAGCAGTGTTCCCTAGTGTTCGCAAAACGTAACATTTTCCCTTGCATGATGTACCACTGTGTTTTGCGGTCAGGTTTTCAGTATTTTAACATAACGACCCAAGCTTGCAATACGACAGGGTTATCCCATTCAACCACCAAAGCGTTAAAGAACCCTACTGTAGGTCTCGGTAAGAGTGGAAGCCGTAAGACCCCAATGTAGGAGGTTTAATACCCCGTGTCTACCAAACACTCCGTTTTTACAGTGACAGTCAAAACTCTCCTCCCCGATAGGCCTTTTGTCCCTATTTCCTCCACTTCATCATCATTTCATGTTCATTGTATCACCCCTACGTTCATCTCCCGGATAAAGCCGAAATCGTGCTGCTTTGGAGTAAAGCAATGATTAACTAACTAACTACTAACTAACTAACTAAATAAATAACTAACTAAATAACTAACTAAATTACTAACTAAATAACTAACTTAGTAACTAACTAACTAACAAACTCACTAACTAACTTAATAATTAATCCATATCCCAATAACTTTGTTGAATTATCGTCCAGGGCACCAGAAGATATTCGGTCTACTATCATTTACTATGAAGCTAAGCGCCACGTATTCAAGCCATGAATTAGAATATAGTAAAATGAGTTATGGGATAGAAATATATTTCAACAGAAATTACAATGTAAGTATAGAAAAATTTGATCTTTCTTGAATTTTTATAGAAAAGTGTGAACAATGATCAAAATTAGCATTCAATTGATGAGCATTCTTTGTTCTGATTTACGAAGTATCGCAAAATCAAGGTAAGCAATCTGAGGACAGAACAACAATAACACTGGAGTTTTATTCATTATCAGTGCAACTACAAACAATTGGCGAAGAAATATTATGTTAAATAGAAGGCAAACCCTTATATTCGGGAAGAATACACAGTTTCTTATCGATACAACCAATGGTATATTAGTTTTTGCGCTTTATTAATGATGACTAGTGATTTTTTAGCGTGAGTTTAAGCAAGTATAAAAACACAGTACAAGGAGCACACTTTTAATTAATATCAAAAACGAAAGAATATGAATGTATGAATGAATCCAAATTAATATCTTCAGCGTTCTATGAGGAAACCGTTTCAAAAGACGCATATTCACTATCGACTAAAACTAGGATTCCTAGTTAGTTGTAACCCTGCTACCAACCGAAGCTTTATATAATATACAACATTTGGTAAATGTAATGGCTGACCAGCTGTGTTGGGATTCAATCGCCGACTATGGGGAAATAAATTTTGAAATTGTAACAAAATTACGCAACGCTTATTAACTCAAACAAAACAAAACAGGATACAAGATACGAAATTGATCAAATAATGAATGTTTTTCCGTTGATCTATTAATTTCCAATTTAATTTCTAAACTATTTCTTTTATTGTAGCGAGATAACTCTATTAAAATGATCAGAAGTTAGACAATCGAAATATGCGATTTTAAATTATCATGTTTCAAAGTTTCAGTCTGATTTTGGAACTCCTCTTGACTTTACATTTAAAAACTGAAGATTTTTTTTGCACACTGACCCCTACTTTTAATTACATTTTCTTCTTATATAGACCTTAAAATCCAACTGTATGAAATTTCTTGAAATCCTTGACACAACGTTAGAGAATCATTTCCATGAAACCACCACAAAAAAAACAGAGGTTCATATAAAGTATGTATCAGGGACAATCAAAGGCTGAAGCAATGTAAACTAGGTCTAAATATATAAATAGTTCCTAGTACAAGTTTATTCTTCAAATGCAACGACTTTATTTTCATAACTTTGTTGAGTCATATCAATATTTTAATATTTTCCGTAATAATGATCTGTATTATGAATTATAATAAGTAGTTATGCGGACATGTGATTAATATTTTATTTATACAGGGAAGCTAGGTACATGTATCTATTGTCGTCTATATCATTTTCCGCCTATGTGCATTATAAATTCGCAGTTTGATGAGCATGTGAGTTTTGAATGTAACAAATGTAATCAGACAATCACTACCGTATTCTTCGCAAGGAAGCAGCATAATCCCTTAAGAGTATGTTCTTTGTAGAATATATATACTAGTATTCTTATAAAGATTTTATCGGTTTCGTCTGCATCATTGCTGATAGTATCGTTGCAAGTTGCTTTGCGGGATTCTTTAGTGGATATTTCTAAATTTTATGTTTGCCGCCAATAACGTTTCCTTGTTTTGTCATAATGTTCGATTTATTAGTTAATTCTAAAATATAATATGCATTGCCTTAATGCGTGTACAACATAATTATAAATAGTCTCGAACCCAAACTCATTCTACCAAGGTAGTGAGTCTGGGAAAACACCTATTGATTTCTCGTAACCACTAGGTGGCGATCGTTATACCTTTTAACCTTTACCACGTGTGTATATGACGCGTTTAGCATACAAGATTCATTTCAATCTAAAATGAACCAACTTTAAAAACTCAACGTTTCATTGGTCCTCCTTGGTATTTGATAACTGGTTCTGTAAAATCGAGAATCGGATTGGTCGAACGTGTATGGTTCTGTTTTCAAAAATGTCCCAATTTTTGACTCCAAAAAACATAACAATTTCCAAAACCAGGTAGACGCCCGTGAGTACAATTTAACGATAAATCGAATTTTTTTTACTGTTAACAAAACCAACTTGTGTTCAAAAATGTAAAATAGGATGTCTTTTTATAAAATAAGAAATGCTATGTTATAAGAGAACAACTCGCATCAATTCGAGAAGTTATCTCGCTATTGTATTTGCATAAATTCACTGAACCATATGTACAGAATTCTGAACATACGGTTTAGTGATTTTCGTCGAACAATATGATAAAGCCTGAAAGTACTCCGAACGTACACATAACAAAATAATGGGACTGTTCCAGACTCTTATCATCTATTGATAAGCGTCTGGGTGATCGAGACTTAATTATAAATTGACCAATATTTGTGTATTTTGAAATAATGTACATTGTACTTCATTTACATACCTTTAGTGTTGAAAACTTTCCTTTGTTCCACAATATACAACAACCAGCAGTTAACGCAAAACAGCAAAGATGGACCTTTTTACTGTTTTCATTTGACGAGGTTCCTAGCTTTCGATGAGAAATAAATCGTTTAGAAATAAAAATAAAAGATCTAAAGTACCCCATTCCCGAAAAAAAAACGTGGGCACATGTTTAAATTGTGATTCCTTGTGCGTTTTCTAAAAGTTCCAAGTCATTATCCACAACGAAAAAAACTGAAAAGTTTCCTACCAGGTACATCAATGTAAGATAAATCATTTTATATAGCAAACTTCATGAGTTTTATATACTGCTTGTGCTATTTAGACTTCATGGGTCGTTAATTTTTTATCTCCAAACGTTAGGAAAAGAACTGTTGTTTTATATTAAAATAAACAAAATGAACATTAAATAAAAATTCGTCTTGACCTCTTGACGTAGACAATTATTTATTTTTATAAATTTTACTCATAATTCTTTTTATTACATCTGTTCATGACTATGCGTGTACGTGTACATGTACATGCACATGTACAAATTTATTTTACTTTGTTCCGGAAAAATAAACGAAAAATATTACAGTTTTGTACATGTACAAATGTACACGTTCATTTTTTCATAACTTTAACCTGGAAGAAAAAACGATAAGTATGATAAATCTGTACATGTACAAAACTCGGCCATCGTAGAAGGACGATCTACCGCTAAATTACTTTAAGAAAAAAAAATGTTGTTATGCAGAAAACTTCACAACTCAAATGCTTAGCACATCGTTTTTCATACATGCTACTAGCGATTACCCTTCGTTTTGGAGTTTTGGTCATTCCACAGTTTGTTATATTATTTCTGGAAATATGTTTGACACTTTCGGGTCCGAGACAGTGATTGTTTCATTGGTGAGAGAAATGGCAATCATCAATCATATTATCAACCCATTTTTATATGGTTTTACGACCGACTCTTTCGACAGAAAGTAAGAAATCTCTGCCAATGGAAATCACAGACTGCAGATATTTTTGAAATGTCATTAGAATAATTCTACGCAAGAGAGTAATTCCATTTCTTCATTTCTAATGGAAATGTTACAACTGAAAACATTTCTTTATCTAACGTATTTTTATCATGTAAAAGATAATAACGTTTCATCAATGAACTTGTACTTTTGAATAAGTAAAATTGTTTTAATATAATTCTTGTTTTAGATGTCAAATTTGTGTCTATTTTTTTCCTTTAAAGGCCGTAAGGAATATGTGAATGAGCCACAAAACCGAGAAAGTGTGAACCACTGTTTATTAGATTATGCTTCCACTGCCACCAAAGTATATGTACCAAATGTCTCTTAAATTAATTTTGGATGCACACTGAATATATTGAAAGGTAATTACAAAATTACCAAATCTGGAGGATCAATATCAAATATTAAAGAGAACAGACAAAACAAGGAGGACATACAAGAAATAAGAGATCACAATGGTCCTGACTTTGTACAGGCATTTCAAAAGAAATTGTGAGTTAAACCAGGTTTTATGGCGCGCCAAATCTCCCTCTTCCATTAAGATCTTGGGGTTTCGGTAGTAGCACAAAACACAACACGGCTGTGAAGACATAATACAGATATTGAGTTGATCATCTCAGTATAAAGTATAGCTGTAATTAATAGTTACTGAGTAAAAGTGCGGTAGAAAGTAAATAGATGTCGAACAATCGCAGACCCAACATCGATACTCGCGATAAAGGTTGCATATAAATCTTTAAAAGGCTGTGATAAGTTTTTCCTGTTATAAAAGTGTATGTTACCAATGGATAGACAAGTATTCTACAACTTTCCTCCTTTAATACCCCTTCACATATACGAGATTTCCTTACGAGTTTTTAACTCGTTATCAATCGATCGCGAAGACTCGTAAATCACTCTTTGTTACTCGTAACCAGGTCTTTCTAGCTCGTGTGCAATGCAGCAATTCACTCGTAAAGACGTCGTAAAGGCACCGTAACATGCTCGTAAACATTTCGAAAATAAACTTCGTATCGTCTATGGACGGGAGTGCGAAAAATTTCTGCACAACTGACGAAATCGTGACAATTGGGAAATAGATATCGCAAAAGGTTGATAAAAAATCTCGCAAGAACTCATAAAACTATAAATGTTGAAAATCGTAACAACTCGTAGGAGAATATCGTATATGTGAATGGAGTATAAAGCTCATCATGATGAAAAGGCTAAATTTAACAAAATCTTAGACATTAACGAGACAAAAAACTAACAAGTTTCTGAGGAACTAATATGATTTCATACCACCTTAATATTTACGATACGATACTTAAAGAATTCTTACATGTCGTAAATGGCTCGCAAAACAACTTTGAACACCACTCGTTAAACTTTAAATTTTGAAAATCGAAGCAACTCGTAAGCAAATATCGTATTTGTTATTGGGTTAAAAGTTTTGTCATTTTAATGCTAACGACACTTAAAAACAACAACGATAAGACATTGTAGATATAGTAAAATAACGGAACTGATAATAAAAACCAATAACACATTTTAAAAGCTATAATAGTTTTTATTTTTTTAGCAAAACATGAAAAATTTCAAATATAGGTTTCAATTTCTAGAGCAATATTTCCACTGATAGACCCATTTCACAGTGTGTGTGTGTGTTATCAAATTATTAATAAAATGGGCTATATGGGTCTCTAAATTGAGGATAAAGTGGCCTGCATACTATACGCTCATAAAGTGTCTTTTTTACTAGCTGAAAACTCAAGCAAGCAATACGTTTGCGTTGGCTAATGTCCAAATGGCAAAGAAATATGTATTGACAGCATCGAGTTTGTCGGTACAAATCCAGTAAAGAGCTCTCTCCCATAACCAGATGCTTTCCATTAAGCGACTGTGGTATGCATTAGGTGGTTAAGGATGGTCACTGTTCAGTCTGATTTCGGAACTCCTCTAGACTTTGCCTTTAAATATTCAAGAATTTTTTTGCACACTGACCCCTACTATTTATGATATTTTCTGATTATATAGACCTTAACAACCAACTGTATAAAATTTCTTGAAATTCTTGATACAAGTTCATGGTTTTTAAGGCCAAAAACGTCACAATGTCAAAGCTATGTAAAATCTAGAGGCGTCTGATTTCCCGCCAAATTTTTAACGTCATTTATCTCGAAAACGAGCACACGGACCTATCATTTTCTTTTTGCTATTTGATTAAGTAAACTACTATCTATCATTTCCACCACATATCATAAAATCTTTGATATAAAAAAGTTCAGGAGTGACCCTCCTTAAATGAAGTAACCCATTCATCTTGCATGCATACCGTGGTCGTCAGACTAAATGTAGAGAATCTGACCGCAAACCATATTGGTGCACCGTGTCTTTGCACGTTGAAGAACACAGCCACAAGTCTTGATTAAAACCCTTCTCAGTAAGTTAAACTGTCCGAACTTGGCCTTTCAATATTTTGTCAGTGAAAGCAAAACAAGTTTTCCGTTCCCCCAATGGAAATAGTAGATCAAGGGCCAGTTAAAATAAAAAAAAAAATCAATAGCCTTCTAAAGTAAAAAACAAACATCAACAAAAATGTAAATACATGGATTGATAAATTAAGCATATTTAAACGAGTATCTGAGATGAAAAATTTATAAAAAACTGTACATAAGTTATAAAACAAAAGCAAAAAGTAATACATAAAAATATGAAAACAGCAATTACATAAAATGTTAATATAACTGACACACATTAAAATAAGGAAACAGTTGTCTATAAAATTGAAATATTTGAAATAAATAAAATTTAAAAATGGCAAAATTTACACAGATGTGGAAGCAGTAAATACAAAGAAAAAGGAAAAAAAATACAGAAAAATGTACATACAGATGGGTTCAGTCCTAACCTTTACGAAAATGAACTTAAAGCAGACTTTAGGTCTACTTTTCTGGTCAGCTATAGCTGTCCAAAGAGTAAAAGAGACCCGCGTGGTCCGCCTTGCTGGTCACCAAACCTGACCTGTCAATAGGTCTGGTCAGCTAGATGCAGACCTAGGGCTGTCAAGAGATGACCTGACCAGAGGACAGGTCCGCTTTGGACAGGCTTTTATCAGTCGACCGATCTGCAAATTAATTAATAGTTTGTCAATTTTATTTTTTTATCTAATAATTTTAGAAATGTCGTTGAAACTGATCATACTGCATCAAGATACTTGACCTTTTTTGTGTGTAATGAATATTGTTTATTGATTGTTAATAATGTACTAATAGAAGAAAATGAGCTGTGGAATAAGTGTACGCGACACAACCTACAACATAAACGTGAATTTAAAACATCCACAATGAAAAACAGCCAGCAGTCTTCAATGTGACCAGTGGTCGCTGCTCGCTGTTTTTCAATTGGCCCCTGGATTGAAAATAAACTACATATGATTCAAGCCCAATCCTAAAGTGCAATGAAAGACCCTATTCGACTAAATACAAACATAAGCTTTGATAAAGAATCCTGGCTTAGAACAGGCACATTTAAGTTTATTTTATTAACTTGATTTAAATATCTATTTCAATTAATTCTTTTACTTATTTGTTTATTTATTTTAGTTTAGTTTTAATTAACGTAATGAATGGATGAAAAAAAAAATCTTTTCATAACGTAGTCATGTAAATTTTTAAATTTTTTATTGAATAAAAACAAAAACATAAAACATTTTTTTTTTTAATTTGAATTGATAATGTTAACGTTTTATTTTGAAATAGCAAAAATATATTGAAGACCTTACCACTGGTCTGATCTGCTTTTAATTTGAAGCTGCCCAAAGCGGGCCATAAGCTGACCTGCCCAGTGGTCAGGTCTGCCCGAGTGAACCTGCCCAGAGTACTGGTTTACTATAAGCGGACCAGACATGTCCTGTCAAAGTGGAGATACAGCCTGAAATAATTAAGGTTCTTCTAAATGAAAAATGGCTGCCATGCATTGTCAATACAAAACTTTTAAAAAATACACAGATTGAGCAAATGATGTATTTTGTTCAAAACTTGTCAAATTAGATTAAACATACCAATACCCAAAGCAAGCTAGTACTTAAAATCCTACAATGAGTCTTAATTTTCTTTTATTTACATAAACATGTAAGGTGCGCCTGATTACTGTCCTACTATTCGAACCGCCCTTACAAATATTTCATTTTTTACCTTTAAAGACAGTTTTTATAGCTTGCTTTAGATAAGATTGTAAAACATTCATTTCAATATAATTTTAGCAAAATACTTATTTAATCTAGGCTGTGTATTTTTTGAAAGTTTTGTATTGACAATGCATGGCAGCCATTTTTCATTTAGAAGAACCTTAACGTTGAAGCTGACCACGGTCCTATAAAAGCAGACCAGAAAGCTATTCAGAGTGAACTTCTGGTCAGATATTCTGGTTCACTTTACATACAGGTTAAGACTAAACCCATCTGTAAGCAAAAACATAAAAAATCAGTTGCACGAAAACAATTTCCGAAATTCTCTTTTGAACTTCAAATCGAAGTATCCATAAACATAGGGATTCACAATGTTATTGACTGCTATTATCTGGTCAAAAAACTTGTAAACGATTGTTTCAATATTTGTATTCTTGATCCAAAAAAGTCGATCGTGAATGAGTGAAAACAATAAACAAATCTGTGGTAGATATGATAGAATGAAAGCAAACCCGATCACCATGAACATGTACGAGAACCGTCGTGAGGATGCTGCCTCCCTCGAATTTTGTTTTCCAGCTTTTGTTTCTTCATCTGTTTCTTGCTCTTCAACTGCAAATGTCGCAGGTGGTCTATTCAACGGTTTGTCACTTTTGGACCCATCGACAACTTTGACCTCAGGTTCAGACGCCATTGAACAATCGGTCGAATTTATTACAGAAACGCTTGTTCCATTCTTGTCCGTGCAACTACTGGTATTACCAAGAACATTTTTGTGCTTTCTGGCTTTGGAATTTTTAAGCATGATGTATATTTTTCTTGCAATTAAGGAATTCAATACTATCAGTTCTACCATGACGGCGACTAGTACAATGGAAACAAAGGTGATAAAACCAAAAAATGAGTGACTGTTATCGTCAATTTTTACAACGTTTGCACCGCAGATATATCCTGTGACATTGAAACCATATACTGGGTGTGGTATGGAAAGTTTTTCATTCCAGATAATAAAAGGTGCAGATAATGAAATTGCCAGAAAAGCAATGACGACAAGCAATATTTGACGGATTCTCTTCGTCAATTGAATCCCATTTGGTCTGCAGACTTTTAGATATCGCTGTAAAGTGATGGTCGAAAGAAGGTTAACTGACACGAACGTGAAAATGTTGACCAATAACCAAACAATTTGACATCCGAGTATGTTTTGGAAATTCACAGGTAGAAAGTTTTTCCACAGATCAAAACAAACCCGCAAGGCACAGGCGAAGAAATCGGCACCCGCTAAAATAGGAATAAAATACCTACTGTCACTCTTGTTTCGGAGTCTTGTAAGATATACTAAGATGACGCAAAAGTTTCCTACACATCCAATAACAAAATATAGGATCAGAAAAATATCATGAAAAATATATTTTCTCGATTCTTCAAGATTCCAGATATAGAGAAGTTCTTCGGACGATACATTCATGATGTTCCTTTTACGAGTCAATGTACAGAAGCCAAAAAATAAAATGTTTTAAATAAAATCGAGTTTCTTCCTTGATTTAAAACTTCCTTTTCATTTAGACTTTAAACATTTGATCTAAAAAAAAGATGACAAAGAGAGGCATATCCTGTTGTAAGGTATCGTATTCAGAAATCTATATAAATTTTCTTATTATATTATTATATCATCGGGAACATGAACGGTCATAACTTTTACTATAGGAGCAAAGGCAAATTGTTTTTATATTGAACAAGTGTTGACTCTATCGAGCGGCCATTGACACAAAATCAAAGGACAGCTTTAGGTTTTAATGTAAATCAACATTTGAATGGTTATTTTTAAAGTTTACAACCTCTGCGTGCCTGGAATACACAAAAATCTCGTGAAATGAAATTTTAAGTCTTTTAAACCGCATGTATTTGTATTTGGAACTTTGTTTTTGTTATCCCAGGCCTCTGAATAAATAGTTGACAGATGGACCTAACTCTTATGATCCTTGTGCTAGTGTTTTGATTGTATGCGGACCAAGATTATTTCAAAAGGACCAGGCGATGAAGCCAGACAGCCCGTTTAATTTGCATGTTTGTTGCATGTTTTATGTCTCTTCATCGTGTTGAAAAGCAAAGGATGTGAAAGTCACTATCCGTCACCATGTGGCGTTACACAAATATTCAGGATTGATCGAAGTTTTCACGGAAATAAAAGGGCAGTTTGATATTTGGTAGGCCCTCGATCTCAAGTACTGTTTAATGACCGTAAGGGACCGACCATTAAACTTGAAAGGGGGCTTGATTTTTTCCCCAAAAATATTCTGAAAATGATTTCTGATGAAAAATATTTTGGCAGCAGAGGGTAAGAAAAAAATTATACTGAAAGATTTCTGCCATATAAAATAATTATAATAATGAATATAAAATTCTGTCGCGACGCCCTCGAACAATTTTCTGACCAAAACAAAATACTAAGGCTCCCCCTTTTAAGTTAAATGTTCCGTCTCTTAATAGTCTCTGTCATCGCTTTAACTTTTTATTGATAAAAAAGTATTGAGTACACAAGTTTTGACACATTTTTGAGTGACTAAATGTCACAAAATATTGGTGCTTGACATGTAGTCTTATATCGAAATGTATGGTGTAAGGTTTTTTTTATATTGGTTTTGGAACATTCTATCGACCGTTTACTGTTTATATAAATGATAATAGACTTCAGTTCAAAGTTTTCTTTGCTGTTTAAGATGCATTTTTTCTCCCGTAACTATAAGTTCCTTGAGTTGACTGAATGTTAAATGATCTTACATGTTAATGTTATGTATTTAAAAATTTAAATCCATGTTTAAATGCCGTTCATTCACCTTACCTATTCTCACAACAACACACTATTATCTATGGAAGCCCATTAGTGCCAAATAAAACTGAAACATTTTTATTTATCAGGAGACCGCCACTTAATAAATGGCGACCGCCAGTTAATTATTTGGCGGCCGCGACTTACTATCTAGCGGCCGCCACTTATTATATGGCGACCGCAACTTATTAACTGGCGGCCGCCACATAAAATTATCTGGCGGCCGCCACTTAATTTATCTGGCGGCCGCCACTTAATTATCTGGCGGCCGCCACTTATTATATGGCGACCGCCACATAATTATATGGCAGCCGCCACTTATTATATGGCGACCGCCACATAATTATATGGCGGCCGCCACTCATTATTTGGCGGCCGCTACATAATTTATCTGGCGGCCGCCACTTAATTTATCTCGCGGCCGCCAGATAATTTTATGTGGCGGCCGCCAGTTAATAAGTGGCGGCCGCCATATAATTATGTGGCGGCCGCCATATAATAAGTGGCGGCCGCCAGATAAATTAAGTGGCGGCCGCCAGATAAATTAAGTGGCGGCCGCCAGATAATTTTATGTGGCGGCCGCCAGTTAACAAGTGGCGGTCGCCATATAATAAGTGGCGGCCGCTAGATAGTAAGTCGCGGCCGCCAGATAATTATCTGGCGGCCGCCATTTATTAAGTGGCGGTCTACTGATAAATAAAAAATGTTTCAGTCTTATTTGGCACTAATAGGCTTCCATAATTATCACTTGCCGATGTAGCATTTAACTTTGACAGTTGTATGGTAAAATTCTCTATGTTCATCAATTTATGTTTCGTTATTTCTAGGAGTACATGTAACCTCTCATCAGCAGCATTTGAATCAAAACATTGGAAGGTCACAAACCATAAGTATTGAATGAAAAGTACCCAAAGCCAAAAGGTTCGAACAGGGAAGCCAAAACTAGCACCGAGGATATCGACCATGTGAAGTACAAGGAAAGACGCTTAATTCCATTAATTAAATTAAATAAAGAATTATATTTTGCTTCTTTTGTTTCATTTTAAGTCATTTTAATTGAAATGAAGACTAAAAATGAGCAAGATGTCCGAAAAGGATGCTCAGTTTTATACCCCAGAACCTATATCTGGTCAATGAGGGATCTTTCCTTGATACAAGCTAAGTTTGGTGCTGCTGCGGGTCTATTGGCCACCCTACACCATCACTAGTGTACAAAGTAGATCACTTTGAAAAAGTAACACTTTTTAACATTACATGCAAAATGTATGCACTTGAAATTAAGGACACAGCATATTTAAGAATGGCTTCATAATTTGATTAACATTGCAAAATTTTCTTTAAGCTAGCTCAATGACAAGTATGATGACTACTATGTATGACGACCCGCAGCAGCTTTTGAGCGCTATGCTTTGTCCTTAATATATAAAACCTGACTGCAATGCCTTCTTCGCACATTATAAGATATTGTTGCAGGTTTCAGAAGGATCGAGAAAGATGCAAAAGTGTCTATTTCCTGTTTCCTCATTCATTCTACATAGGAAAGCTCGTTGTTTTCAATTGTACTTTTAAGCCAATTTTCACCTTTACTAATGCACTTTCAGATTTTAGATACCATTGTTAATAAAAATATATTTTATCAAAGAAGCAAAGGTGTACCAAAGGGGTAATCAGTATCATAAAACCGTCAGGACAAAGACAAAACCGGCAGACAAAAAATCATCACAACAAAACAAACCACATAACAACATAAAACACATACACATAACAACAAACCCGCATTAAGCAACATGAACTGAAGTCGAAACGAGAGTGAACTCCGGTGCTCCGGAAGAGTAAGCATTTCCTGCTTGCTATAGCACACCCGTCACGTTGCTAAAGATCGATTTAGTGTTGGTCAAATCCGGAAAGGATGACAATGCAAAAATAATGCTTTGATAGTACATGTATACGCTTATTATGCAAACTTGCATTTGGATTTTATAACCTGCATTTACTACAAGTATCATACTAGTTTATACATTTCTTTAGTAAAAATTATGCAGTCATTCAAACATTTCAAATTTAAGCATCTTTTTCAATTGTTGACAGTCATATTTTGTATGTGCAAATCTTTAAGCTTTTAATAGAAAACACCATAACAGTTTTTTTTAATAAAATTTCGAATATGTTAAATGCATTGCTATTCTAACCTAGGAATCATTTGCTTAGGTAAATGCAAACAAACATTGTTTCTTTTTTAATCTATGCCTTTTATCTTTTAAAACGTTTTTTTTTCTCGACCCAATGGAATTAACTTTAGACAATACACAAAACACAGACCCGTCACATGTATGTTGTGTTTTTTTTATGTAACATCATTTCGCCGAATTAACTTTTGACAATACACAAAACACTCGATTACAAGCTTATGTTGTACCTTTGTTGTTGTCGTACTCGCTTTTCGCAGACACTGTAAACCGTAGACAAAGACACTTGGTTGTTGTACTGAAATGATCATCTCATTATATCCCATTTATGTCTTCACAACCGTGTAGTGTAACTACTCCACCAACACATCGCATATGAAGAGGGAGGTTTGGCGCCCCATAAAACCTGGTTTAACCGACTATTTCCTTTTAAATGCATGTACCTAGTCAGGACCATTGCGATCTTCCATTTCTCGGTATGTCTTCCTTTTTTTCTTACTCGTGCACATTTCAGATTGATCCTCCAAGTGAATTAATTTTGTTATGACCTTATAATGAACTTCAGTCGATCTCTCAAATGAGTTTAAATTTAGATTTTTTAGTGTTTTTATGGTTTTCACAAACACACAAACTCCATATCCTTTCATTAAATATAAAAAAATAAGGATTCCTGGCGAAAAACAGGCACATATGAAATGAAATAAAAGACGTTGTGTTTAAAACATACTTTTTTTATTTATTTTCATTAGATTATTGTAACAAAATCAAAACTGTGCACGTGGATTCATTTATTTTCGTGGATACCAATTTGGGTGGTTTGATGGAAAGGGATTATTTCGTGGATTCCTAAATTCGTTTTTCTTAAGTCTGCAGCATACAGATCAATGTTATATTTGCCTGTCGTGGGTAAAAGCCAACCTCGAAAACCACGAAAATTGATACCCCACGAAAAATAATGAAACCACAGTATGTAAAAATAAAAATTTCTCTAATTTTTGATAGATTGGACATATAAGTAATCAGATTTAATCATACCCTGTTTTATAACCAATATCTAAATTTATGTAAATTCTAAAACATAAGGTTTAACTCCCTCCATCGTAGTTTTGCCCTTAACTATATTTATTTTGATTTCGTTTAATTTTATGTATTTAAACATTTTTTGAATTTTTTGGTGGATTTCCTATGTTTGGGTTTCAGTGCTGCTGATAAAAAATGATTTTCCAGAATGGCCATACAGCTCATAAAAATTAAATGCAGTTGGAGTTAATAAATGTGTTAAAGTATAATGTTCATTTACTCCATAGCCTTTCATTATTTATGGTTCCATCCAGGTCGGCATATTTTGGTTTTTCGTTCTATGCTATTAATATTTATATAAGTGAATGACATTTCAATCTTTCGTTAGAATGCCACTGAGAAGACTTAGACAACGCACGCATAATGCGTAGCAAATCTACCTCCTGAAAACTTGTTATAATTTTGGTTTGCTTATTACCCTTGTGTTCCAATCCCACTTAGCTTTTCTAAGTTTCGTGTTAATTTTGTAATGTTTATCGCCCTGATTTAGTCGGTAGTTACTATACATAGCCTCACCCCTATCATGAATAATTTAAAAAAGAAAAGACCTTGTCTTCTATTTATTAAGTGAGTGAGTGAGTTACTTGGTGTTTAACACCCTTGCAACACTATATAGGTTCTTATGATAAAGCATTTTCATATATGATTAACTTTATGATTATCTTTCTTTGTACATTTGATATATAGTTTGATCAAATTAGAGTAGACTCCGATTATCAGTTTCTATGATATGTTGTTGGCTTTTTTTATCTTTCCTTATACATTTGAGTTTAGTTACTAGTATCCCGCATCAATATTTCTTTTACTGAACTAAATCTGTCATATTGCATATCGGGGTCGTCAGGCCACAATACAGAACTACAATTAAGCAAAGTCTTTGAAAAAGATTTCTTTTGTCACACTGAACAGGTTTCGACATGGGTAGAAGTAGGGTCGAAGGTTTGGTTGTTTATCATTTGTTTTTGTATTTTTGTGTTTTATGTTGTCTGTTTCGTCGTCCTGGCATTGATGTTTACTCTTTTTGTCTTTCTCTTTCAGACTTTTGACATTCGGATGCCCCATTGGTACCTCTGCTTCTCGCAAAACCATTTATGTACCATATTTGCATTTTGTCACTATAAAACTGCTGGTGGGGTTTTTAATTCCCCAAAATTAACCCGCTACGGCATCAATACTTGTGTCGAAGAACACATCAAAGCTATAAATTATACGTTTAAATTTAAAATTGCCTTAACCCTAAGATTCTGCCTATCCCAGACATAGGTTGATCTTAGTCATAATTTTGTTCTCCTGTTCGGTATTTTTGGTTTTCTTGTTGAATTCTCTTCAAAATCTGGATGCAGTGCTTTGCTTTTTCAATGTTATGGGTAGAGCGCCTCTGATGAGTCTTGAATAGTCGAAACGCGCTTCAGGGGTTGCAAAAGTTATTGTCTGGAACTTTTTTGTAATTTGTCTTAATAAATTTTCAAAACATGTCTAGACGTTGACCGAGTCAACTTTACTATACTCTTCAAAAAAAAAAATTACGCATAGATAGAAAATTCCCCGTACGTTTAATACAAATCTAAACAATTTCAAAACATTATTGCCGAGCTGTTCTGTATGGCAAGTAATGTGTTGCAAAATTTTATATATAGTAACTTTTAAATTCATTATTTTCTATTAATATGAAATATTTTTTATTAATATGTAAGATTTTTTTTATTAATATTGAAGATTTTTTATTAATATGTAAGATTTTCTTATTAGTATGTAAGATTTTTTATTACTATGTAAGATTTTTTTTTAATAACATGGAAGTTTTTTTTATTAATATGTAAGATTTTCTTATCAATATGTAAGATTTTTTATTAATATGTAAGATTTTTTATTAATATGTAAGATTTGTTTATTTATATGGAAGACTTTTTCATTGATATGAAAGACCTTTTCATTAATATGGAAGGTTTTTTTTTTATTGATATGGAAGCCTTTTTGATTAACATGGAAGGCTTTTATATTGATATTGAAGACCTTTTCATTAATATGGAATATTTTTCATTCATATTTCATTCCATCGGAACGCTCCCTAGAGGAAAGCGATGATCGATATAACGCCATTTCATTGGTTGTTAAGAAAACACTAATGACGCCTTCCATGTATGACCACATGTATGTGGTCTGATGCTAGTGATGGTATTATATATGGTAATGAAGGCACCATTAGTGTTTTCTTATGCCCCCGTCACACTGGATAAAGTTCGGACTACGTTCTTGCTAAGTCCTTAAAAGTCTTAAAACGCGGAACTTGTTGAACGTAGTAAAGACGTGCTATAAACTTGCATGGTGGTAGTGCGAACTTGAATGGACGTATTACGAACTTTATTTGACGTAATACGAACTTCAATAACGTGAAGGACGTGGAATAATTTTAAACATGTTCAAAACAAAACGTAATGAGGGCGTGGCAAAGTCAAAACGTAGTAAAGATCTACTAAGAACGTATTGAGAACTTCATGATCGTACCATGAACGTAGAAGGAACGTGTTACAAACTGCATGGACATGGCCCGGACGGTATGATATTTTGTGCCGTGTACGCTACGTTTTCACTACGTCTTTAAAGTTTGCACTACGTTCGTGGTACGTTTTCACTACGTTTTCATGTAACGGTATGTTTCCTTCGCGTTTGTAGCACGACCATACGGAAGTTTTTACTACGTCCTTAACACGTCCGTACAGTTTTTACCACGTTGATAGTACGTCCAAGCAGTTTTTACGCCGTTTGTAGTACTTATACGTTTTTACTATGTTTTCTGACAGCTCACATTCATTTGCTCATATAATTTGGACATGCATGTAAATAAATCCATAGATGGATCCAGAGGGGTGGTGGCTGGCGGCTGGGGGCCTGGGGCCCCACTTTGGCGGAAATATTTGGTTGGATATATTTGCCTTGATTACTTGATTCCCATTGGGAAAAAAATGATTACAGTTCTAAAAAATATATGATTATTTGATTACTTTGGCAAAAAAAATGCTGATTACTTGATTCCTGGTACCCACCATGAGGAGCCGAATATATAGGAAATCATTGAAACGTGGCCACAGCGTGCTCCACTTAGGCCAGTCAGTGAACCCCCTCTTTTCAGAATTTCTGAATCCGCTACTGAAATCTTTTGTCACTTGTCCGCTGGACCACGATTCTATTATTCTGCACTCTCTTAGGACATGATACATCTTGAAATTGATATAATTGGACTTTGACAATAATCATTAATTAGTTAATAATACTGCCAAAATGTCGCCACTCGCGCCATATAAGCTATGTAGATTCTGCATTTCTACATGATTTAAGAACTAAATTTGTACATCCACGAAAGTTGTATCATGCAAACTGATAATTTAAAATTTGTTTAGCACGGAACCATAAAAATTATTTTAAGTCGGATTGCCCGGGTTGTCCGGACTGATATGCCGTGTCGCTTTTTCTTTGTTTTTGTTTCCGTTTTATTTTTGTCCCGACTGTTCATTTTTTTTATGCTGATCTGTCTTGCGTCTGCTGAATTTAGCGTTTTTCCTGACGAATGAGACAATCATGGCTTTTGATGTTAAGTTTCCCCTTAGCCACATGAAACACATACAAATGAAATGAGTGTTTCTTTTATTTGGGCTGATCGTTGACCATGCAACAAATCAAATCTTGAGCTAAGCAACTCCTTGACAAAGCTTTTGTTTGTCCTTGTCTTTTTGATGTTTTGTGTTCCTTGTTTAGGAAGGGGGTCTATCTTTGACTATTGCAGGACTGGATTTGAATTTTGTGCATTTTGTTTAGACCTTGGGCCAATTGCAGAACGACGAGCAGCGCTTACTGGCCTCGTTGAAGGCTGATAGCGGTTTTCATTGTTGTTTTTTAAATTACCGCTTGTCATGTGAGCTGTGTCGCGTACACTTATTCCACATCTCATTTATTTCTTTATCGTTAAATTATTCAGTGTTTGGACACTATATCATATTTCTAAAGTAGCATTTAAATAAAAAAGAAATGTGTCCATAGAACACGGATAGCCCCGCTTGCTCCAAGTAGGAAGTTCAAGTAGAAGTCGCGTAGAACGTACAGTTTGTCATACTGAACTTCAAATCATTCTCATGTACCATTTCTGAGAAAAGCTTGACGGAAATTCGTAGACACACGGACATATATCTGCTCGTTCGTACCCCAAACAGGAAGAAGAAGTCCGATATGTCTGAAAGTCGCTTAGAGCTTAAGGTTTGTCATACTCAACCATTCTACAAAGTTTCACATAGAGATAGATAAGCAACATATCTGAAATGAAATCTCGTGTTAATGGAGCAATGGATGCTGATGCTCCGTAAAATCTTAAATTGAACGCGCACTCTATGCGCGATTCGTCTATTTATAAGACCTAAAAGAGACATACAAGACACAAGGTGTAAAACAATTCTCCCTCTCCATAAAGATCGTTTAAATTAAAAAAAAACCACATAGACTATAGAGTGTTTGTATGTATATACATGTATATACATGTACTAACACATTTATTTTTTAGCAGGATTCTAATTTCGATATATAGCATATCCAAATTAACCGTTTATACCTGCGTTTTGGTATTTGTAATTTTGAAACCACTGGGCGATAACCGCTGCTGGTGGACCAGAGGTCCCCGAGGGTAATCACAAGCCTGGTAGTAAGACTTGTCTGACACGAATTACCATAAAATTTCTAATATATTGTCGCTAAAATTTCCGATTGTTAAAAAAAAAAAAAAAAAAAAATTGATGAAAACACCAGGTTTCTTTCCTTGTAATGCACATGGTCGATATCCTTGGTGCTGGTTTTGGCTTCCTTGTTAGAACGTTTTGGTTTTGAGTACTTTTCGTTTTCAACTGTTTTGGATTTTGACCTGGAATGTTTTGGTTTAAATGCTACTGATGAGAGGTTACTCCTTGAAATATCGATATATAGCATATCCAAATTAACCGTTTATACCCGCGTTTTGGTATTTGTAATTTTAAAACTTATTCTTTAAAATAGAATAATTTTCTGGTTGAAATAACAAAAAGTACGTACCGGATCGTGCTAAGTTCAAGTAGGCAAAAAGGAAAATATCTTTACTCCACAAAAGACCTTGATTTTCTTCACCCTAAATTTTACTATATACAAGACCAGAATTTCTGGGTCTCCACCAATGCAAAAAAGTCTAAGACAGCTTGTTCAACAGGAAGTAAATAAGTGACAGACCTGAACAAGCATCCCACTAGATAAGACCCCTAACTTAAACTTCATGCAAAATGTAAAATAGTATCTGAGAAATCTATCAACAATTGTTTGACCCTACAGAAATTCTAAGACGGCTCGTTAAAAAGGAGGTAAATAAGCTACAAGCCTGAAACCTATCTTACGAGACCCCTACCGAACGTTGAATACCAAATGTCTAGAGCCTTCGTACAGAAATATGATACGAAATATTTTCAAATTTCGAAAAAAAATCTTTCAGCAACAGACCTGAAAATGAAGCCTACTATGCATATGAGACTTGAAGCTGCATACCAAATATTGAAAGCCTACGAATAATTTTAGCTGAGATATATTTTACGAAACAAAGTGTGACGTACCCACATATATACACACACGTTCCCATCTGCTCACGCACGCACGCACATACAGACGGACGACCGACATAAATTTCTATTTCTCCACAAATATAAGAATTCAACGAATAAAGGTTATGACCAAACAGGAATGACCAATCTCAAACGTCCAAGAGAGTCGATGGTGTAGTGGTCAACGCGTCGGGCTACTAACACCAAAGTTCGTGGTTCGATCCTCGTCTGGGGTGAAAATTTCATGAACCAATTTTTCGACTCTTGACATCATTTGCGAGGATGGTCTCAAAGAACGATGCTTGTCCTTCGGAAGGGACGAAAAAAATTGTCCCGTGTATGTGGAGAGCAATATACCCCATGCACATTTATGATCCCTTTGTAGAATAGGCTCAATGGGGGTCGCTACAAAAGCCACACTCGCAAACTGCTAGCTGGAGAGGGATTCACGTGAGCATTAAGCTTGTTTCCCAATCCAGTTTAAACTAAACGTCAATGAAAAAACGAGCAATCAATGACGTTTAGTTACTTCAATGAAAAAACGAGCAATCAATTCCCGTGCGGGGCCCGGGTGGCGAATAGGCCCGCAGCAGAGCCTAGCTTGTCGTAAGAGGCGACTAAGGGTCTTGGGATTCTGACGTCGGGTCAGTGCTCAGCCCACAGAGCGACCAAGTGTGTACCCTAGGTGGCTGAATAGGGTGGCCCTCGTCCGCGGGGGTTGTCAGGTCTATAATACGGAAACCCTGACCGCCGACCATAGTGGGCCAACGTGTGTGGAGAGTGCCACGCTTCATGCACGTAAAAGACCCCTTTGTGGACCGCCCAGTAGTGCACCACATAGGCTAAATTTTCCGCCCCTACCCACTTCTCCCCTTTTCCTGTGGTTCTTCAAAATTTACCGGTCCTTTGTTTCCCATCCCACCCCCATATTTCATTTATCATCATCGTTTCATGTTCATTTTATCACCCTTTTCATGTTCATCGCCTGTAAATAACCTATATAGCGTTGCACGGGCGTAAAACACCAACTCACTCACTCACGAGCAATCAATGCCAGGACACTCGCAATGGTCCTGACTCGTGGCACTGGTTGCTTAAAGTATTAAACCTGAGTTGAACCAGGTTTTGTTACACTAAATTTCCTTTTTTGTTTATTGCGGTTCAAGGAATTGGGAGTAACAAAAACAACAAAAACAAAGATAAATTGATGCAATTTTTACTGTACATCAAGTTAGTATAAGTTAGTATGACAAATATAAATGGCTAGCAGTTGGTTAATCCCTATCCAGTCAGTATTTGAGAGGTATAAGACGGCTAGTATAGACGAATTTATCCGGTCCTCGTACTGTCTTTGGTTTGGGAACTAAAAAGCAAACTTATTAAAGACGTACTGCGAAACGGATGGTCGCTGTACAATCGTAGCAAGAACGTAGTTGAAACGTAGTGAAGACGTGATGAACATAGAAGAGATGTAGTAAAAACGTGATACACCTAGAAGGAACTTGGTTGTAGACTTTGAAGACTCTGTGTGGTCCTTCTATGAACGTAGAGCAATCGTAGTAAAAACGTGGAAACAATATTTTCATCCCGTTTTCACTGCGTTCTAAGAACGTACTAAGAACTTGAAGGTCTTCGTCCCAGTGTGACGGGGGTATAACAACCAATGAAAAAAGGTGTTATATCGATCATCGCTTTCTTCTAGGGGCCGTTCCGATGGAATGAAATATGAATGAAAAATCTTCCATATAAATGAAAAGGTCTTACATATCAATATAAAAGCCTTCCATATTAATCAAAAAGGCTTCCATATCAAATACAAAAATCTCCCATATTAATGAAAAGGTCTTTCATATCAATGAAAAAGTCTTTCATATCAATGAAAAAGTCTTCCATATCAATAACAAAATCTTCCAAATTAATAAAAAAAATCTTACATATTAATAAAAAATCTTCCATATTAATAAAAAATCTTACATATTAATAAGAAAATCTTGCATATTAATAAAAAAAATCTTCCATTTTAATAACACAATCTTACATATAAATAAAAAATCTTACATATTAATAAGAAAATCTTACATAATAATGAAAAATTTTGCATATTAATAAAAAAATCTTGCATATTAATAAAAAATCTTACAAATTAATTAAAAATCTTACATATTAATAAAAAATAATGAATTTAAAAGTTACTATATATAAAATGTTGCAACACATTACTTGCCAAAGTTCTGCAACCGATTTCCACGAAATAAAATCCAGTAAACGCTACTTTTCAAGATATTGCAAGTAGAACTCAAGTGTACATTTTACAATTCAATCTCCCGTTTAAATCAATGCAAAATGTTCCGTGAAAAACATTCGTCGTGTTCTACTACTAATGTCTTAAAAACCATTGAAGTTAGGATTTTGGTCTTAATAAATCAAACAATCTTTATTTTGATTTCTTTTTACTGGACTTTATTTCGTGAAAATTGGTTGCTGAACAGCTCGGCAATAATGTTTCGAAATTGTTTCGATTTGCATTAAACGTACGGGGAATTTTCTATCTATGCGTAACTTTTTCTGAAGAGTATATTAAAACTCCCCAATTTCTTCAGATACACAAATCCCTTGTTTCCACTCAACTTTTATTAAGCTTCCATTGAGCAGTTTTATTAGTAACGGTTATAGGCAGAACAAGATCGACCATCTCTTAGCTTTGTAAGAGCCTTTGGGTGGATCTCGTCTTGCTTAGGTGATTTTGTTGTGTTAATACTTTTAAAATATTTGAAGTTACCGCATTTTGTGTCAATAAACTTGGCATATTTACACGTTTTAGGACCTTTAATATTCTTCTTTGCTACGAAAATGTTTCTTTGCCTCCGAATCATTTTTTCGTTCTTTTAATCATTTTCTTTCCTTTTTTGTCCTGTCATGAGCTATATAATTCATTGTTTTCACCTCCTGATGCTAAGTTTTTTTTTAGTTTGGCATCATTGCGCTTCATTTTTTTTTATCTTCAAACGCTATAGGTTTTATGTTGGCTTGTTTATATTCCCTGATTTTAAAAACGTTCTTTACTTTTTGACTTTTGGTGTTTTTAAAGCTTTTGGACCTTTTAAGTGTCAGTTTGTTTTCTGGTAAGACTGGTCGGCATTGAATATAAAGGTATTGACTTTTTTGATCTATCTATCTATCTTTACACTTGTAAAGTTAATTAAAAACGTCTCAATTATTTTTCGTACTACCTTCACCAAATCTCTGTCACTCGTTAATCTATTATTTTACATCATTCAACCTGGCTTTTAGCTTCGAGATTTTCCACTGGTCTCAAATTCACAGAAATAGTTTATGCATCGTTTCTATTTTTCAGACGTTTCATCGCATTGGGAGCGGTACCATTGAAAATTATACAGTCAGACATTTCTATAGCATGAACGATTTCTTCAACACAAAAGTGTTGATGCCAGCGGACAAGCCAAGGTGAATAGAAACTTACCAGCAGCACTCACCATCACTGTCTCATGTAAGAAATCAAAATTTTAACAATGTTCCAGGCAGTACACTTTGCTGGTTGTCAGGTCATTATACAGAATCATAATATGCAAGTAAAAGACATCTTTATGGACAGTCATGGGTGCATCACATAAAGGCTTAAGGTTAGTAAGACCTGACCCAAAAATAATGCCGAATTCAATAGCCATTTTTTTATATATAAGTATTAGTTATATACTTTATCTTGTATAAAAATATTGGACCCCTTTCCAGGCTTGTTTTCACAAAATTTATGCTCAAAGTTTTCCCAAATTACTACAGATTATGTAGGAAAGTTCAAATATTAGACATTAAATCTTGTCGCAGAAAAAATCCACGAATTTAAATTTTGTTTTTCTTTGATTAAAATCAATGAAATACAATATACTGTAAAATTAAACAATAAAAACTAGGGGTCATCAGCTTACTTTTCTGTCTAAAATTTTTGGTCATTTTTCAAATGGATTATCTCCCTTGTTTTATTTGAATTTTTTTTATGAAAGTATGGTTGATGAATTTATGTAAAAATGGATTTATTTTAATTAACTTTAATTAAATGAAACTGTTAATCACACGTTATAAGGTATTTGTTACATTTGCACTTTTTTTTTGCTGTTTTTGGTCACATGACAGGTGTCCTCACTGACCTGAATTTTCCACCCCTTTTCGTTTTCCAGTGGCGTTGAAAATGTAATGTTCCTTTGTTTCCCATGCTAACCTCATATATCTCATCATCATTTTTTTCTTCATTTTATCTTTTAAATGTTCATTGTTCTGATATAACATTCATAATGTTACTAGGGCGTAAAACTTACTTGCTGTATAATTTCAAATGTAATTGAATAAATACATGTATTTTTTTCCTTTTCTTTGAATACACGATTGGTAAGAACTTACAAAACAAAGCTTTTTACTCAATAAAGAAAACCAATGTTGCTAAGAAATTGAACTTTTATGCCAAATCGTTATTTTGATATTTTTTCTCATTCAACTGATAAATGTCACAATCAAATTTTGGTGAAAATTAATGTTATCCAAGGATAATATCATTTAGATCTATTAAGGTATATAGACAAACGTTTGACACTGGGTGGATATGTTGTATATGTTTTGATACTTAATTTATAATTTGAGGCAATATTATTGTACATGTACAACTCCGTA
Source organism: Arcuatula senhousia (assembly GCA_963971305.1). Taxonomy (NCBI): domain Eukaryota; kingdom Metazoa; phylum Mollusca; class Bivalvia; order Mytilida; family Mytilidae; genus Arcuatula; species Arcuatula senhousia. The sequence goes on along the minus strand of OZ020304.1, from coordinate 46,176,227 downwards.
CAATTTTGCGGGCTTGTAAAACGTTACTAAAGATTTCTTCATATTATAGCGCATCTACTCTTCAAATACCCATAGCTGAAATGGAATACTCTAAGGAATTCCACTTTGTTGGAAGGTCAAGTGTACTACTAAATCAACACAATAGGTGTTTATTTCGCATGACCAAAAAAATTAATACCACTGAAGAAGGAAAAGGGCTTCATACTGCTGGGGGAAATATGTCAATTAGATTAAAATTCCTTAGTGAACACTAATCACAAATTTGTTTGATGATTACTGTAAAACATTATTTGATGTAATGAAATAAATAGCAATTGGTATTTGCTAACATGTATGATTAATTGCAAAACAAATGGGGTCTGTTGTTTTATAACTGATAGAATAGATTTATTTATTGACGGTGTATAATTTGTGCAACCTGTTTTCTCAAAAATACATAGAAAGAGAAATAGCAACTTTTTCCAACCAGCATATTTATAATACCCCTTTAAGTTTCAGTCTAGGAAGCTATACTGAAGGCATTTTTTTCCCTTTGTAAATTTATATGAAGAAAAGGGAAATTTTTTAGCCATTTCTTTCAAGAAAAACTTAATTTAAACTGGTCAAACAATAAGTTGTTCTTAATACCCCCTTCACATATACGATATTCTCTTACGAGTTGTTACGATTTTCAAAATTTAAAGTTTTACGAGTTCTTGCGAGATTTTCTTCCAGCCTTATACGATCTTTATCCGAGTTGTCACGATTTCGTCAGTTGAGCGGAAATTTTTCGCACTCCCGTCCAGAGACGATACGTGTTTTATTTTTGAAGTGTTTACGAGCATGTTGCGGTGCCTTTACGACGTCTTTACGAGTGATTTGCGATATTGGGAATGATATCGTAACTAACTCGCAAACCACTCGTAAAATAATTCCTTTGCGAGGTCTTCCAGAGTTAGTAACGACTAAAGGCGAGTCATTTACGATCTCTACGAGTTCTTTGCGAGTTAAATGCGATGGGTTTACGAGTTAAATTATGACATTGTTGTTTTTTCAACTCGTAAAAGTCTAACGAGGATTTTTGACATGTCAAAACATGTCAAAGACTATTTGTGACTAAAACGGAGAAAGGATAACTGGTGTTGTCCTATAGTTGATTCCATATTTTTAGATTCTTTAAGTTATTACAGTTAAAATATTTTTATATGAATATTATATTTCATGGAAAAGGTCGTCAATGAATACGCTAAAAAGTCTATTGCTACAATGATAACGCCACTTGTCAAACAATTCTATTAGGAAAGTGTCATCTCAAAAGAAAATATTAACAAAGAATGTTGAAAAAATGTCACGAACTACAGATATATTCCTGTTATATTTTGAACGAGGTTAGTAATGCTATACTTCTAAGAAGCACGAGTTATGCTGTATCAGGGAAATTAATATAAAAAGGGTGAATTAGTACTTGAATATGCATGGAATAAGTTGGAAGTGTGACACAAGGTCATTCGTGGAATTGAGTTTTGAAAACAACTGAGCAAAAGGAGAAAAATTGGTAAGGTCGGACAATTTAGCATATTGCAGGGGTACTACTCTAAAAAAAAACCTGCAGCTGTGTTCCTTAGCTTTATGCAGAACGTACAATTTTTCATGGTATGTTGAATGACTACATAGGCTAAAGTTTCTGTCCATACCCATCTTTCCCGCTTTCCTGTAGTCTTTAAAATTTACTGTTTCTTTAATTCCCACCCCATCCAATATTTTATTTCACAATCTCACACACTGACTCCCACTCAACCACCCGGGGCACACATTCCTATCACTCTGCGGAAACAGCGCCCGACTCGTTATAGAGTCACCAGGAGATTCCTTAATAATGAGTTACTAGAATAACAAGGAAATCTATTTCCACAGAGTAATTTAGTATGCACAATTTATTTTATCCTTCTTGGTAATTTTTAGATATAAGTAAATTAATGATCAAGATTAGCATTCAAACGACGAGCATTCTTAATTTTAAGAGTATAGCAAAATCAAGGTAAACAATCTGAAGACAGAACAACGGCAATCCTAGAAGTTTAATCTATTAGTCCAACTTTGAACGATGGGCAAAGCAATCTGTTGTAAAATAGAATGCAAATGCTTATAAACAAGGACAGGACAAAAAACACCAGACATATGAAACACGGAATCACAAAACCACTGAATATCAATTAACAACTCATGTTACCAGTTTTTGCGCTTTACTAGTGATCACTATAGTGATATTTTTTTTGCGCGAGTTAAATCCTATAAAAACAAAAAACAAAAACAAACAAAAAACAGTACAAAGAAGCACACTTTAACTTGACTTATGAATGGAAGAATCTTTCGTAAGCACTGGAAAATCATTTCAAAAAATATCCATTATTGACTATAACTAGAATTCCGAGTTGTAACCCTGCTACCAACAAAAGCTTTATATCATTAACAACCTTGGGTAAATGTATGGGCTGACCAGCTGTATTGGGATTCAATCGCCGACTGCAAGGAAATAAATTTTGAAATTGTTACAAAATTGCACAACGGGTATGAACTCGAGAAAGACAAAAATATATTTACAAGATATGAAATTTATCAACTGAATGTTTGTTTTTTCGTTGTTCTATTAATTGTCCATTTAATTTCTACACAATTTCTCTTATTGTAACGAAATAGCTCTTAATTAGAAAAGGGCATGACCCTTCTGTCCAACATTCAATGTTTAGAGTAAAAGATTCATTTATCGTCACCATAAAACTATATGTAGCTTTATTGTTTGTGTCAGCTGTAAGACACAGATGATGCCCCCGCCAGGTTTGGAAAAGTCAACTGAAAATCTCCAGACTAAATGTAGAAAAAAGTCCTTTTTCCTTACAGGGCCATAATTTCTATGAAAATCAACCGACCAGAATATAGCCGATAACTCATCACCATAAACTCACATACCAAAATCAGCTCAATATCTGCAAGCGTGTGACAAACAGTCCAATGGTCATTATTTTCGTGAAAATCAACAGACCGGAACGAAACACGACCTCAATCTGTACCTCATCATAATAGACTTACAAACCAAAAAGTAGCTAAATATCTCTTAGCATGCATGTGGACACACATTTAGTCGGAAAACTTGCGGAACGCGACGGACTGACAGAAAGACGAACGGATTGACAAGGAAAAAAACAATTTACCCCAAACTATAGTTGTGGGGACATAAAAAGTTCAGAATTTAGCTATAGACAATCGATAACTTTTTAACTTATCAAATGCGATACACAGAAAGGTTACATTTCTTAACATCCTTGAAGGACCGCTTTTATGAAACCGCCACAAAGAAGAAGTTCATTTCAAGTAAGGATCAAAGACAAAAAAGACTTAAGCAATGTAAACAAAGTCTAAACATATATAATTGTTCCTACTTTATGTTTATTCTTTAACTTTCGACGACTTTTTATTCGACCTTGTATGCTGTGGTTTCATTATTTTTCATGGGGTATCAATTTTTAGGGTTTAATGTGTGTGTGTCTGTAAACCATTAAATAAGAATCCAACTAAAAGTGTAAGTGGGATTTTTCATTGATTACTTCAAGTAACACGTCCAAATAACGAATTTAAATATCCCATGTAATGCTTTTTTGGTGAAACCTCGAAAAATGATAATTACGGAAAAAAATGAATCTACAGTAATGAACCAAGAAACAAATTTGTGAATTGGATACGAATTTATTCATTATAACTTTTTTATATATATAAACCTATTGTAGTTGTGCATCTTGAACCAGGATTTTTAGTCTTTAGAATTTTTTAGAAGTTATAGTATTTTGAACTTAGGGTTTTTTGCAGAGAAGATTTTAATATATCAAAATTTACAATCAACTGCTCCGAAACTATACAACAAACTTTAATGAAACTTGGTTTCAGTTATGCATATAATTAGAAAATTATGATACTCATTATTTATGGCCCTTTTAACTTAGTATGTTTCAGAAATCCACATACACTATTGTTTCCTGCAAACTCCTCTGAAACTACTTAATCAAATTTTACCAAACTTGGTATGCTGCTTGTACACTACTAGTATTTTTCTATATTTTTCATTCAGGAAACTTGTTTGGACATCGTTTGTGCATGAAAAAAAACCCAAAAATTTGGTTGTTGTGGTATTTCAAACTTTAATTTCATTATTGTTACACGCGAGTTATTTAGATTTATACCTTTTCGGATTATTGCTAAGTCTATATTTTATGAAAGTATATGGAGTAAATGAACATGAGACCATAACACATATGTAAACTGTTTGTCCATTTCGGAATTGTATTTCTCATCAGCGGGACTAGAGTGTGCAAAAACAAAAACATAATGTTAAAAATGCATAAAACTATTGAAATCCGAATAATCAGTAATACCAAATATATCTAAGGACAAACTACGATGGAGGAAGTTGAACCTTAGTGTTTAGAATTTATATAAATTAAGATATAGTTACATGAGTTACAATCAAAGTGTACACATGAGATATAAGTTACAAGTGCGCAAATGCAAACCTCTGCCATCGGTATTTTTTACACCCAAGATAAAGCGTGGAATGAAATACAGAAAGCAACGTGATTGGTTGATATGAAAAAGTATTTAAATAGATGAGACAATAAACTTATGTAAAATATTGACAAAGAAATTCTGGTGCCAATCATGTGTCTACAGGGCGCTTGCATCTTTGAAAATTTGGGTATTGAAAATAAAATCGAAAAATCAACCCCCTTTTTTCAACCAAACATTAAGCTCATAAACGCCGCATGAACATATAGGTTTTTATTGGTTAAAAAAAAGAGTATGTAAACTGAAAGATTTTGACCTCTAGAAAGTGAAATTCGGTCAAAAAATTTAAAAAAAATATTGAATACAAGGGTACCCCCTATGGAAAAATGCATTGTTAACATTTGCGCAGTTGTAACCTATAATCTCATGCACAAGTAAACCATTAAAGAGCACATCTGAAACACAGGAATTGTTTTCTAACATCACACTCATGTAGTGAATATTATATGAAAGGATATGTAAATGAACATGAGTCGTTATTTTCTATGCAATACACATGCCATTTTCTAAATAGATTTTAACATGTTTAAATGATGAGATTTTTCCGAGAACTTTTATGAATATTAAAATTCTGTGTTTTTGATAAATTAATCGATAGTGTTAAAAATCGTTTAAAGAATTTTACATGATTTTTTTTAATAAAGTATCATGGGAAATCTAAAACAGTCTTTGCCGAAAGATATTATTTGCTTTACATTACCTCTCTCCATACAAGACAAATGTCCTTTGTTATAATATCAATTAGGTTGTTGAATGTTCTTTATGAAATAAAAATATTACCGACAATAATGCTGAAGTCAAATTCCCAGACGCAATCACGCAATAATATACACGATTCAGACACAGTTGTAGGATTATCATGGACAGCCTCAAGATTTGGAACAAGGAAGTCTCAAAATTATATATCGTGAATGTCATTGTTCTTGTAGTTTATATATGTTTCGGAATTTTTGGAAATTTGTTGGTTATTATTGTTTACAGTTTAAAAATGAAATGCCATAGAGAGGAAAGATATTTTATTCCTTGGTTAGCAGTGTTGGACCTATTTGCTGGAACTCTAAGAGCCAGTTTTGAGCTCGTAAGAAAAATTTTCCCGGTCATGTTAATTGGAGCCCTTTATTGTAAAATTGTATGGACAATTATAAATATTTTTGCTTTTGCGTCTATGATTTTGCTCCTCGTGATGGCAATTCATAGATATTTGATGGTCTGCAGACCGTTTGGAAGACAAATGACATTACCATGGAAACGCTTCGCATTGATACTTTCGGTAATTGTTTCGGTTCTCGCTTCTATTCCTATGTGGTTTTACAATTCTGAAATTGAAATTGTAAACAGAGAATTGAATGTTTCTGGGAAAATGTGTGACATTGACATAAGCACGCTTAATAATGTGGATTTTTACATATTTGTCAGCTTTGCATCTTTTATTGCATTTTTGATAATATTCGGACTTTTGACATTCTATTTACTAATTGGAAGGACGATCTACCGCCAAATTACTCTAAGAAAAAAGTTGTTGTCATGCAGAAAACGCCACAACTCAGATTCTAGTGACGTGTTTAGAAGTCAGTGCCTACGTTGTTCACATCGATTTTCATACATGCTAATGGCGATTGCCCTTGGTTTTGGAGTATCGGTTATTCCACAATTTGTTATATTATTTTTGGAAATGAAGGATAAGAAATTTATGTTTGACACGTTCGGGACCGAGACAGTGATTGTTTCATTGGTGAGAGAAATGGCAATCATTAATCATATTATCAACCCATTTTTATATGGTTTTTACGACCGACTCTTTCGACAGGAGGTAAGAAATCTCTGCCAAAGGAAATCACAGACTGCAAATATTTTTGAAATGTCTTAGGTTAACTTTAGACAAAAGAAACATTTTATTTCTCAAACTCCAAAGAAAAATGTAACAACTGAAGATATTTTTATAAATAACGACGAACAAAATTATCAATAAATGTGTACTTTTAAATAATAAAAATTGTTTTATACTAGTTCTTGCACCATAGACCCCCTCAAATGAAAGGGCCCCTCCCATAGTGTGTATTTTTTTTTCAAACTTTAAATGAGTAGGTAACTGCGAAAAAATCGATAAATAAGTGAGTCGCTTTTCACTAGATAAAACTTCCACTACCTGAACGCATCGGGCGAATAATACCAAGATTCGCGGTTCAATCCTATTCAGAAGTGAACATTTCACGGACCGATTGTCTTACTCACTCTTGACACCATTTGCAATGATGATCTCAAGAAACGATGCTAGTTCTTTGGAAGGGACGAAAAGATAACCAACGTACGGGGAGAGCAATGCCGTATGCATGACAAAGACCATTTTGTAGAGTTTGATAAGAGTAGACTCAATAGGGACCGCTACAAAAGCTATACTCGCAAACAAACTTGTTCCCCAATCAATGATGATTAAAATGTTTAAATAATTGAACAAAATTCTTTAAATTTGAAAGACCAATAACCTAGGTTGCCCGCCAAATATCTAGAGTAAAACTGTCATTTATAGTTGCCGAAGAAATACACTGTTAAAAGAAATTAAGATGTTGAACTAAAGACTAAGTTGATAACAGTAGGGAAACAATATATATCAATATTCTCAATACACTTTCAAAAGCTGTGATAAGAAGTCTATTTACATCATCTATTAATATCATCTATTTACTAAATTTAGATATTTGAAACAACATAAACGACTTTATTATTGTGTATACATGGCATGCCCATAGAAAATTCAAAAATACCCTAGAAATGTTATGAAAGTGTATGTTGTTAATGAAAGGACAAACAGAGCTAAACTAGTATGGCCCCTCTTGCCTTCGTCAACTCTGATCGGGTTTAAAATGCTAAATATTAATAATTTTAGTAATACAGTATCTAAAGAAAAAAATGAGACTGAACCTAACAAGAATCCGGGAAATTTACCTAATTTAAATGCTATTTTATTTACACTTTGAACGACAGTCAGCATACCAATGGTAATAGTCAAAGAAGCAGAGGTAACAATGGGGTGTCCGAATATCAAAAGTCCGAAAGGGCAGAGACAAAACCAGTAAACACCAACAGGAACGGGACAAAAACAGACAACATGCAAAACACGGAAACACAAAGTAACTGAATATCAATCAACAACGCGAACTCTAGTCGAAACAAGAGTGAACTCAGGTGCTCCGGAAGAGTAAGCAGTTCCTGCTTGCTATAGCACACCCGTCGCGTTGCCAATAGTCCATTCAGCGTGTCAAATCCGGTAAAGGAAGACAAAACAAACCAACATCTGCACTCATCTGACAGATCGAAATCCCATATTTGTCTATAAGTGCATGATGTCTTCCGTAAAATTTCTTGAGTGAAGACAGCAACCGAGGAGCAACATAACCCTGTGTGAGCAATATTTGCGTCAGACGTGTTGCTCTGCTAAGGAAATCGATGTAAGTCCCGCACGCTCTGGAGTAACGAATCAATTGAGATACGTAAACTCCATAAGCTGGAGCGGACGGAATGTTGCTACACAAGAAGGGAAAGTTGACGATTGGAAAGTTGAAGTCATCACGTTTGTCATAGAGCCTTGTTGAAAGTCTTCCTTGTGAGTCAATTTCTATATGTAGATCTAAATATGAAGCAGACTTCCTAGATTCCGTTGTGTCCTTTATCTCAAGCTCCTTGGGATATATGAGATGGAGAAAGTCACCAAATCGAGAATTGTTTAGTGAAAGGACATCATCAATATAATGGGACGTGAGGTTGAAAGAGAGAGCTAGTCTACGGTCTTTTTTGTCTAGAAGAGATTGTAAGAAGTCTGCTTCATATGAATGAAGAAACAAATCAGCAAGCAAAGGTGCACAATTAGTGCCCATTGGAATCCTTATTGTTTGCTGAAAAACACGTCCACCAAACTGAACAAATATGTTGTCAATAAAAAAAATGAGCATGTCGATTATTTGGTATTCTGTAAATTTGTTCTTTTTCTTAGACTCATTGATGACAAAGTAAGTCTTGGTATAATCGACTACAAGAAATTTGTACCTGCGTTTTCCATTCTTTTTTAAAAAGCTGCGTTTAATCAGCTGTGCCAATCGCGATTTCAGTTGTTCATGTGGAATAGAAGTGTAAATTGTGGAGAAATCGAATGATTTGATGCTGTTACAAGATGAAACTGATTTAGAGTAAAGAATCTCCATAAGTTCTTTCGAATTCTTCAGGATCCACATTTGATTGACACCATTTCTAGAATAACAACAATCGTAATATTTCTGGAGGCCGGATTTTATTGCCGTAAGTATTGAAGTCAACAGAACTGAAAGAGGCTTAGTTGTACATTTTGATGACCCTGCAATGAAGCGCTGTTTGTATGGATTTTTATGTAATTTAGGAATAGCACCTGAGTTCACTCTTGTTTCGACTGGAGTTCGCGTTGTTGATTGATATTCAGTTGTTTTGTGTTTCCATGTTTTACGTGTTGTCTGTTTTTGTCCCGTTCTTGTTTGTGTTTATTGGTTTAGTCTCTGCCCTTTCGGACTTTTGACATTCGGATACCCCATTGGTACCTCTGCTTCTTCCAATACAGGGATGGAACAAAATAAGGACAATGTTATTTAAAACAAATAACATATTTTTAAAGCTGTTATAGTTTTTATTCTTCGGAGCAAAACAAATTATCTCATTACTATTCGATTTTTAGACCAACTGTTCTTTTGATACACTAGACCCACTTCACACCTTTGATTTAAAGAAAATTATTGAAAGAATTATCTTAACAATTAAGCAAGTAGCTTTTCAAAGTTATTTATGGGTACTAGATGGCTTATAGATATGCCATGCAAGCGCTGCGCTTATCGATAAAATTCCACGAAGAGTTCCTAGAACCTTGACGTGGAGGTATATCTACAGAGCAACTGGAATGTATGCCTAAGACGGATTAATGGAATAACATTGACATCTTGCATGCATGCCGTGATCGTAAGGCTATAATGCAGAAAATAAGAAAAGGATCTCCTTGTGTAGACTTAAGTGCCCGATCTCATCCATCCTTCCTTATTCGATTGGCAGAGAAAACTTGCTTTCCGATACGTCATCTGTCCCCATTTGAGAAAGGTTACTATCAGTAGATCAAGGGTCAGGTATGCTCAAAATGATTAAGGTTAGTGAGGACACCTGTCATGTGACCAAAAACAACTAAAAATGCAAAAAAACAAGTTCAAATGTCACAAATACTTTAAAACTTGTGTAAAATAGTTTCATTTCATAAAAAAACCAAAATAAATTAATTTTTACACAAATATATCAACCATTCCTTCATTAATATAATTTTCAAATAAAAGAAGGGAGATAATCCACTTGAAAAATGACCCCAAAATTACAAAGATTTGTATTGTAGAAAGAAAAATAAGATGGAAACCCCCAGTTTTTATTGTAAAATAAATTTTAAAGTCGTAGATTTTTTCTGCGACAAGATTTTATGCAAATTATTGGGTATTTCCTATATAATCCATTGTAATTAGGGAAAACTTTAAGCCTAAATTTTGCAAAAATAAGCCTGGAAAGGGGGTCCAATATCTTTACACAAGATAAAGTATATACCTCATACTAATATATAAAACAATTGGACATTTTAAATTCGGCGTTGTTTTGGGGGTCGGGTGTCCTCACTAACCTTAAATACACAAAAAAAAACAGAACTTGCATCTGAAAAAAAGTAATACAGCATAGAAAAAATTCAAAACTATACACATTAGATATAAAACAAAAGCAGAAACATAAAAATGTAGTTTTAGCAATTAAATAGAAATTTAGAAGCAGTAAATATATAGCAAATACATTGATATTGGATAAAATCTTGTCCAAAACTAGATATTTTAAGTACATAAAACATTGAAAAATGGCAAAAGATACACAAACGCGGAAGAAGCAAATACAAAAAAAGGAAAATGTAATCATACAGATAAATGAAGACAAAGCATTTACATAAAACTGTCATTTGCACGAAAACAAATTCCGAAATTCTCTTTTGAACTTCAAGTCAAAGTATCCATAAACATAGGGATTCACAATATTATTGATTGTTACCATCTGGTCCAAAAACTTGTAAACGATTGTTTCAATTTTGGAATTCTTGATCCAGAAAAATCGATCATGAATAAGTGAAAACAATAAGAAGATCTGAGGAAGATAAGAAACAATGAAAGCAAATCCAATCACCATGAACATGTAGGAGAACCGTCGTGAGGTTGCTGCCTCTCTGGACTCTTGTTTTCCAGCTTTGGTTTCTTCATTTGGCTGTTGCTGCTCAACTTCAAATGTCGCAGGCGGTTTGTTCACCGTTTTGTCATTTTTAGGCCCTTCGGCACCTTTGACTGCTGATTCAGCTACAGACGTTACTGAGCAGTCGGTCGAGTTTATGACGGAAACGCTTGTTCTGCTCTGGTCATTACAACTATTAACAGGAATAAGTTTAGGCTTTCTGGCTTTTGAACTTTTAAGCATGATGTATATTTTCCTTGCAATTAAGGAGTTCAATATTATCAATTCTACCATGACGAAAACAAGAACTGAAGAAACAAACGTGATGAAACTCAAAAATGAGTGACTGTTTTCGTCAATTTTTACAACGTTTGCACCGCAGATATATCCTGTGACATTGAAACCATATTCTGGGTGTGGTATCGGAAGTTTTTCGTTCCAGATAATAAAAGGTGCGGAAAATGCAATTGAAAGAAATGCTATGACTACAAGCAATATTTGGCGGATTCGCTTCGTCAACTGAATCCCGTTTGGTCTACAGACTTTTAAATATCGCTGTAAAGTGATTGTTGCAAGAAGGTAAATTGATGCAAACGTGAATATGTTGACCAATAACCAAACGATTTGACATCCAAGTATGTTTTGGAAATTCACCTGTAAAAAGTTTTTCCACAGCTCAAATGGAACTCGCAAGGCACAAGCGAAGAAATCGGCAACCGCTAGAATAGGAATAAAGTACCTGCTATCACTTTCGTTTCGGACTCTTGTAAGATATACTAAGATGACGCAAACATTTCCTACACATCCAATCACAAAATATAGGACCAGGAAAACATCATGAAAAATATATTTTTTCGACTCATCAAGATTCCAGATATAGAGACGATCTTCGGATGATGCATTCATGATGTTCCTTGTGCGAAGCAAAAAACAGAAGTCTTAAAAAATATGTTTTGAATAACATGACTTTCTTCCTTGATAAAAAAAACTTCCTTTTCCCTTTTTTAAACTTTAAACGTTTGATTCAAAAATTGTTCAAAAGGTCAGAACATCCTGTCGTAAGAGGATGATGAAGAGTACTTGAGTAATGAATCTTGATAAGCATAAGGCATATATTCATATTTTCTTAGTTCATAAAATGCACGTTTAAGAATATGCATATCATGGAGAGAAGATTTTATGCGTCATACATGTACTTATTTTTGGTTGATTCACTCTCATTTGTTGATGCCGTGTATCCTTACACATGTTCAAATGGTTGTTTGTATCAAATGGTCGTATCTTTTGTCCAGACCGAGCTGTAAAATTTTATACGTGAACGTTGCTCCTTTAATTGTATTGTTTTTGCATGGCAACTTCTTTAGAATAAATCTTGTACTTGAGCATTTTTATTTTTAAGGTAATAAAAATTCTTAATACATATACATTTGAAAGTTGTTTATTATCTCATAATATAAAATATTTATCTTTAAGGAAATGAAATAACGATGAATTACAACTTCTTCCTATTAACATATTAATTCATTTATTAAGAGTGTATGACATGTGTTCCAGGAAGAAAATGATTATACTTCCTTCATCTTATTAATAAAGAGCTTCACTGAGCGCAGTAAGCTGAACCCTGTGCGATTGAAACCCAATATTGATAGTCAATTTCTCTGGACACATGCAGTCCATAGTACACTGACAAAGTTTGTTGAAATTCAATTCAACAAGAAAACCTGACACAAAAGGACAACAAGAAAATAACGGGACATAGAGATACTCTCTTGCGAACACTCGAAGTTACTGACAGCTAGCTGAGAAGCATCTATCGACTGATGTAAAAAAAATCAAGAATGTCGCTTTTATATCCAATAAAACATGTCAATAAATTAATGATTTAGTGATGTTTCATCACAGAAAACCGACACACTTGACCGCTGTAATGCTAAAAAACGACGTTAGTAGAAAAGGGCAATTAACATTTTAAAGTAAATATCAAATTATCAATATCAAGACTAAATTCAAAGATTTCACTAAAATGTTTATTTCATTACCTTTATTCAACAAAATTTTAAGCCAGTTATATACTATGGATTCATTTATTTTCGTGGGTACCAATTTTCGTGGTTTGGAGAAAAATGATTAGTTCGTTGATTCTTGAATTCGTGGTTCTTTAGTCTGCTTCATACAAACCAATGTTAATTTTTTCGTTCGTTATCAAATTTCATGGGTCAAAGCCACCCACAAAAACCACGAAAATTGATACCCAACGAATAATAAAGTAACCACAGTATTCCAAAAGGATTGTTTTTGAATTTATTTGCTTTATAACCAACATTTCCTAAGAAATATGGATGGGATATTCCCTTTACAATCAAAAATCGGCGTGTAGTTATTTTTTTTAAAAGGGTATGGATATTTATAATTAAACTAAGTGAATTATTTTACTTATTTGTGGTAACGATATCTTTGTTTTAGAATTTTTTTGGTAATAAACAGGTTTCTATCATTACAATCACACACACCACTCCAGTCCCGATCATATCCTTCCAACTGCAGATTTAAAGTCCATAAGACGGAGCCAGTGGAAGGGAAAATTAACAATAGAAAATGAAAAGTTATCCCGCTTATCATACATTTTCATTTGATAATACTTAATACTGTGATCTAAAAATGGTCATCTATCACCGGTGTGGTTAGATTTATTCACGATTAAGTCCTTGGGATATATTTCCGTTATAAAATTAGAAAATGTGGTATTATTTAGTGAAATAATGTCGTCTTAATATCTGTTTGCATTATTAAAAGTTTCAATGAGATGCTGTTTGTAGGGGTCTTTTTGAAGTTCCACAATAAAATCGGGATTCATAGCAATATAAGAAAAGGTCAGCAATGGAGAAAAATTAGTTCCCATAGGGATATCAATGACTTGGCTATGAATTATTTTCTCAAAACGAATATAAATGTTGTCAAAAGATAATTTAGATCAGTTATCATTTCTGCATCAGTCTTATTAATGTAGTTAATGTAGTCAAACACCATTTAACCCAATATTCAATTTTTTCAGATTTTTAATACCACACCGCTGTCTCCGTGACCGAATATTAAACCAGGGTAACAAGAAAATCCGTCTTATATGAATTCTAAAGAAAAACTCTTCCTTTGTTATCAATCACTGGTTGACAAAAATCTACATTGTGTTAATTGTCATGGTTAGTGGATGATTTTTTTATAAATTGGTTGAGTGTTGTACTGAGATGGTCGCCTCTATATTCCTTTTTATGTCTTAACAACCGTGATGTGGTTTGTGTTACGACCGGACCTAAGACCGCAATGGAAGAGGGAGGTTTGGTGTGCAATAAAACCTGGTTTAACCCACTATTTCTTTTGAAATGCCTGTACCAAGTCAAGACCATTGCGATTCCCAAATTTTTCCGGTATGTTTTTCCTGTTTTGTCTCTTCTCTTGGACATTGAAATTGATCCTACAAATTCGGTAATTTTGTTATTACCTTTGCTAAACACTTTTGATAATTGTTGCATTATATGGGAGAAATATTGATAGGGTTTACAAACTCCAAAGTGTGCAGCAAAGATTTATCTAAATGCAAAACATCATGCACCTACTACTTTACTACTTTTCTTTTAAGGGTAAAATATTTTGAGTGGCTAATCACAAAGGTGTATTCATGTTCCAATGCATTAGAGTATGTTCTCCTATATACTTAATTTATGAAAGGATTTAGAGTAAATGAACATGAGGCCATCTGCAATTTTATTTTATTATCTGTATGGCCAATTGAGATTTTTATTTCCTCATCAGCAGCAGTTGAACCCAAACATAAAAAATCCACAATAAAAAAAATCCCGTGTTGGAAGTGCAAAAAAAAACCCATAAGATATCCAAATAATCAGTAATATCAAGAATATCTAAGGACAAACTACAATTGAGGGAGTTAAACCTTGTGTTTTAGAATTTGCATGAAATTAAGATAATAGAAATAAACAAAGTGTACACATGATATCTAATCTCACGTACAAGTACACAATATCTAAACAAAATAGAGCATACATCTGAAACGCGGAAACTGTTCTACTAACTCCACACGGCATTAAAGACAAACTCTAATAATAAATCATTTATTAAAGGATATGGAGTAAATTTGTCTTCCTTATTTAAAAAGTCTACTGACATCTCCCCTTATTCAATAAGATCCGCTGGATCTGGCACTCATTTGTTCTTAGACTAATTTCTAACTTAACGAAGAAACTTATGGAATACTTTTCCTCAACTTAGGGATATTCAGAGTGTTGATTCTTTACAAAAGACAATACTTGAAATTCTGGATGCTATGCAAGAAAAACATGTTGAATGATGTTTTTACATGTATTTCATGAATTACTTGAAATGTATGTTCATTATACAAGCACGATTTTGTTTGTTTGATTTTAATATTGTATTTTTTGTACATACATTACGAGGACCTCATGAAAGATAAGTTTTTGGACCAATTGTGCCACTCTCTTAAAATAAAGTGGATATTTACTTACTTACTATGACGACCAACAGCAGCACTTTGATTTTGGGCGCGTTGCTCTGTCAATAATATAGAAAACGTGACTACAGTGCCATGTTCTTCAAATATTACAAAACACTGCTGCAGGTTTTGTTATGTGTTAGTTATTGCTTTACTCCTAAGCAGAGTGATTAAGGCAATATCCAGGAGATGAACATGAAAATACACTGAACATGAAATGATGATGATCAAGTTGAGGAAATAGGGGCACTAGGCATATCAGGAAGGAGAATTTTGACTGCTATTTGGAAAAAAGTGATGAGTAGGGATCGGCAATTTAGCCTTCTGTTTGTTGATCCTACTTGTTCTACTTTTTTCTAGACCTGCATCAGCGTTCTTTAACGTGCAAGGATCGTGACTTTTTCCCAACACGGTGCACTACTTTGGTTTGCGGTCAAGTGCACATCCAAGTCACTTTGTAGGTAAAACTTCCTGACTCGATGTCTATTTCCATGTCACCAATTTATTCCACAGAGGGAAACCTTTTGTTTTTCGTTGTACTTTTAAGTCCATTTTCTATTTACCTATTGCATTTTTAGATTTTTGGATATCATTGTCACCCCAAACAATGATTTGAAAGTATAATGCTATGGGGCATACGCCTTTTTAACAAAGTTGCATTTTATATGTTATAATCTACATTTACTTCAAGTATCATTCCTGTTCCTTTATCCATTTTTTTCATACGGAATTATACTGTCACTTAAAAATTTAATATTTAAGCATCTTTTTTTATAGTTGATAGTCGTATTAAATATCTTCAAGCGTTTAAAAGTAAACAGCATGATAGCTTTATATAAATACAAATACCAAAAGGGTATACAAATACTTAGTAGGTAATTTGGATAGGTTGTTTATGAATTTTTCAAGGAGTAACCTCTCACCAGCAACATTTTAATAAAAAACATTAGAATGTCAAAAACTAGAAGAATAGAAAAAGAAAAGTATGTTTGAACAAGGTGGCCAAATACAGCCATGTGCAGCACAAGGAAAAAACCTGTTGTGTTAAACAATTTCTAATTTAAACGGTCGAAAATTTCTATGAATAAATTTATTTGTGAATTCGTGTCAGACCAGTATGACGACCAGAATTGCGATTATTTTCGAGGACCTCTGGTCCACTAGCAGCGGTTATTGACCCAGTGGTTTAAAAATAAACAAAGGGGGTATAAAAATAGGTAATTTGGTTATAAAGTTTCGAATATGATAAAGCCGTTGCCATTCTAACCTAAAAAGGTGCCAACAAATTATTTACAACATCCAAACTGCAATAAAGCACTGCATGTTTCTTGTTTGAATTTATGACTGGAGTTCCTTTTTCTTATCTGATAAATTTTCAATAGACCCAATATAAAATTATAATTACGTTGATACAACATTCATTTTACATTAGAAAATTATATTTGATGTTTTTAATATTGAAGTGGACGCTAAATGAATGTTTCAGTCTTATGCTTGATGTCCTGTACTAGTAAAAGTATTTCAAAATTGTGAAACTATAAAAAAATTGAATTTGATCTATAATATAAATAACATACCTAGAAACAGATAATGCATTGTAAATTACTCAAAAGAGAAATAAGGTTAAAACCGTCTTCATAATTGTTTACAGTAACGGATTCTCATTTTTCTTTTTAACCTCTTTCGTAATCCCAACCTATAAATGTAACATTCTTGTGTTTTATTGTAGCTTGAGGTCCAGGTATTTGCTTTGCTCTCACATTTGCTAGGGTTATAGACTAACCTTCCATTATTTGACAGGGGTGGCAGCTCAAGACCATACCGAGACGGGGATGGAATTAGAATACCAATCTTCATCTCCAGAGGAAAAGGGTTTTGTCGAAGCTTGCAGATGGTAAAACAAATGTTTATATGGCCCCTATGTGTATGTGGTGGAGGTTATACAAATGTTGATATGACCGCACTATGTATTATGTGGAGGTAGTACAAATGTTTATATGACCGCAATATATAGGTGGTGAAAGTATTACAAATGTTTATATGACCGCAATATGTAGGTGGTGAAAGTAATACAAATGTTTATATGACCCAACTATGTATGTGTTGGAACTAATGGAATCACCATTGTTGATTCAACACATTTTGGTCAAGTTTTAAGTTTTATACGGTTTATACCCTCGGTTTGAAATAATAACCAATGGACCAGCTTCTTTTATTATGAACATGGTTTCTATGTATTTTTTTAATTAAAAAGACATGTTAGAAGTATTTTGAATTTAAGAGGACTTTTAAAGGTCTATAAAAAGTAACCAATATATTTGAAAAAAAAGTAATGTGTTTTCCTTATAAGAATAATTTGCTAAAACTAAAAATTCTATACAAGTGTGTTTTAATTAAAACAATATGAAATTCGAAGTAACAAACCAATAAGGAAAAACTTAGAATTGTTATTCATTTGAATTGAAGGATTTCCGTTGTCATTGTTGTATTCAATTGGAGATTTTATGATATTGTATGATCATTCAATTTTACAATCGTCCTTATGTATTTATTATGTGGAATCATTCCGCCCTCTCTGGCCAATGGAATTAACGTTTGACAACACACAAAACACTCAATTACAAGCTCAAGTTGTACCTATGTTGTTGTGTTACTCGACAAGCCTTTACAGACACAATCATACCTTGAATTTAAGAGGATCTCTCATATGATTTTTAATTTAGATTTTTCGTTATTTTTATGGATTTCTTTACCGTGTTTTGATCACTACCTCTAATTAACAATTGGCATGACGATGTGCCCATTGAGGAAGAATATGTGAACTTGCTCAAATCTAAAGCACCCATATAAATAACAGAATTTGTTTACCCCTTCGAAGTACCTGAATAACAAACTGGAAATGTTCACTCAGTTGGAATAGGAAAAGTTTACTCTTTTGAAGCACCTAAATCACAAGCAATAAATATTTACTCATGAAAACACAAACAGGAAATGAGTACCATTTCGAAACAACTAAATGGCGAGCAAGCCGAAATGTTTTTTTTTGTTTTGTCATAGTAATGTAGTCCTTCTGGTATTTTGGATTTGTCTTCTTTTTTATTTCGGAATGCTTTTTTGTGGTACCGGAGCTACTTTTGGTATTTGAATACAGTTAAAAATATACCGTTTATTTACAAAATAAAGTGAAAATGATGATTAGTTAACACATTAAGTAGAGATAATACATGTCAGTAAACAAATTAAAAAAAGCAAATACATGAAAAGGAATTTTATTTGCATGTTACCATTTTCTTAAACTCTCTTTTGAATTTTAAGTCAAAGTATCCATATACATAGGGATTCACGATATTATTTATTATAACCATTTGTTTTAAAAAATTGAAAACGATGGTTTTACTATTAGAGCTCCTAACCAAGAAGATACGAACATGAACAAGTGAAAACAATGAGTAAATCAGTGGAAGATAAGACAAAATAAAGGCGAATCCGATCACCATAAACATATAAGAGAAACGTCGTGATGCTGCTTCCTTCTTTGTTTTCCCACTCTCAACTTGTGTTTCCTTTCTTTGTTGTTTGTCCTTTAATTCGAATATCTCGGTTTTATTGTGTATTTTCGTACTGCCAATTTTAGCTGGCGATTCCGCCACATGTTCCTCTGAACATTCCGTCGAATTTTTTGGGTCAACGTATATTCCTCTGATGTTCTGCTCTTTTGCCTTCGAATGCCTCATTATAACGAATATTTTTCTTGCAATTAACGAGTTCAGTATTATCAATTCTACCATGACCACGACAAGAACTGTAGAAATAGCTGCTATGTAGCTCAAAAATGGGCCCATTGTTTCGTCAACTTTTACAACGTTTGCACCGCAGATATATCCTGTGACATTGAAGTCATATTCCGGGTGAGGTATTGGAAGTATATCATCCCAAATAATAAATGGCATAGAAAAAGCAATTGAAAGAAAACCAATGACGAATAGCAATATTTGACGGATGCTCCTTGTCAACTGAACCCCTAATGGTCTGCATACTTTAAGATATCGTTGTAAAGTTATCGTCGCGAGTAAATAAATCGATGCAAATGTAAAACTGTTGACCAAGAACCAGACGATTTGACATCCAACTTTGTTTTGGAAATTTACCGGTAAAAAGTTTTTCCATAGCTCAAAAGGAACCCTCAAGGCACAGGCAACAAAATCCGCAACAGCTAAAATAGGAATAAAGTATCTATTGTCACTCTCATTCCGGAGCCTTGTTAGATATACCAAGATGACGCAAAGATTTCCTACACATCCAAACACAAAACAGAGAACCAGAAAAACATCATGAAAAATAAGTTTTCTCGATTCATCGAGATTCCATTTATAGAGAAGTGCTTCTGAATCAGATGTTACATTCATGTTTAGTTACTTTCGAAAGGTTACTTTAAGTCTTCAATATTGGATATAAATACTTTTACCAATGGGCTTGGCTAGTTTTATTTGTTTCTTCCTTAACAGAATTTCCTGTCCATATGATTAAAGCACCAATGTGCAATAAGTACATCCTGAGACAAAGAGGCAATGGTTGGGAAATTGAAAAAAATATGCGCTTTGTTATGCAATTTGTTACGTCTGGGTGTTTGTGTGTTGTACTGATATGATCCTTATATTTCCTTTTTGTATTACATTGAATTAATCATTTCATATTAAAATGGAAAAACCTTTCCTTTTCATCGTTTTATGGTATTACCACCTACTTTTCTTCTTTACATTGCTCAAAAACAAACTACGAATAGGATTTTTTTTCTTTTTAAACCTGTGTCATACCGTTTTTATTAAACTATCATTTTATTGCCATATTAAAATGAAAGATACTTTTTCTAACATATTTTGTAGAAAATATTATGATCATTTTAGCCCAAAGATGGTAATGAGAGAAAAGTTAGTTTTTTTTTCAAGTTATAGCAAAATGCGTGCCGCGCAAGTTCGGAAGAAAAAAGAATAGTCAATTAACATGCATAAAAGTATGAAATATCATGGTTGTGCCGTCAGACCAATATGAGAGCGTGGTAGTATTTTGGCCCATGGGAATGAATAAGGTCACAATACAAGCTGAGTATAGCCCATAGAAGTGCACATTTAAACACTGCTGAAGTTATAGAAAGAGTAAGAGCTTGCCACTTAAAAGTTAGACAAGTTGTCCGACCTTATCCGTCCGTCCATTATCTAGTATCCCGCAACTAGGGTTTACCCGTTTGGTGGTGTCCTCATCCTTTTCCCAACTTCATCGTCATTTTATGATTATTTCTCAGATAATCTCTAATTCGCATTCCATTAGAATGAAGCAAATTTAAAAATTACAAACCAACGTATGATTTGCTGTGCCAAATATGCATCATCACTATTTAAGACGCCATCAAAACAATAAACGACCTTTTTATAAATGAAGAAGTTTGTAATGAATTGTTACCTAAGAAAAAACGTACTTTGAATTTTATCAAAGGCAAAATGCCCTTACTAAATGTAATTCTTATCTTGTTTTTATATCCCGCTACAAGAAACGTGAGGTAGTATGGTATAAATCCGCTTGTACCCTCTATGGTTTTCAAAGGGTAGGTAAAACATGGTCCGTCAAACTACCTCTAGCAGGAAACTACATATTTACGCTAAAAGGATGAAATGATTTCTTTACATCAGAGAGCAATTCGAGCCTTAGCAAGCTTGTTAAAATAAAAAAATAACTATCGTGGGATAGAGAAATCATTTAATTATAAATCCACGGCTCCCTTAGAGAAAAACCTGTTTTCCAGTGAAATTATAAAGTCGAGATGGCGGGAAAACTGACGACGAAATTTAACTACTGCAAGGTGATCTAATTTGCGCGTGCAATTTCAACCAGTTGGATAACGGTTCTTACTAGTGGGAGAAAACTAGCTTCTAAAACTAAACGTTGGATTGCTTTTCTTTGATTACGTTAACTGAATAATAAAAATAAAATAAACTGATATTGTTTCTTAAGGGCATACGATACAATAGAGATCCCCGTTGATTTTTTCGTGAAAATTGGTGTATTTGTTATTTATTATATGTAGATTCCGAATCCAAAAAGACAATCATACCTTCATGACTTAGTTTTTGAGTAAAATGCAGATGAAAAAACGACATATTTAAGGATTTGTAATATATTGGTTATTTAGATGACCATTTTTGAATTCCTGTTACTCCGGTACCAGAACAGATATTTTAACTCTGTTTTTTGTGCTGTATCCTTCTATTCTATCTCTATGACATGGTATCATAGTTCTACTTCATAATATGATTTTCTATCGTTTTTAAGAGCTTGTCTCAGGTAAAATCATGCAAAATCAAAAAAATATTCCACAAGGGAGGTCAAGGAATTTTAAAAAGTGTTGTATTTATTTAAGGTACATGTTATTCCAAATTGTTCGCCACTTAAAAAAATCACTTCCGGTGTTTCTATTTTTAGTAACAAAAGATGACGCAATTTGCTAAGCTCCTGTTGAAAAAAACCCTAAAAATTAAAATATTTTCAAAGAAATTACTGTTTAATTCATGCATACAAAAACTAATTTTGCTGTTGTTTAGTGAAGATGAACATTTGAATGATGAAATTAAATAAAAAAAATGTGGTTTTTCATTTTATGGTAGTAGTAGGGGTTAAGTGAAGTGGTGGTAGAACTGCGCTTTCAGTTTTTATGGCAATTTGAAATGTCAATAAATCTGAAGGGAGGAAACATAACTTTATAAATTCAATATGAAAGTAAAGTCTTAAGGCTAATTAAGCAGTTGACAAAGTTTAATGTTTGGCAAATATGGTTGTGTACTAAAATTTTTGTTTGAAAATCATGCCATTTTGCTAGTTTTAGCCTAGAGTTTCAACAAAGTCAATAATTGGTTTCCGGACCATAACTCAAAAAGTTATGAATTGATTTTGATGAAACTTTGAGATATTGTTACATGCCATAAGAAAAGAACCCCTATCGATTTTTGGGTTAATCCGTTAAAGGTCAAGGTCACAGCGGCAGAAAAACAGAAAATTTCTTAAATTAGTGATTTCCGGACCATAACTCAAACGGCTGTCAACCAAATTTAATGAAACTTTGAGATATTGTTCCATACTATTTTGAAAGACACCCTATTGATTTGTGGATAAATCTGATAAAGGTCAAGGTCACAGCGGCAGAAAAACATTAGAAAATTTCTTAAATTAGTGATTTCCGGGCCATAACTCAAAAGGCTGTCAACCAATTTTTATGATACTTTGAGATATTGTTAAATTCTATATAAGGAGATACCTTATTGATTTTTAAATAAATCTGATAAAGGTCAAGGTCACAGCGACAAAATCATTAGAAAAATTTCTTAAGAGTGATTTCCAGCAAATGACTCAAAAATGTTTTCAACCAATTTTAGCAAACTTTGGTATATAATGTTACACCCCATAAGAGAAGAAACCCTAGTGATTTTGGGGAATTTTCACCCAAGATATAGGTCAGCAAAGATGCTAGTAAATTTTGAGTTTTAGTGTATATAAACCCTATGTCTTGATAAAAATGAATAAAATGTGAATTATATTTTTTATTCTTCCAAATAAATGATGTAAAATTGATCTAAACTTTACTTTTTATGTTTAAATGGACGAGGCATTAAGTCTTTTGGACAGATTTTTGTTTAAAATAGATCTTGACCTAACCACTATAGAAAGTTTTCTATTGTATTAAAGATTGGTGGCCCCTACCATTTTCAAAATAGGGCCAAAGGGGACTAAAACTGGTTTATTGACAAAACTGTTGTAGAATGTTTATTATTCATTCAATTTTGAAAATTCTTTCTTAATTGAATGCCTCATTAAATTCTGTCCACAAAATGTGTCAATGGTTTGCATATGTGGAACCGTTACATTGCTACAGATGGCCAGAATTTTTTAATACTTTTTAAATGGCCGCAAAAAATGGCGGACGTATATTGGTATAATGCTGTTGTTGTCTGTTAACTGTAGCAATGTAAAACTGTAATTGACAATGATGTTCCTAACCATAAAATTATGGATGGGATTGTCTTTGGGAGCCCCCCCCCTTTTTCGTTTATAAATAAGAAACAAAATTGACACTTTTTTGTGGTTTCAAAAATAACTTTTATTCTAGTTTACCAAATGCTGTGGAATTTTATTTCAATGTTTTAAACCATTAAAGGATGAATGGCATTTATTTTGGGTGTTCCCCCTTCATTCGTTTAGAAATAAGGAGCCCAAAAGGGGCATTTTTTTATTTATTTGCACAATAACTTCTTATTGGTCAAATTTGACAATGAAATGTCTTACGATTAAATCCTATATGGGATTCATTTTGGGGGCCCTTTTTTCATTTATTAATAAGGGATCCACAATTAAGAGGCAAAAATGCAACTTTGTAATTTCTAGTCCAATTTTGAAAAAAATTTCTGGTAGGTTTAGTCTTGTGAAGAAGTAGATACATAATTTTGTGAAAATTATTTATTTTTTAGTGTGATTTTGGACCAAAAATTGTGAAATGTGGGTGGAAAGTCCACCATAGGCTGCATTTATCAAAAAATGTTGTCAGTCCACCATGAGCTGCATGTGTCCAGAGCAATTGACTATCCATATTGGGCCTAAAACGTACAGGGTTTGACATGTTGCGGTAATATCATGCTGAGCTCGGCAAATCAATCTATTTAGGTTAAATCTGCTAGGCAAAGCGCGAGCTTTCTCTGCAATTATTCATTCTAAAGGTCATGAAGGCCAAAAACACAAAAAAAAACATTTTTAGCTCACCTGGACCCAAGGTCATTGTGAGCCATTGCCATCACTTGGCGTCTGTCGTCGTCCGTCGTCATTAAAATTTTTCAAACATTAAGTCCTCTAACACCATAAGTCCAATGGCTTTTAAATTTGGCACAGTTGTTTATTAGCATAGGAAGTATAAAACTAGCGTTGGGATTTTTGATTCGTTGAAAAACATGGCCGCCATGGCTAAAAATAGAACATAGTTGTAAATTGCATTTTTTTTTTAAAATAACTCCAATACGCTTACAAATATCAAAAATCTGGCAGGATAAAAGTGTTCAGCAACTCAAGGTCTACCAGCCCTGTAATTTCTAATGTAACAGTAGGAGATATTGCCCTTTTTCTGGATTTTTTTTTCAAAATTTTGCACTCATTTAGCCCTATATCTTGAAAACTATACAAGATATTTTTAAAATTCAAATTGCATATGATGAAGCACATCAAGGTCTACATTTCATGTAATTAGGTCAAAGCTGTAGAACCATTTCTTTTAGGAGTTATGGCCCTGAAAGCGTCAAAATTTACAATTTTTCATTACTTTTCCCCTGAATTTCAAAGATGAACTTGTCTGACACCATACATCCAACTTCAACCAAACTTAATTGGCACAGTTGTTTAATAGCATAAATCAAATGCTACAATACTAATGTTCGGATTTTTGATTAGTAAAAAGATATGGCCACCATGGCTAAAGATAGAACATAGGGGTAAATTGCAGTTTTTTGCTAATTACTCAAAAATAGTTACAGATATCAAAATTTTGATAGGAGACAAAAGTATCAACATCTCAAGATCTACCTGCTCTGAAATTTTCAAGAAGATCCAATAATCGACATAGGAGTTATTGCCCTTTTTCTGGATTTTTTCAAAATTTTGCACTTATTTAGCCCTATATCTTGATAACTATACAAGGTATTTCAAAAATTTTAGTTGCATATGATTAATCACATCAATATCTACATTTCATGTATTTAGATCAAAGCTGTAGAACCATTTCTTTTAGGAGTTATGGCCCTTAAAACAACAAAATTTACCATTTTCATTACTTTTCCCCTGAATTTCAATGATTAACTTGTCTGACACGGTAAGACCAACTGCATCTTTACATGACACACGTGTTTAATGGCTTATATGCTACAACTCTATCGTTCAGATTTTTGATTCGTAAAAAAAACATGGCCGCCTAGCTTAAAATAGAACATAGGGGTAAATTGCATTTTTTGGCTAATAACTCTAAAATGGTTTCAGATATCAAAATTGTGCAAGAACCATAAGTGATCAGCATATTAAGATCTATGATCTGTCTGGAAAAGATCTGACTGCTGATGTGGAAGTTATTGTTCTTTTTTCTTATTTTACCAAATTTGCACTTATTAAGCCAAATATCTTGAAACCTAAACAAGATATTTCAGAAATTTAAATCACATATGGTTTAGCACAATAATATCTACAAATATATGTATCAGTGTAGTACAGGCTCAGGCTCAGGGGACAAATTACAACTTCGACACAATGGAGACTTTTGTAGATGTCAATGATCTCTAGATTTAAGTAATTAACAGTTTTTCTCTGTCAGTTACAGTATCGATTCTACAGGCAATAAACACGATTTTTTTATTTTTCACCTGTAAGGGGCCATAACTCATATAAGGGTCCCCTGATAAGCTCGACCCAACTAAGACTTTTGTAGAACTCAATTAGATGAAGATTCAAGAATACAATAGCTTTTATCTACCTGTTATGGTTTTTATTCTTTGGAATAAATTCTTTTTCTTCCCTTAAAAGGGCAATTACCCCTCTTACAACTTCGACCCAAATGGTACTTTTGTAGGACTGAATGAGGTCTAGGCTTAAGCAAGCAACAGTTTTTCTCTATCTGTTATGGTATTCATTCTATAGGCCTTAAAGGGGCCATATCCCTATGATAAAACAAATCATTTGTCGCAATATCTATAAAATGTAAAAAAAATGAGGGAAATCTATTGACAGGAAAAAAGTAATGGAACATTTTTAAGTGTTTTTATGGCTTTTCCTACATAATTCATAGTAAAATATTGATACTTTAACTTGATATAACTCGAAAAGTAGGGAAGAATTTTACCATGAATTTTGAATAAAATTATAAAAGAGTATATCATTTTGGACTTTTATGCCAATTTTGAAGAAAATCTATTGACAAATTAATTGTGGACCCAAGTGCCACGCTCTACCTTAATAGTTTTTAAGCCCCGCCAAACGAAGTGGGGGGGGGGGGGGGGTATTATGTTAATTCCCTCAGTTTCTTTGGGTGTCTGTCCGCTGGTCCCTGAAGGTTTCCGGATACCTTGGAAACAGGTCAACGGATATTTAGCATAGTATAATAAAAATACACGTACAATATACAAATAACAACAAAGTTCCAGACAATAAATTTTGCTACGCCTGACGCGCGTTTCGTCTATTCATCAGAGGCGCTCTACCAAAAATATTGAAAATGCCAAACTATATGATTATGAAGAGCATAGAACAGTAAAACCAAAAATACCAAACTTTGGAACCAAATTATTACTAAGATGATCAACTTAGTTTGGGGTAGGAAGAACCTTAGGGTTTAAACAATATTGAAACCTAAAGGGAGAATTAAAAGCTTTGATATGTTCTGCAACACTAAAGTGTTGGTGCCGGAGCGGGCAAACCTCGGGGAATTAAAACTCCACCAGCAGTGCTAACCTTCATGGGTGTTCGAAATAAAAATGACAACAAAGTCTGAAAAACATTATTGATTATTTGCCACTTTGTAAATTTTCCAAATTTGAAAATGATGAAATTTTCTGGTCTTAGAAAGATTACTCATTTCTTTTCTGTTTTTATATAGATTTATAGTATATACAAATATATTTAACTAGTGATGAAAATCGAGGCGGGGTATCATTTAATGTCCCATTAGATGACCTATTTTTACATATTTTTTTTAAATACATGTAACTTTTTTCTTGACTTTGTAAACAAAATTATCTCCCTTTTCATTCTATGAGACAAAAACATTATTTTTGGCCTGAAAGGGGCTGAAACCCCTATAAACTTCGACCATATGGATGCTTTTATAGAGCTAAATGAGTTGAACATTTAAGCAAGCAACAGCTTTTCTCTATTTGCAAAAGATTTATTCAATAGGCAAAAAACACATTGTTTTCTCCCTATAAGGGGTCATGTGACAACTTCGACCCTATTGGGACTTTTTTAGAACTAAATAAGCTGAACATTTAAGCAAGCAACAGCTTTTCTCTATCTGCAATAGTTTTATTCTATAGGCCAAAAACACAATTTTTAGCCTTTAAAGGACTGTAATCCCTATAAGGGGTCAACTGAAATTTATATAAGTGGTAGCAAAATTATAACTCCTAAAGTTGTTAAGATAGGTCATTCTATAATATCTACTTTAAAAGGATCATATTTATCTATTTTAGTGAACAGTTTTTATCTTTAGAATGTTATATAAATTTACAAGTCAGCAAATCCAGGATGTACAAACCATGAACAATCTGATTTACGTATGTAATTTGAAGCTTGAGAATCGCTACCAATCAACAATTGCCAAACTTTAAATTTTTAACAAAGTTTAAGCTATGATGATATTTAAATGCTATTATATTAAAAATTAATTTCATGTCCTCCCTTATGAAATATGGGGTATCGAAAAGTACCAAAAAATGCTGAATCAGCAATTTTGCTGTGATTAACAACTTCAACTGTATGTTCTTAAAAGACGTTTTGAAAATGTTTTGATTATATAACCTTAATCTTGTTATTAAAGAACATATTAGGTCAATATTATATCAAAATTGTTTTATCTCTACTAATATAAAAAATATAAAACCTCAAAAAAGGGGTAAAATTGACAATTTGGGAACAGATTCCTGAACCCGTTGGGTAGAAATACATTATCTGCTCTATAAAAGACAATCATCCATAGATTGCAAAAATATTTTGTATGTCAACTTGGTTTACCTAAAGGGTTAATAGGACAAAGTTTCATTAAAATCTGTAACATATGCCTGTGGACCATATTGCATGAATTTATCTGAGACAAGCTCTTAATACTAGTTTTACATAAGTTGTTGAGAATTTTAACCATTTTTAATGGAGAAAAAGAAGAAGTAAATAAAAATTGACCGTTGATTTTTTCCCAAGATACTAGATTAATGTACCTTTTAAGGTGTATTTTTTATATCTTTTAAAAAAATAGGGGGTTCATGTGCTTGATTTTGAATTAAAAGCAAAATAGCGTCATAAAAATTACCATTTTAATGAAATGGCGCCAAAGTAACGTTGCGTTGGATATTGCCGGGAAATCGTTACAAAACATTCCCGCGCTTTAAACAAGTGAGTGAAAAATATAAATGTTTGTGTCTTTCCCGGTGGTTATTAATTCTTTATTATTATTGTATGATTTTGGGGTGTTTTTTTTTGGGGGGGTTGTTTTATTGGTATACAGGGGCGTCTTTTTGGCGAGCAAGTTTTTACCCGAGAATAACGTTCTTGGGTCAAAATATCGCCCTAACGGTGAAATAAAAATCCTACAGATTTGTCTTTGGCATTGTTCAAATTGTATTATCGGTTATAAAAATTAAGTAAATTAATGATATAAGATGGGTGAAATAATTATAAATGCAAAAATCAAGCCTGGTCCGCAAAGGGTGAAATTAAGGAGAACAAGGATCGGAACTCTTAGCTGGCGAATATGAGACAACATATTTTTTATATACCTAATGCAAAGTTTGGAGTAAATAGGAATCACCTGGTCCGTCTGTCCATAGAACCATGAAAACCCAATTTCTCCTTTTTTTAGAGAAACAAATGAAAGATTTTTTTAATGAAACTTTACACAGAGAAGTACACGAAAGAAAATGTGCATAAAGGGATCCGAAAAAAAAATAACATTGATATACCACATGTACTAGTATATACCTCGTAAGCGCAACTCATCAAATAGCGCAATGGATTTTATGGAAATTTACATTTCGATTTGAGTTGTGCTTTTTACAATAGATAGATACCCCGTGCACAGGCGTTTGTGTACAGTGAAAAAATAAAAACAAGCTTGTGAAAGGGTATATAGGAGGATTTTTATTTTTTCACTGTACACCAGCCCCTGTGCCCTGTGCATACCTCGTAATTGCAACTTTTTCTTTAGGGCTAAATGAATTTTGATGACATTTTGTAAGATTTTCAAATATGCATTCATTGTAATCTAATGAAGGGTTGTCTAGTATATTGATAAAACCCTTCTTGTTGTTTAGCTGTTCGAATGTTCTTTTTGATCACATCGTTTTTGCATTATCAATATTTTAAAGCCCGACGTAGTAACCCGCCTGATGTATTTTATATGTCGCCTGCAACGTGTTGCAAAGCGACAAAGGGGTTACTTTGGCACCATCCGTCGTCTTGCGTCGTATAGAGTAAGTTAAAAGTAAATACATTTTTTTTTATTAAAAGTTTATACTGTTGTCTAATCACTCTGCACTCAATCCGAATCTTGTTTTATTTCTCTCTCGCGTCTACGGTTATTTAACTATTTGACAAAATTTCGCTATACATGTATTTCGTTTTCTTATTTTACAGCTTTGGGGAGATAATGTTTTCTTATATTACCGATTTTGCTAGATTTCGTTTTCTTACTTTACAGCTTTCGTTTTCTTATTTTACTGTTTTCGTTTTCTTACTTTACCGATTTCGTTTTTTT
This sequence comes from Arcuatula senhousia, assembly GCA_963971305.1. Classification (NCBI taxonomy): domain Eukaryota; kingdom Metazoa; phylum Mollusca; class Bivalvia; order Mytilida; family Mytilidae; genus Arcuatula; species Arcuatula senhousia. Next base: position 46,146,324 of record OZ020304.1, on the reverse strand, counting down.
TTCGTTTCGTTTCTTTTCGTTTCTCAGTTTACCGGTACCCCAGCTAAATTTGTTTGTGTTCTAGGCGTTAGTGCATTTTAACACGAGAACACACTCCTACTCGAAAACGGAACAAAAAAAATGTCGCCCATAAACGGCACAGGAGTAAATAACATGCAAACGTTCTTCTAGTTTATTTCATGAAATAAGATACACCGGATTATTTCTTAGTCAAGGATTACAGACATCGTATTTTGTTCCAGCAAAAAGTCATGTCGTGCCCTTTATTATGTTCATATGTATCTCGAATCCTTCAACAAAGATTTATATTTTCCTTTTAAAGCGACGTTCCATTAATATTCGTTAGATGTTACTTTCGCTATTTTGTTGTTGAAAATAAATGCGTGTTCTTTTCAATGTTATACATGTATGTCCGAGAATAACCTTCCTGATCTTTGATAAAGTTATTGACATACATTGTGCATAAAAACTTGTTTATTTCTAAATTTTCCTTATTATCTTTTGACTTTCTTTCTTGTAAAGATCTGGGAAGCGGACAGTTTAGTCAAACTCATGCACTGCTTATTCTCAAATCATTATATGGTGGTCCACCGTGATTGACTTTTCTTCGTAAACAGAAAAAAAACAGGCTTAATTGTGTTTTTTGAATTGTTCAGTTACTAGTATTTTTTTTTACAGTTGATACTTAAAAATATTATGGATATGTTTAAGAAATGCATGGAAAACAGTCAGACATAATGTTATTAAAAACATGCAATAAGTTGATCAAACAGGCAGTTCTTCTAATTCTTAGGGGTCGCATTTTTTATGGCTTGTCGTATATTTTCCCTTGTTAATTTTTCATAATATTTTTTTGGAAAGAGTTCTTCGAAATTCTCATGCCCTTCTTTCAGTCAAATAAATATATAAAACATATAAAACTGTCCTCGTCTATTCTTGCTGTACAAAATACCAAGTTTGGTGAAAAATGACTGTTGAAGACGCTACGGATTGTTGCAACAAGTAGGAACTACTGACGCTTCCTAAACCTTTCAAAAATGGTTTGCTTGGATAATTGAAGTTTTTTACTTTGTACATGTATCTGATTAGACGTACATACCGTAGACACAAGTCTTGAGATGATATCTAACGTACATTGAGGTTATAACAAAATAACTTGGATGATCAATCTCAATGTCCAAGAGAAAAGACAAACTGACATGAAAGACATACCGAAACAGTTATAGATCGCAATGGTCCTGACTTGGTACAGGCATTTCGAATGTAATGCGGTGTAATGCACTCTCATTCCTCTTCCTTTTCTCACGGGAACGTAGTGGATGAGGGATTTATTATACGTTATCGTTTCTATACCAAGTTATTCCATTGCGTTGAACATTTCTACGGACAAAACCCCAGAGTTTTCAGTTTTATTTGATTAATTGGCGTACCCTTGCTTTCATTGTGTTGAGTTGAATGTTTATTTATTTCATTTTTTTGTATTGTTTTAGGAAGGAGTGAAGGTGTTTGGTACTTCGAGTTTGAATGCCGGTTTGTCTTTTTAAAGTCGTACCAATTAAAACCCCTACATTAAATATAATTACTGTTTCCGCATACTAGTATTTACTCGCTCACTGTACGCACAGAACACGGATTTCGAATTTACCATATAAAAAAACTTATATATTTTCTACAGAATACTGCAAAGGGCCGTCAAACAGCATCAACTCAAATGAAATATGAAAAATTTACACTTCTTGAAAACTCTAACTTTCTAACATTATTGTGATAAAAATAAGTCAAGAAGGCTCAGGTTGAGTTAACAAGTAATTAAGTTAGAAAACAGGATGTAAATGAGCGATAGATCTGACGTTGAAACCCATGATATTGAACCACCTGCTGATCCTGCATTCTTTATTTAAGATGCTGATTATATAAATTAGACATTTTTTTCATTATTAACCTATCGGCACAGTTCCCGCCCGACACTCCCTATGGGGGGGTTTACAGGGGGGGTTCTCTTCTCCCGTTCCCCGCCCCCTCCACCTCCGATCCCCGCCCCTTCCACCCCCTCTCCCCGCCACCTCAAATCCCGTACCCCCGTCCCCCTTGTCCGCCCCTGTACCCCCGCTCTTCGCCCCTTCCACCCCCGTTCCCCGCCCCTTCTACCCCCGCTCCCCGCCCCTTCTACACCCGCTCCCCGCCTCCTCAACCCCCGTACCCCCGCCCCCCCTGTCCACCACCTCCCCTATGCTATGCCACCCGTTTAATTACACCAACTGCAACCAGGCAAATATATTAGCAAAATCAAGACAAACCCAGATCTTATTTGCATTTATTGCATCATACTGGTATACCCTTACACGAACCAAAATATTTTTTTTTCTCATTAGATATCGCAAGTTTTGTTGGTACTTAAGACCAACATGTAATAAAGGGCGGGTATAGGGTATAACTTCTAAATCAGTAATGTTCATTCGTTCTTTCTTTCCAATGGCGGATCCAGAGAGGGTTCTGGGGGTTGGAACCTACACTTTTCTTGGAAAGTTTTTGTAATTGCCATGCAGATTTTAGGCAAAATCGACCTGGAACCCCCTTTTGTCTTTAATCGACAATACGCGGAACAAAACCCCCTTTCAAAAAATTTCTGAATCCGCCCATGTTTCCATATTCAATAATTTAAAGCTAGGAACCACAACTTCTACACTTCCACGGGGCTACCCCTGTCAATACTAGTTCTATCTTTCTTACAAATTGTTCAGTCTTCATGTATTCGATACATTTACGAACAACTGTCTTCACAGACCAGTATGGTTTTGAAATACTGGAGAACAGGGGCGTCGCCGTGGTTTTAAATAAAGTTCCACGTATGAACATCAAAGAATAGCACAAAAAGGATGGATGCAAAATCAGTAATTGCGATTTGGTTTGACTTTATCTTCCGATTATTCGGTTTGCACTTCATCATTATCGTCTATTATTTATTTTTTATTCAAAACCAAAAGTTTTTCTGATCAAATTGTCATCTCGATGGAAAAGCATGCCGGCATTATGCAAGGTGCGTTCAAATTTCATTTTTGCGTAACCTAATCTTCTATGACGTTGACTTTTATTTGCGCCAACAATGTCGTTGAAAAATGCCGTTATCGCTATTTGTCGCGTTGAATTACGCGACGCCGGGAAAACAAGGCATAACCTTTACATATAGAATATTATGTACTTTCCTTTTTGATACTATCTATATCTAGGTGAGTATCAGACGAGTCCGGTAGGACGAGTCTGATACGAGACTAGATGTAGATAGTATCAAAAAGGAAAGTATATAATATTCTTTTTATCGGTAATGACGTCACAGTTATCAATTGCTCCCACCTGATATTTTTTTGTATCACGGACTGTCCATGATACTAAAAAATATCAGGCAGATGAGATCAAAGGAAAAAACCGCTTATTACCGATAAAACGTAATTATCTACCCTTGCTATTGTATCGTATTCCCTTAATTCTTAATTAGCATGCGTGTCGGTGAAAGTCCATAGTGCAGTACCCCGATGACTAATAAGGACGCTTTGCTCACATATAGAGCGTCTGGATTGAGTCATTGAATGGTCTTCCATATAAGGAGTCGTCGGGCCACAATACTGAAAACCTGTTCGCAAGCTTAACATTTAACAAATTTCACCCGGTTTTTATACGACTTCATAAAATTGCGAACAAATTATGATATATGTATGATGTTGTGGTCGTCGTAGCCTGTCAAACATTAGTGTTCCGACAATAAGTTAAATTATAAGTATCCGATTACTATAAAATTCGAAAATGATGTTCCTTACAATAAAAGGCTGGATGGGATTGTTTTAGGGGTCACATTTTTCATTCACAAATGACGGCCCAAAAGGGGCAAAAAAATTGGTGTATACAAAATAGAGGATTAATTATTGCAACCCCTATTTTCCATATGAAAATAGTGGCAAAAGGGGGCCAAAATCAGAAGTTATTCTTGTCAAGTAGTGAATTTTTACAAAATTGAAGATTAATTTTGTGACACTCTTCTCCCCCTTATTCCCATAAGGAACCAAAGGGGGCTAAACGAAGGTAGCAGATACCCTTAATAAGGGGGCCAAAATGGGTAACGTCAATGCAACTGTAATTTATTTACCTCTGCTTAAAAAAAGGAACTCCTGGTAAAATGTGGATTGAAAGACCACCAAAGGCTGCATGTGTCAAAAAAAAACTTTGTCATCATGGGCTGAATAATGTCTAGAGCAATGGACTACCCATATTGGGCCTTAAACGTACAGGCTTCGACATGTTGCAGTCATAGCATGCTGTTCTCGGCGAAGCTTTTTATTCACATGTATTTATTATCGATGAAACAAATTTTAGTAAAATCTTTTTTTTTGTTCTCCCTCATCAGCGATGGCATAGTGTAGACGACTCTATAATGTCATGTATATGTATAATATATTCCGTTTCTATACATGTATATCCCTTTTTTTTAAACTGTAACTACAAGTAGCATGAATTATAAATTATGTTTAATTCAGCTTATTGACAAAACTATAATAACAGCAACAATTTGCATAGCTTTAGAATTATTAATGAGATATCACATTTCTGCGCAACATTGAAAAAATTTTGTATCGTCATATTTTTGAAAAGTATCTTTTAGAGATTTAGATCGTAATGAAGTTTATTACCAGAGATTTTTTGTTTCCAAACCAAAAGGGAAAACACGTTTAAACATTAACTAAAAGTGCAAAAACTAGCTACAGTTAACAGTCTGGATTGCACAATTGTATTGATTCATAACTAAAAATCATGATCCCAAATGTAAATAATACTTCAAATAACATTGAATTTTGAAATATATAGCATGAGCCTCTATTGTGCATTGATTAAAATATCGATAATTTTATGTTTACAAGTAAATGCAGCTAATAAATGATAAAAATATCGATAATGAGTAAATGCTACTAATACATCCATGAAGAACAGGACAAACCTTTATTGTCTGAAGATATGTGCAAATTTATAAAGTGCTAATTAAAATCGCTTACTTTATTATATGCTGAATGTGCATAATTCAATAAAAAGTACAATGCGGGTCCCAGTGTGAAAAAAAGCCCACAGCGACAAGTTTGTCTATAAAAGCTGCAAGTAGTCCGTATTATGGCCATCGTGAAAGGCCAATTTGACCACAAGACACCAGGGGGTGCCCACAAATGGTTCTGTTTCTTTTGTACATTTGTATTTGATCATCACCATGCAAAGATCGATAATGTTGTTGTTACATTTATTACAGAATGTTCCAATGAAATTTTAAGCCTATACAAACACTCATTAAAATTCACAATGGCGTTTGATGTAAAATTATAACAGTTACATTTACGAATAGTTAGCGCCTTTCTCCCAAGCCGTTAATTCGGTATTACCAGGGAGATGAACACCAAAAGACGATTAAATGAACAGGACATAAGGTCAATCGGGGATAAGAGTTTTGATAGCCACTGGAAAGGGAGGGATGGATTAGATGGGACTGCAAGGATTTTATTACTCATACACTTATAGAGACCTGCAGCAGTTTTATCTAATTGTCGATGTGTTGGTGCACCACTTTGATTTGTGGTAAGGGTTTCGACCATCTACTTATAGAAGATGACAGGGCTACCCCTTTCAACCACATTTGGCACACACCCCAGTCGGTACATGGACAAAACGACCTGACCAGACGTAATTTTTGGATGCTTTTTACTGGACTTTAGCCGAAGAAGTCGTCTATTTAAAACAGAAAAATTGGGAGGATCCAGAATTTTCCTTGGGCAAATCTGAATATTTCAATTGCAATTTCAATTTGATTATATTGTATTTTGTGTTACCGAACCCTAAGATCGCAATGAAAGAGGGAGGTTTGGTGCCATAAAACCTGGCTCAACCCACTTTCTTTTGAAATGCTTGTACCAAATCAGGACCATTGCGATCTTCAATTTCTCTGGTATGTACTTGCCTTGTTTTGTCTTTTGTTCTTGGATATATGAGATTGATCATCCCAGTTTGGTAGTTTTGTTGTTGCCTTTTTTTAAATCTAGCCCCAACCAGATTCCACTTTGCCCTAGCCGACATTTGAATTCCAATTTGACCTGTAACATATACATTGGTACAAAGAAGGACCTTATCAAAGTGAAGACCCATTTTGTCCGTTTTGTAAAATAGAAAAAATCAGTAGAGCAGATGAATTTAAGTTTTTGAGTGTATAAATGGTAACTGTTTTCAGGTGGGCAAAAGTATAAAAATCATTTGCTTATTAATATATTAGTCCAATCGAAAACAAAATGAGCCATTCATTCAGCCTCCTATAAAAAATTGTTAAAATATAACATTTTATAAAACACTTAATTAAAAACAAACACCTAGGAGCTTATCTCTTGTATCAATCAATACGTAGAGAAATTAATGACTGTCATCTGATATTTGATGACCACGAATTGATGATAAAACATTGTAAAATAGAATATTGTTAAAAAAAGGTCTGTAGGAGCTAAAGGTTGAAGGACAAACTAAGTAAATTATCATTTTGGTAACACGGTTCACGTTCACTGCTATTTTAACAGCTCATGTGAGTCCTAAATTTCGGCTTACTCTTCTTAAGGGTGCTATGTATAACGAAGATGAGAAGAAGCGCTTTGCCCACAGAGATATTGGGATATGCGCCCAAGGCGATTAGTAAATAGGGTATTTCCGCAATCTTTCATACCGGGGTCGCAAGGGCATAATATAGGAAACATGACCGCAAATCACAGAATTTCAACGTTTCGAGAAATCGTCAAGTTTTTTTTTTTGGTTGTACTATGAGCTGAATTTTCCTTCAACGTCCGGTATAGCACGCGCTTGTTTTCCCGAACTTTTGGCGTCTTTTAAACGTTTTTATCTTTGAAAATTTTAGACGTCATTAAACGCTCACGTAACCCACCAGAGAAGCTAGTTTGTTTTAATTTTCGAACCAAAAATTACATTTATTGAAACCTTAGGAGCGTAACAGGATTTACCTGCCTCATATTATGCGAGCGTAGCGAGCTCTCTAATGTAGAAAGTATGCCAAATTGCACGAGACTCAAAATACTATGGAAGAAAATTCGTTCTGTCACCGGAAACATTCGATTTTCGGAAGTTTTCGAAAATGTCTGTGCGTGCTGAAAAATTGCGGGAAATAGTAACACATTATCTCGTCCCAGGCATTATTCGAAATTTTCAATGGAATTATCTACGCGAGCTTTAAAGGCAATGTCTTTCTCATATTAATTACTTTTTATTAATGCAAGATTATGATATACGTAACCCTCTTTGAGTTATTTGCAAAAACAGCAATTTACCCCTAATGTTATATTTTACCCTATATATATATGGCCACTTTTTCGTCGAAACAAAAATCCGAACTATAAAGTTTGAAGAGATCATAGTATACTAGTGAGATCAATCCTACTGAGTTTGGTTTATTTTAACCGGAGGATATTTCTGGAATACAATCTTTAGAGACGACAGACGACGAAGGACGCCAAATAATCAATACGCGAAGCTCATGTGGACCCAGGTGAGCAAAAAGGGTGATAACTATTAATCGGTTGATCTGACAATTTTTACCTTACCATCGTTTCTGTATATTTCAATGTGAGTGAGTGAGTGAGTGAGTGAGTGAGTGAGTTGGTGTTTTACGCCCTTGTAACGCAAAATAGGTTATTTAAAATAATAAAATGAACATGAAATGAGAATGATAAATGAATAAGGGGTAGGATGGGAAACAAAGAAACAGTAACTTTCGAAGAACCACAGAAAAAGGGGAGAGGTGGAAAGGAGCAGAAAACTTAGCCTATATGGTGCACTACTTGGCGGACCACTTATAGGTTCTTACATAAGTTCTTGGAAAAGACCGGCTGATCTTTCACGAGTGATAGAATTTTTCAGTCTTTTTGCGAGTCAAAAGACCAAAAAAATTCTATCACGAGTGAAAGATCATTGCCGGTTTTCCAAGAACGCGTGTAAGTACCTATTTCTTCCGTAAGAAATTAAATTTTATATTCTGAAACCTTAGAGGACTTCATTCTGAAAACCGAAAGTATAGAATAACAGTGCATTTCATTGGTCGTATATATCAGTACCGGCGGTTATTATTGGATAATTGACCAGTGTGAGATCGCTGCACGTGCTCGCATCTCAACCTGGTCATCTCACACTGAAAAGAGTCATACACGGAAGAAAAAGGGATCTTTTACGTGCAAGAAACTTGGCACTCTCCACACACGTTCGCCCACTATGGTCAGTGGTCAGGATTTCAGTATTATAGACCTGACAACTCCCGCGGACGAGGGCCACCACTATTCAGCCATTTAGGGAACACACTTAGTCGCTCTGTGAGCTAAGCACTGGTTGACGTCAGAATCCGGAGACCCTTAGTCGCCTCTTACGACAAGCTAGGCTCTGCTGCAGGCCTGTTCGCCACCCGGGCCCCGTACGGGACGTAGATCTCAAGGAGCTTAAGTATTATTCCACATAAGGATCAGGCAAGAGGTGGTATATTGATATTTGTAATTCCAATTTTAGATTTTGGGGTATATGTTCATTCATCTTACCACAAAAACAATATCATTACAGTTTTTACATTAATTATATACATTTTTGTAGTTGGTGCCTAGATATATTTTGACTGGTTATATTAAGAAAAATTATGGCGGGAAATTTTCCCGTATATTTCACCGAACAATGTAACTATACTTTGACTGGTAATATCTCATAAACCCAAGATAGATGTAAAAAAAATATTGGTCAAAACGTAGTTTACTGGGGTTGCTTAAAATACCTTATTCTATTGGATTTTTAGTGCGTTTGTTATCGATGTGCCATCCTATTAATGGTATCTGCCTGATTCTTAAAAAAGTACATGTAGTTCGTATAATTCCACAATGCTTACTTTCCATCTAGTCCTTGAGGTGTCCCCCCCCCATAAAAAACAAAAAACCTGGAAATAGTTATTAGACGATTAGCAGGAATTTTCTCCTTAAAAGAGTCGACCGACGGTTGATCTGACAATTTTGACCCTGAATTCATTTTTGTAGATCTCACTGAGCTTCACGATTCTGCAAAGCCAACTTTTCCTCTGATACTTACGGTTTTGAAGATCAAAACTGCGAAAATTGTTATTTTTGACGATAAAGGGCAAATAACGCGTATATGTTTTTTGACAATAAAATGGCAATTAAAATATAAACAGTCGTTCAAAAACTTCGACTCAATGGGGAGATTTGTTGGGCTTTTGATGCTGAAGAACGATGGTTGCTTTGGATTTTCTCTAATTCTACTTTTGAAGTTAAAAGTCGAAAACTATGATCTCACCCTTTCATTCCAATTTTTAGCAAAACCTGCTATGCTGGTACGTCGTAGTGCAATCCGTAGTGCAAATAACTTTCAAAAACCTGGCAGAGAACACTCTTAAAACAAACTGTTCAAAGTTTGAAATCAATCTCTTAAGTAGTTTTTTTTAGAAAACGTTGTAGAAAAGTAAACGGACGACGGACGGACGCCCAGTGATGACAGTAGTTAAAAGTAGTATAGTACCTAAATCCACACTTGTACATTATGCATGTATTATAAAATCATCCGCCTGGATTTCTAAAAATAGGCTTCCATAGTACTTATGGGTGAGGGCATAACTTTCACAAAAAATGTCGCATGGTACCAATATTTTAACTTATCCCGCGCATATAAAATAATTTTCCTTTATAACAGCAATATTGTCGAAAAGTATGTTTTAAATGTGAATAACACTTAATGACATTGCATTTTGAAATATAGCATGTGCTACTATTGTCTATTGATTTACATTGAACTACGTGCATCTAACACGTGGATGAAAGACACAACATACAGAACATTGTAATAGAAAAGAGATGTGCGATTTGTGAAGTGTTCTTTAAAATCTTTATCTCTATTATATGCTAAAATGTGCATGGTTGTTCGGGTCCAAGATATATGATAATCCCACAGTGCTAAACTTGTTTGTGAAAACAGCTCTATCTACCCTCGAACTCGTCAGAAAACTTGATAGGACTATGTTTGCAAATAGGCCTACATCAGATCCCAGCTTGTCGTGAGTGGCGACAATTAGTCTTAGGATTCTATTACATCGGTAGGAGATCATCAAGCAGAGCTACAAAAGTGTATCATAGGTATCTGAATAGGTTAAACCTATTACCGAAATCCTACCGCTGACCACAGTGGTTTAACATTTGTGGGGTGTGCTACTCTTCAGGGACGAAAAATACCCCTTTGTGATTAGCCAAGTAGTGCATCACATTGCCTCAGTTTCCCACTCTTACCCATCCCTCACCATTTTCAATTGCCTCAAAATTTACTGCTCCTTTGTTTCCCATATGTTTTTTCATTTCATCGCCTGATTCATGTTCATATTCATAGCAAAAAGCTCACTTTCCGATCGACCCAACTCATTCCATCATTTCCTTATAGCAATCGAAACACCATTTGCCTAGTGTTCCGGTCACATTTCTCATTTTATCATTATTTCATATTTGTTTGATCATTAACGAGTCCTCGAGTTTGTATCTACCGGGTGTTGCCGAACTGCTGCTAGAAGACCGAGGGTAAACACATGCCTGGTCGTCAGACTTGTCTGATACGAAGTTAACACTTTTTTACTGAAATTTCTGATTGTTGAAATTAAAATCGTGTATAGCAACAGGTTTTTTTTTCTTTTACTACAAATGGTAAATTTCCTCAATGCTTGACTTGACTTGACTATGTTCGAACTCTCAGATTCTTCTCTTTCAATAGTTTCAGCTTTCGAGTGCCAAAACGTTTTAGATTCAAATGCTGCTGATGAGAGGTTTCCCCTTGAAGTATGAAGATACAGGATAGTTTTTAAAACTTGAGCATATTGTTTCATTGTTTTCAGGTGGTTCCTTATGAGGTTAATATCCGATTAAAAGACATATGAACAGTGTTGTAAATTAAAACAAAAGTGTGCTTAAATGTTATCTCATAAAGCAAACCAAAACACCCTTGCGTATAGAGATTTCAACACAATTGAAAACTAGGTTTGCTATTCAGATACCTATGAAAGTTTTTGTTAAAATAGAACATAGAATTGTAAAAAAATGGAATGCGAAGCACCTAATAACCTCTTTTTTTAAAATCAATATCAAGAGAAATTAATGAGGACATAGTATAACCCAAGACGTTGGAGATCACGAAAAGATTATAAAGAAAAGGAAAATGGTATAAAAACCTATAAAAGGAAAGGGTTGATAGACAAACTAATTGAATTGCCAGTATTATACAGGGAACTTAATTCAAATTCACTGCTTTTATCAACCTATTAAGTAGACCAACATCAGCGCTAAGCTTGTCGGCGGAAGAGCAAACAATACCGCAGCAAGTTGGGCGCTCTGCCCACAGACAGACTGTGCCACAGATGATTAATTAGGTACTCCGGTCATCTTAAATGACGGCGTCGTTAGGCAATTATGAAGAAAACTTGACCGCAAACCATAGTGGTGCACCGTGTTGGGAATAATCAAATCAAATCAAATCAAATTTATTAGCACAAGTTATGCCCAATGAAGGGCCAAAGGCTACAACCAATGATTCCAAAATTCGTGTACGTTTAAGGAAACACTACTGCAGGTTTTGATAAGAGTATATGACCCGTATGATTCCCTGCCTAAGACTTAATTCCCTTACTCTACATGTAACTTTTCATATTTCCCAGTGGAAGACTAAATTTGTTAACCATATTTGCCTTGTGTTCCTCATACCAACCACTCCAATTTATGTTCATATTACCCCCCCCCCCCCCCTTTCATGTTCATCTTCCCGATTTAGCTGATATCATGATGCTTATAAGTAAATAATAACCAACTAATTCGATAGATAAATAGTGGTATAGGGTAAAACACTTGCGGTTATAAGGCACATAAATACGGTGATGAAAGATTGCAAAATAAGAAAAAATAATAATCATGCAAAATAAAGAAATTAAAGATTCCAAGTACTAGTATTTTGACTTTTTATAACACTATTTAAATGTTTTAAAACAATATTACGTTTATAGGACATGTACATAATGCCCAAGCTCGCAACATTTGAAACGGACGGACGAATAGACAGACGGACGGACGAACGGACCTCAACACTATATGTCAACTTATTTTGTAGATGAGGCATAAAAACTGTAAGCTGAATCTATTCCTTAAAGATACACTTGGTACATTTAAAGAAAAACGTCACATCACATTCTTGTCTTTAATGCAATTGTAAAGAACAAGGAAAAACATTAAATAATTATTAACTTTTATAATTTTGTTTGAGTGCATTTCATCGTGTCTCTTGAGACGTATGCATTTGTAAGAACTGTATCAAAATTGACAGTTAGCTTCAAGTTTAAGTTGGCATTATTTATTTCGACATAACAAGTTTTTTGTCTCTTTTCGGAAAGTTTGATCGAAAAATCCGTAAATGAAAGGATTTACGACATTGTTAACTACGTTCATTTCTCTTGAAAATGCCACAAATGATAGTTCAATGTTGCTTAATTTTCCAAAAAATCTAGGATCTTTTAAACTCACCGCTAAAACGACCATGCGAGGAACGTAAGAAATTATAAAAGCAGCACCTATTGCCATAAACATAAAAGAATAACGGTGAGAAAATGACATTTTCCGACTTCTTGCTGCATCATTCTCGATAATAATTCTACAATTGTTATTAGTTTGGTTTTTGTCTGTTGTTGATATTGTATCACGCATATCCGGTATATAGGTGTTATTACGCATGTCTGGAACGGGTTTCAACAAAGGTACAGGAATAGAAGATCTGTTGTCCTCATTTCTACTTGATCTACGATTGCGTGCTTTCATTTGAAGGTAAATTGACCGACCGATGAAAGAGTTGAATATTGCTAAAAGAATCATAATGAAAAGAGAGCTTATGCTTGCTGATGCCGTGTACGCAAAAAACCACGTGCCGTAATATCTGTTGACGTCAATATCGCATACGTAGCCCGTGACATTACGTGAGACGTCTATTACTTCAATTTCATCATTATATATAACTAAAGGAATTGAAAACCCAATGGCTACAATCAAAGATAACCAAAGGGAAGTTCGTTTCCAAAATAACGTCATTTGTATTCCAAATGGATGACATATCTTAAGATAACGATGGAATGATATCACTAGTAGTAAAAATATCGACGATATTGCAAAGACATTTGTAGGAAACCACAAAGTCTTACACAATAAACTTCCTCTAAAATTTACCGGATTTACATTCATAGCCAATTCCAACGATGTTCGAAACCCACAAGCGAACAAATCCACTGTTGCAAGATACGGGATAAAATATCGATCATCCTTTTGATTTTTCATTCGGAAACTATAATTTATAATCACAATAACGTTTCCTGAGACTCCTAGAATAAGATAAAGCACAAGAAACACATCGTTAACAATGTAATTTGCAGAAAGTTCGTAGTTCCATTCCTTTAATTTATCAGCGTTAGACCTGTTCATAATGAGTTGAGAAACTAATGAATTTATCCAATTAAATTCCAACTATTGGTTAAACAGCAATCATTCTGTCAAGTCTTTTAATTTGAAATTCTGACCGATTTTTTTTTCAGTTGCTTGCATTTAATTTTGTTATATTTTTTTTTGTCAAAATGTAGTTTGTTCAAAACAAATCCTTAATAATTTAACCAATATAAGACGAATACTTCAGCAACTGCCTAGAAACACTGATATCACGACACGGAAACTTGACTTGGTTATAAATTTCATTAAAAGATTGATAATGAACTTAAAAATTAATCCAATCTACGATTATCCATTAGCCTACGTTCATCTGCTGTTTCGGTTTGTTATCTTGATTTTTTTAAATGCTGGTAAATATCCACTGTATCTGTAAACGAGACAAAACACAATTTATCTGGGTACTTTGAGGTTAAATATTTGAAATATTGTTGTTGTCAAAATACCACCGCTTAAGGATGCGTCGCGTTCAATTACTAAAAGACAGTTTTAGTGTTTCTGTAAAGATAAAGTGTTTTTTGTAGCTATTTCAATAATACTCACATAATTTTTTATAGGTTTTCTATGGTATAGTTTTATAAGATTTGTTTTGTAATTTTGATTGAAAAGATGTCATTTTCTATTGTAACTATAGTCCCTTGGAGAAATCTTCGATGTTGGTCATTCGGTCGATTTAACAGTACATTTATGTGGGTGGGTGCTAAATTGCTCCATAATCAAATAAGACTATTGATGAGTCTGAAATTGTTGACCTTTTCTGGCATGTTGTTATTTTTGAAACTTAAATTATAAGATTACACACACACAGAAATATTTTCCTTCTTAGTTTATCACATTAAAGTCAGCCTCTGAATCAGTTTTTATCACATTTTAGACAGTCTATGAATCAGTGTTAAAAATGTCGGGCAATTCACTTAAGCTTGTGGAGAGGGGTGATAATTAGACATTTCATATTCAGTTCACTCTTTAATTCTGAGAGCCAGTTGAAAATGGTACATCATTTTCATTTCTAACTCTGTTCTATGTATGTTGCTATGCCTATATTTCTTGGTTTTTGACTTGATTTTTTGTATAGTTTGATATAAGGTATAGGAACCCATGAAGTTTTCAAATATGAAGAAATTGTCTAGATCTGATAAATAGACATTCAATCAGACGACATCAGGTGTCATTTATTGATAGCAGCATTGAGTGCTCCGACACCAGAACATCGAGAACAAAGATGGCGCGACGCACTTGATAGATCTTGTTTTAGTCAAATAATATATACTTTACTGTTCCTGTGTGCTGTTCATTGTTTTAAAAGATAACTTACTCGCTCCACAGCAGTATATTGTAAAAAAACAGTAATTCTGTAAAGTGGAAGTTTTAGTATCCAATGTTACTTCAAGTGCATTAAATATAAAGGGATTACGGTATTTCAATTCTATAGAATTAGGCAATTTTATATTGACACTAGAATGGCGGTCTTCCATGGAAGACGTATGTCACCTGCTTCTTAAAATATTCGGTAAACAGGAAGTAAATGAATAATAGGTATAAAAACGCTTTACATCATATAGTACTATAGAAGGAAGCTACATGCCAATTGTCAAGCGGTTGTGACATGTATTTGTCCAGAAAAATTGGTACATTGCACTCTATATCGAAAATCGTAAAAATAAAAATACCGCTAAATGAACTAATTAAATAGCGTTTTTCCTAAAAATTTTGTGGCGCCGCAAGACGACGGATAGTGTCATAGTAACCCCTATATGTCGCCTTGCAAGACGATGCAGGCAACATTATAATCACAACTTAGTTATTTGTTTAAATCTTACCAACATCATCTTCACGTGAACAGCCATTGATGACTTCTTTTTTTTAAATCGCGTTTCTAAAAACATTATCAATTATTTTTTACTGAAATTTGTTGATGAAATGACAAAATATCTTTAAACCAATGTTTTCAA
The DNA here is from genome assembly GCA_963971305.1 of Arcuatula senhousia. NCBI lineage: Eukaryota > Metazoa > Mollusca > Bivalvia > Mytilida > Mytilidae > Arcuatula > Arcuatula senhousia. The sequence continues at coordinate 46,130,798 of OZ020304.1, read as the reverse complement.
ATCGTTTTGCTTGTCTTGCGTACATTTTCAGGCTGGTTAAAAAGAAATTGACTTAAGTTGACGAAAATAAAACTTTCATTGATCATATGAAAATTACATTAAAATTGTGTTTAATGAAATGAATTTTTTTTTTTAATTTGTAATTTGATATATTTTCAGATAAAGATCAATTTCACTTAAATTATCAAAATTCATAATCGATATCTTACCTTAAACCTGTGTATTGCTTTTTACAAATAACTAGAATTGTAACCAAGTAACCTTGTATAAATATTTCTACACAGAAAATGCCTATAAAACTCCCTCTGGGTTTGTCTTGGTCATAAACGCACGGCAATCAAATAGTAATATTTTGACATTGTAATGAAAGCCCATTAAACAAATGATTTAAACCACAGTTGAATTTCAGAGGGAATTTACTCATTTTATATTGTCTGTTGCTGATGGGAAATATACTGAGAAGTGAACGACACAATGCATTAATTCTTTAACGAAAAGGGGAGTTTTTTTTTCTAGTACAGAAATGTATATCACTGTTTCTTATTCAAAAGTAAAAGCATTGTCATTTTCTTCTTTTGTACATGTAATGCGCATGGGCGATATCCTCGGTGCTGGATTTGGCTTCCTTTTCGATCGATGTTGGCTTTGAATACTTTTCTTTCTAAAAGACCCCTTTGTAGACCGCCAAGTAGTGCACCACATAGGCTAAATTTTCGGCCTCTATCCACCTCTCTTCTTTTCCTGCGGTTCTTCAAAATCTACCCACCCCTTCCCCATATTTCAGTTATCATCATCATTTCATGTTCATTTTATCATAACCTATATATATATATATATCGTTGCACAGACGTAAAACACTTTCAATATTTTGGGTTTTTGACCTTCCAATATTTTGATTCAAATGATGCTGATGGGAGGTTTATCATTTAAATGTGCACATTACATGTAATGCACATGGGAGATATCCTCGGTGCTGGATTTGGCTTCCATTTCGATTGACATGATTGATGTTGCCTTTGAGTACTATTCTTTTAATATTTTGGTTTTTTGACCTTCAAATGTTTTGATTCAAATGATGCTGATGATAGGTTTATCAATGCAAAACCATATACAGCATAACCAAATTAGCTGTGTTAATACTCGCTTTGGTAATTGAATTTTCAGACCGCTAATTGAAACATTTTTGGTAGTATTGAACAATTCGAATTAATTGTACATCTGCTTCGACCATGCAATTAAAACGCCTCTTTCAAAGGAGGATCATTTAAAGATACTTCATTTTTTTTTTGTGGAGTCCGAAATAGAAGTGTTTTAAACTTTTTTCAGCTTCTGAAGACTGATATATACATAGTTGTTTTGCTCTTATCCCCTTTCGTAAAAAAAGTGGGTAAAAGTTTCGATCCTTCTCGCTATTTCATCTGATTTATTTGTTTGTCTTGTTCAAAGTGGATTCTCAGTTGCAGATCCAGAAATTTCGAAAAGTGGTCCATTGACTGGTAAAAGGGGGCACTTTGGTCATGATTCAATGATTCCCTTCATGCTTCAATGACATCCTTTAGATTCAAGTGATTTTTTTTGTGCTAAAAATTGGCCCAGGTCACATGCCCCCCCCTTCTTGGTCCGCCTCTGAAGTTGATTCTTGTACTTTAAATACCATGGTACAAAATAACCTAATATCAGTAATTCCTTTGGTTCAAAATTCAAGATGTCTAAAACAACAGAAGCGCTTGCACCTGATTGCGGCGTTTCACATGTGATATTGGAAAGCATGAATGTTTCAAAAATTAACACCCTTGGTATGATGTTTCAATGTATGTTGCAAAAAAAAACAACGTTTTCTTGAATAACTGAAATTGATCAGATATCGCAAAACATGCGAGATATCTCTTTCAACAAATGGATTATTTTAAAATGTTATATTTATTGAACAGCATGAAACTGCAAAGACAATTTTTTTTTTGCATTCCACAAATACGGTATACGATATACTTTATAAAGACTTTGAAAAACGATCAACAATGGTTTTGAATTTCACCTGCCAATTTTCCTATTGAACACATGTTGGATATATGCATTGGTAAATATGTTTTGATTTTAACCGAATTCTAGCCTTAGCCTAGAATCCAAAATATGAAATAGTATATAAGTTAAAGACACTAGACATAGATACATCCAATAGCTACTAATCGCAATATGTGATATAGTTATAATGAAACAAAATTATTACATAGTGCTACGCTAACAATTTGAAAATGAGTCCGAGGCGCGCGTTTCAATAATTATCTATTTTTAGGGACCAATTATATACAATTTGCTTAATTATACAAATGCTATAACACCTTGACATTTTCTCTTTGGTAATGGAATCAAGATCAATGACCCTGACACCGATCAAGACAGAAAAGAATGTACATTTCGATTTCTTACTGCTTTTTGTCAAGTGTTTACGAGGCTATATTTATTTCGGAATTGCTTTTAACATGATCTCTGTTGGCACATTTACAAAACAATTCCCGAAAAAGACCTATAGTACAAACTGAGGTTAAATGCTCTCCTCATCGTAATTACAACAATATTTAAAATTTCAAAATTTGCAGAACAAATCACAAAACCCACTTCTGATGCATGTTCAAATTATTCAAAGAAAAGTAGAAAGTTATTTGCTAGAAACATTATTTACCCATACGAACAGTGACACTTCAACTTTCAATCCTAAGATCTTTCATTAACATAATAGCCTTATATGTATAAATAGTTCTGTGGAATATACATGCCACAAAAAAAATGTTTCTAGTGCTGACAGTGTGACAATTTGAAAGAAATCAAGAACTGGAATAAGTGCACCATACCAACAACTTGGTCAGAATGAAATATTATTAATCTGCCGAAAGGTGATCAAACCAACTGATTAAGAGGAACCTTCTTATTGTCAAAACCTAGTAAGATTTTAGCAGATACTTATCGAGAGATCTTAGATTTCAGTAGATGACCATTTTAAACATGAGCAAGTAGATATTCGAAAAGGGAAAAGATGTTACGACCAGGTTTACAAAAAAATTATGATAGAACGGGTCATCGAGAGGCAAAGGCAACTTATCATTAACTCTGTGGACTATGAGAAGACCTTTGACAGTATCAACCCTGAAAAGTCTTTAAAGTGAGGCAATGTTGCATGCAAAAGATGGTAGATTTTATTAAAACGTTGTAAATTGAATTTAGATCTGCATTGGGCAACACTTCTGACGATCCCTTCTTAGCTTAATCTTTGTCAGACGAGACTGTGTAATTTAAGCTCTTCCCTTCAAACTAGCGTGGGTTTGAAATCAACCCTTAATGGTTCCAAACACAGGGATAAGATGAACTCATTTCACCAATCTGAAGACCAAGATTATGCCGATGACTTGATCTTACGGTCCAATGCAGAACATCACATGCAAAACAAAACATCGATATTGCAAAAACACCAAGTAGTACAATAGGCATCAATGTTAGGAAAACAGAGTTTATATCTTTAATAATCAAAAGCAGCCAACACAATAAGAAGGAAATACCATAAACAACATAACTTTGAAGCATTGTTACATCCGATGGTGTGCTGATTTCTGTTTAATATGATTGCACGTTACATATGCCTTAAGGTGAAGGCACTCATTGCTTTCCATATGTGGCCCGAGTACACAATTAATTTTCCCTCTTTGTTTAATATAGCAAAATTTTACTTAACGAAAAAAATTATGGCTATAAATACTTTACATTTATAGCTATATTGTACCTATGGCCAATATGCCCTTGATACTGGAAAATAAAAAAAATTGCATACATTCAACTTTTTTTTGACAAGTGAAAACTATAAGGCCCTAGAGGGGGTCAGTTCCGAGAGCTTCCGAAAAGAAAAAATCCCCCCTTTTTGTCATTTCTTAATTCACATAAAGCATCTTCACTTCATTTCTAAAACATTTTGCTAGTGTTCTGTGACCCCTTTCCTTTGAAATGAGACCAAAAACAACTACAAAAATTAAAGAGAACACATTGAAGCAAATTATTTTCTAAGGCACTATTTTTAATAGGAACTATATTCGTGGTCAACGAAAAGCAAAGGGTGATAATTGTGTACTCGTACCTAAAACACCTAAGAAATGCCTCATCTTTTTGAAATAAAGTGTTTTTCATGATGCTGAGTCTTTTTTGAGTTAAAAAAGAATGTTTCAGAGGTGTGCAAGGCCTAACCTTAAAGATATAAGCACTTTTATGGGAGATACTGGCTTAAACATATTGTCCGCTAAATCTGCAGTAAAACCCATGATGTCTTTTTATTAATTTTAAAAATATTTTATAGATTTTTCCCAAACCAATTGCTTATATCAATAGAATAACATATATTAAACATGAAAAGCACCTGTTTTCAAGAAATAAGTGCATGGGGTTTGATTTTTACTCCTACCCACATTCGCGGAGTAGAAAATTAGCATTTTCTTACTTTTCAAGGGGTATATGTATGATCAGAAGGATTTTGACAAATTGAAAAAACAAAATTGATTCCTAATGGTCTTAAAATGTTCAATATATGCTAAGCTTACAAAATAAGACCCAAAATATAAATTTAATGTACATATGTAGACAAACTTTGAGGTTTTGTGTGATGCATCACTGATTTTTAAAGGCGGTTTTAAAATTTCCTCACAAAATGCATTACTTTTGGGGGTAAAAAAATGTAAAACATGCAGATATAACCAAAGAAAACATGTTTTTAGTATGAGAGGATAGAAAGCAACAAATTTTATCCCCAACAGTTACAGTCAGAGCTGTTTTAAAGAAAATTGGTCATGAATGTTACTAAAATTATGAAAAAAATGGCATATTTTGGTAAAATTCTGCTAAATATTTTCATACAAGAAAACCATTACAGATAAAACAGGTAGGTTTTCAGACATTTTCTGTGTTTCTTACACATATCTTATTGTACTGTTTCTGTCTAAGGTTTATTCTATCCTGTATTGGAGATTTTAATTAAAATCAACACCAAGAAGAGCATATGAATAAAAATGACAGCTGGCCGCACCTTAGCACTTCACACAAAAAATCAAGTATTTTCCTTTTCTGATGAAAATTGTTGTTATAAATGAATTCTTTTCACTTCCTTGGGTACTTTCTTACCCAATAAGACTTTCAGAAGGATTAAACTAGTTTGTTTAAGTTCACACTTGGTGACCTCTTGACTAAATTCTCCCAAGTACAGAAAATGCATTAAAATTTCCATAGAGACCCTAAATTGGCTTGATATGGACATAGAGCAAGCTCAATGAACAAAACCTTGACTAAAACCATGCTAACTTGTTGAATTTGATAGTCTTAGACTATTTCTTTTAATTTTTGCCAGTTCCAAGTGTTGCCTCCAGACTTACCACAGGGCCTCTTATAGGCCCGAGTACACAATTAATTTTCCCTCTTTGTTTAATATAGCAAAATTTTACTTAACGAAAAAAATTATGGCTATAAATACTTTACATTTAGCTATATTGTACCTATGGCCAATATGCCCTTGATACTGGAAAATAAAAAAAATGCATACATTCAACTTTTTTGACAAGTGAAAACTATAAGGCCCTAGAGGGGGTCAGTTCCGAGAGCTTCCGAAAAGAAAAAATCCCCCCTTTTTGTCATTTCTTAATTCACATAAAGCATCTTCACTTCATTTCTAAAACATTTTGCTAGTGTTCTGTGACCCCTTTCCTTTGAAATGAGACCAAAAACAACTACAAAAATTAAAGAGAACACATTGAAGCAAATTATTTTCTAAGGCACTATTTTTAATAGGAACTATATTCGTGGTCAACGAAAAGCAAAGGGTGATAATTGTGTACTCGTACCTAAAACACCTAAGAAATGCCTCATCTTTTTGAAATAAAGTGTTTTTCATGATGCTGAGTCTTTTTTGAGTTAAAAAAGAATGTTTCAGAGGTGTGCAAGGCCTAACCTTAAAGATATAAGCACTTTTATGGGAGATACTGGCTTAAACATATTGTCCGCTAAATCTGCAGTAAAACCCATGATGTCTTTTTATTAATTTTAAAAATATTTTATAGATTTTTCCCAAACCAATTGCTTATATCAATAGAATAACATATATTAAACATGAAAAGCACCTGTTTTCAAGAAATAAGTGCATGGGGTTTGATTTTTACTCCTACCCACATTCGCGGAGTAGAAAATTAGCATTTTCTTACTTTTCAAGGGGTATATGTATGATCAGAAGGATTTTGACAAATTGAAAAAACAAAATTGATTCCTAATGGTCTTAAAATGTTCAATATATGCTAAGCTTACAAAATAAGACCCAAAATATAAATTTAATGTACATATGTAGACAAACTTTGAGGTTTTGTGTGATGCATCACTGATTTTTAAAGGCGGTTTTAAAATTTCCTCACAAAATGCATTACTTTTGGGGGTAAAAAAATGTAAAACATGCAGATATAACCAAAGAAAACATGTTTTTAGTATGAGAGGATAGAAAGCAACAAATTTTATCCCCAACAGTTACAGTCAGAGCTGTTTTAAAGAAAATTGGTCATGAATGTTACTAAAATTATGAAAAAAATGGCATATTTTGGTAAAATTCTGCTAAATATTTTCATACAAGAAAACCATTACAGATAAAACAGGTAGGTTTTCAGACATTTTCTGTGTTTCTTACACATATCTTATTGTACTGTTTCTGTCTAAGGTTTATTCTATCCTGTATTGGAGATTTTAATTAAAATCAACACCAAGAAGAGCATATGAATAAAAATGACAGCTGGCCGCACCTTAGCACTTCACACAAAAAATCAAGTATTTTCCTTTTCTGATGAAAATTGTTGTTATAAATGAATTCTTTTCACTTCCTTGGGTACTTTCTTACCCAATAAGACTTTCAGAAGGATTAAACTAGTTTGTTTAAGTTCACACTTGGTGACCTCTTGACTAAATTCTCCCAAGTACAGAAAATGCATTAAAATTTCCATAGAGACCCTAAATTGGCTTGATATGGACATAGAGCAAGCTCAATGAACAAAACCTTGACTAAAACCATGCTAACTTGTTGAATTTGATAGTCTTAGACTATTTCTTTTAATTTTTGCCAGTTCCAAGTGTTGCCTCCAGACTTACCACAGGGCCTCTTATAGGCCCGAGTACACAATTAATTTTCCCTCTTTGTTTAATATAGCAAAATTTTACTTAACGAAAAAAATTATGGCTATAAATACTTTACATTTAGCTATATTGTACCTATGGCCAATATGCCCTTGATACTGGAAAATAAAAAAAATGCATACATTCAACTTTTTTGACAAGTGAAAACTATAAGGCCCTAGAGGGGGTCAGTTCCGAGAGCTTCCGAAAAGAAAAAATCCCCCCTTTTTGTCATTTCTTAATTCACATAAAGCATCTTCACTTCATTTCTAAAACATTTTGCTAGTGTTCTGTGACCCCTTTCCTTTGAAATGAGACCAAAAACAACTACAAAAATTAAAGAGAACACATTGAAGCAAATTATTTTCTAAGGCACTATTTTTAATAGGAACTATATTCGTGGTCAACGAAAAGCAAAGGGTGATAATTGTGTACTCGTACCTAAAACACCTAAGAAATGCCTCATCTTTTTGAAATAAAGTGTTTTTCATGATGCTGAGTCTTTTTTGAGTTAAAAAAGAATGTTTCAGAGGTGTGCAAGGCCTAACCTTAAAGATATAAGCACTTTTATGGGAGATACTGGCTTAAACATATTGTCCGCTAAATCTGCAGTAAAACCCATGATGTCTTTTTATTAATTTTAAAAATATTTTATAGATTTTTCCCAAACCAATTGCTTATATCAATAGAATAACATATATTAAACATGAAAAGCACCTGTTTTCAAGAAATAAGTGCATGGGGTTTGATTTTTACTCCTACCCACATTCGCGGAGTAGAAAATTAGCATTTTCTTACTTTTCAAGGGGTATATGTATGATCAGAAGGATTTTGACAAATTGAAAAAACAAAATTGATTCCTAATGGTCTTAAAATGTTCAATATATGCTAAGCTTACAAAATAAGACCCAAAATATAAATTTAATGTACATATGTAGACAAACTTTGAGGTTTTGTGTGATGCATCACTGATTTTTAAAGGCGGTTTTAAAATTTCCTCACAAAATGCATTACTTTTGGGGGTAAAAAAATGTAAAACATGCAGATATAACCAAAGAAAACATGTTTTTAGTATGAGAGGATAGAAAGCAACAAATTTTATCCCCAACAGTTACAGTCAGAGCTGTTTTAAAGAAAATTGGTCATGAATGTTACTAAAATTATGAAAAAAATGGCATATTTTGGTAAAATTCTGCTAAATATTTTCATACAAGAAAACCATTACAGATAAAACAGGTAGGTTTTCAGACATTTTCTGTGTTTCTTACACATATCTTATTGTACTGTTTCTGTCTAAGGTTTATTCTATCCTGTATTGGAGATTTTAATTAAAATCAACACCAAGAAGAGCATATGAATAAAAATGACAGCTGGCCGCACCTTAGCACTTCACACAAAAAATCAAGTATTTTCCTTTTCTGATGAAAATTGTTGTTATAAATGAATTCTTTTCACTTCCTTGGGTACTTTCTTACCCAATAAGACTTTCAGAAGGATTAAACTAGTTTGTTTAAGTTCACACTTGGTGACCTCTTGACTAAATTCTCCCAAGTACAGAAAATGCATTAAAATTTCCATAGAGACCCTAAATTGGCTTGATATGGACATAGAGCAAGCTCAATGAACAAAACCTTGACTAAAACCATGCTAACTTGTTGAATTTGATAGTCTTAGACTATTTCTTTTAATTTTTGCCAGTTCCAAGTGTTGCCTCCAGACTTACCACAGGGCCTCTTATAGGCCCGAGTACACAATTAATTTTCCCTCTTTGTTTAATATAGCAAAATTTTACTTAACGAAAAAAATTATGGCTATAAATACTTTACATTTAGCTATATTGTACCTATGGCCAATATGCCCTTGATACTGGAAAATAAAAAAAATGCATACATTCAACTTTTTTGACAAGTGAAAACTATAAGGCCCTAGAGGGGGTCAGTTCCGAGAGCTTCCGAAAAGAAAAAATCCCCCCTTTTTGTCATTTCTTAATTCACATAAAGCATCTTCACTTCATTTCTAAAACATTTTGCTAGTGTTCTGTGACCCCTTTCCTTTGAAATGAGACCAAAAACAACTACAAAAATTAAAGAGAACACATTGAAGCAAATTATTTTCTAAGGCACTATTTTTAATAGGAACTATATTCGTGGTCAACGAAAAGCAAAGGGTGATAATTGTGTACTCGTACCTAAAACACCTAAGAAATGCCTCATCTTTTTGAAATAAAGTGTTTTTCATGATGCTGAGTCTTTTTTGAGTTAAAAAAGAATGTTTCAGAGGTGTGCAAGGCCTAACCTTAAAGATATAAGCACTTTTATGGGAGATACTGGCTTAAACATATTGTCCGCTAAATCTGCAGTAAAACCCATGATGTCTTTTTATTAATTTTAAAAATATTTTATAGATTTTTCCCAAACCAATTGCTTATATCAATAGAATAACATATATTAAACATGAAAAGCACCTGTTTTCAAGAAATAAGTGCATGGGGTTTGATTTTTACTCCTACCCACATTCGCGGAGTAGAAAATTAGCATTTTCTTACTTTTCAAGGGGTATATGTATGATCAGAAGGATTTTGACAAATTGAAAAAACAAAATTGATTCCTAATGGTCTTAAAATGTTCAATATATGCTAAGCTTACAAAATAAGACCCAAAATATAAATTTAATGTACATATGTAGACAAACTTTGAGGTTTTGTGTGATGCATCACTGATTTTTAAAGGCGGTTTTAAAATTTCCTCACAAAATGCATTACTTTTGGGGGTAAAAAAATGTAAAACATGCAGATATAACCAAAGAAAACATGTTTTTAGTATGAGAGGATAGAAAGCAACAAATTTTATCCCCAACAGTTACAGTCAGAGCTGTTTTAAAGAAAATTGGTCATGAATGTTACTAAAATTATGAAAAAAATGGCATATTTTGGTAAAATTCTGCTAAATATTTTCATACAAGAAAACCATTACAGATAAAACAGGTAGGTTTTCAGACATTTTCTGTGTTTCTTACACATATCTTATTGTACTGTTTCTGTCTAAGGTTTATTCTATCCTGTATTGGAGATTTTAATTAAAATCAACACCAAGAAGAGCATATGAATAAAAATGACAGCTGGCCGCACCTTAGCACTTCACACAAAAAATCAAGTATTTTCCTTTTCTGATGAAAATTGTTGTTATAAATGAATTCTTTTCACTTCCTTGGGTACTTTCTTACCCAATAAGACTTTCAGAAGGATTAAACTAGTTTGTTTAAGTTCACACTTGGTGACCTCTTGACTAAATTCTCCCAAGTACAGAAAATGCATTAAAATTTCCATAGAGACCCTAAATTGGCTTGATATGGACATAGAGCAAGCTCAATGAACAAAACCTTGACTAAAACCATGCTAACTTGTTGAATTTGATAGTCTTAGACTATTTCTTTTAATTTTTGCCAGTTCCAAGTGTTGCCTCCAGACTTACCACAGGGCCTCTTATAGGCCCGAGTACACAATTAATTTTCCCTCTTTGTTTAATATAGCAAAATTTTACTTAACGAAAAAAATTATGGCTATAAATACTTTACATTTAGCTATATTGTACCTATGGCCAATATGCCCTTGATACTGGAAAATATTCTCTTTTAACCATTATAAAACCATTTTCTTGCCTATTATGCATGCAAATATTTTGTGTTATTTCTAATATTGTATTTTCTTGGAGAAGACTTCATAAGTCTGTTTGACTTGTGTCCTATCCTTTTTGTAATTTTTGTACCATCGTTACAAATAAAATATGTTTAAACTAAACTGGAAAATAAAAAAAATGCATACATTCAACTTTTTTGACAAGTGAAAACTATAAGGCCCTAGAGGGGGTCAGTTCCGAGAGCTTCCGAAAAGAAAAAATCCCCCCTTTTTGTCATTTCTTAATTCACATAAAGCATCTTCACTTCATTTCTAAAACATTTTGCTAGTGTTCTGTGACCCCTTTCCTTTGAAATGAGACCAAAAACAACTACAAAAATTAAAGAGAACACATTGAAGCAAATTATTTTCTAAGGCACTATTTTTAATAGGAACTATATTCGTGGTCAACGAAAAGCAAAGGGTGATAATTGTGTACTCGTACCTAAAACACCTAAGAAATGCCTCATCTTTTTGAAATAAAGTGTTTTTCATGATGCTGAGTCTTTTTTGAGTTAAAAAAGAATGTTTCAGAGGTGTGCAAGGCCTAACCTTAAAGATATAAGCACTTTTATGGGAGATACTGGCTTAAACATATTGTCCGCTAAATCTGCAGTAAAACCCATGATGTCTTTTTATTAATTTTAAAAATATTTTATAGATTTTTCCCAAACCAATTGCTTATATCAATAGAATAACATATATTAAACATGAAAAGCACCTGTTTTCAAGAAATAAGTGCATGGGGTTTGATTTTTACTCCTACCCACATTCGCGGAGTAGAAAATTAGCATTTTCTTACTTTTCAAGGGGTATATGTATGATCAGAAGGATTTTGACAAATTGAAAAAACAAAATTGATTCCTAATGGTCTTAAAATGTTCAATATATGCTAAGCTTACAAAATAAGACCCAAAATATAAATTTAATGTACATATGTAGACAAACTTTGAGGTTTTGTGTGATGCATCACTGATTTTTAAAGGCGGTTTTAAAATTTCCTCACAAAATGCATTACTTTTGGGGGTAAAAAAATGTAAAACATGCAGATATAACCAAAGAAAACATGTTTTTAGTATGAGAGGATAGAAAGCAACAAATTTTATCCCCAACAGTTACAGTCAGAGCTGTTTTAAAGAAAATTGGTCATGAATGTTACTAAAATTATGAAAAAAATGGCATATTTTGGTAAAATTCTGCTAAATATTTTCATACAAGAAAACCATTACAGATAAAACAGGTAGGTTTTCAGACATTTTCTGTGTTTCTTACACATATCTTATTGTACTGTTTCTGTCTAAGGTTTATTCTATCCTGTATTGGAGATTTTAATTAAAATCAACACCAAGAAGAGCATATGAATAAAAATGACAGCTGGCCGCACCTTAGCACTTCACACAAAAAATCAAGTATTTTCCTTTTCTGATGAAAATTGTTGTTATAAATGAATTCTTTTCACTTCCTTGGGTACTTTCTTACCCAATAAGACTTTCAGAAGGATTAAACTAGTTTGTTTAAGTTCACACTTGGTGACCTCTTGACTAAATTCTCCCAAGTACAGAAAATGCATTAAAATTTCCATAGAGACCCTAAATTGGCTTGATATGGACATAGAGCAAGCTCAATGAACAAAACCTTGACTAAAACCATGCTAACTTGTTGAATTTGATAGTCTTAGACTATTTCTTTTAATTTTTGCCAGTTCCAAGTGTTGCCTCCAGACTTACCACAGGGCCTCTTATAGGCCCGAGTACACAATTAATTTTCCCTCTTTGTTTAATATAGCAAAATTTTACTTAACGAAAAAAATTATGGCTATAAATACTTTACATTTAGCTATATTGTACCTATGGCCAATATGCCCTTGATACTGGAAAATAAAAAAAATGCATACATTCAACTTTTTTGACAAGTGAAAACTATAAGGCCCTAGAGGGGGTCAGTTCCGAGAGCTTCCGAAAAGAAAAAATCCCCCCTTTTTGTCATTTCTTAATTCACATAAAGCATCTTCACTTCATTTCTAAAACATTTTGCTAGTGTTCTGTGACCCCTTTCCTTTGAAATGAGACCAAAAACAACTACAAAAATTAAAGAGAACACATTGAAGCAAATTATTTTCTAAGGCACTATTTTTAATAGGAACTATATTCGTGGTCAACGAAAAGCAAAGGGTGATAATTGTGTACTCGTACCTAAAACACCTAAGAAATGCCTCATCTTTTTGAAATAAAGTGTTTTTCATGATGCTGAGTCTTTTTTGAGTTAAAAAAGAATGTTTCAGAGGTGTGCAAGGCCTAACCTTAAAGATATAAGCACTTTTATGGGAGATACTGGCTTAAACATATTGTCCGCTAAATCTGCAGTAAAACCCATGATGTCTTTTTATTAATTTTAAAAATATTTTATAGATTTTTCCCAAACCAATTGCTTATATCAATAGAATAACATATATTAAACATGAAAAGCACCTGTTTTCAAGAAATAAGTGCATGGGGTTTGATTTTTACTCCTACCCACATTCGCGGAGTAGAAAATTAGCATTTTCTTACTTTTCAAGGGGTATATGTATGATCAGAAGGATTTTGACAAATTGAAAAAACAAAATTGATTCCTAATGGTCTTAAAATGTTCAATATATGCTAAGCTTACAAAATAAGACCCAAAATATAAATTTAATGTACATATGTAGACAAACTTTGAGGTTTTGTGTGATGCATCACTGATTTTTAAAGGCGGTTTTAAAATTTCCTCACAAAATGCATTACTTTTGGGGGTAAAAAAATGTAAAACATGCAGATATAACCAAAGAAAACATGTTTTTAGTATGAGAGGATAGAAAGCAACAAATTTTATCCCCAACAGTTACAGTCAGAGCTGTTTTAAAGAAAATTGGTCATGAATGTTACTAAAATTATGAAAAAAATGGCATATTTTGGTAAAATTCTGCTAAATATTTTCATACAAGAAAACCATTACAGATAAAACAGGTAGGTTTTCAGACATTTTCTGTGTTTCTTACACATATCTTATTGTACTGTTTCTGTCTAAGGTTTATTCTATCCTGTATTGGAGATTTTAATTAAAATCAACACCAAGAAGAGCATATGAATAAAAATGACAGCTGGCCGCACCTTAGCACTTCACACAAAAAATCAAGTATTTTCCTTTTCTGATGAAAATTGTTGTTATAAATGAATTCTTTTCACTTCCTTGGGTACTTTCTTACCCAATAAGACTTTCAGAAGGATTAAACTAGTTTGTTTAAGTTCACACTTGGTGACCTCTTGACTAAATTCTCCCAAGTACAGAAAATGCATTAAAATTTCCATAGAGACCCTAAATTGGCTTGATATGGACATAGAGCAAGCTCAATGAACAAAACCTTGACTAAAACCATGCTAACTTGTTGAATTTGATAGTCTTAGACTATTTCTTTTAATTTTTGCCAGTTCCAAGTGTTGCCTCCAGACTTACCACAGGGCCTCTTATAGGCCCGAGTACACAATTAATTTTCCCTCTTTGTTTAATATAGCAAAATTTTACTTAACGAAAAAAATTATGGCTATAAATACTTTACATTTAGCTATATTGTACCTATGGCCAATATGCCCTTGATACTGGAAAATAAAAAAAATGCATACATTCAACTTTTTTGACAAGTGAAAACTATAAGGCCCTAGAGGGGGTCAGTTCCGAGAGCTTCCGAAAAGAAAAAATCCCCCCTTTTTGTCATTTCTTAATTCACATAAAGCATCTTCACTTCATTTCTAAAACATTTTGCTAGTGTTCTGTGACCCCTTTCCTTTGAAATGAGACCAAAAACAACTACAAAAATTAAAGAGAACACATTGAAGCAAATTATTTTCTAAGGCACTATTTTTAATAGGAACTATATTCGTGGTCAACGAAAAGCAAAGGGTGATAATTGTGTACTCGTACCTAAAACACCTAAGAAATGCCTCATCTTTTTGAAATAAAGTGTTTTTCATGATGCTGAGTCTTTTTTGAGTTAAAAAAGAATGTTTCAGAGGTGTGCAAGGCCTAACCTTAAAGATATAAGCACTTTTATGGGAGATACTGGCTTAAACATATTGTCCGCTAAATCTGCAGTAAAACCCATGATGTCTTTTTATTAATTTTAAAAATATTTTATAGATTTTTCCCAAACCAATTGCTTATATCAATAGAATAACATATATTAAACATGAAAAGCACCTGTTTTCAAGAAATAAGTGCATGGGGTTTGATTTTTACTCCTACCCACATTCGCGGAGTAGAAAATTAGCATTTTCTTACTTTTCAAGGGGTATATGTATGATCAGAAGGATTTTGACAAATTGAAAAAACAAAATTGATTCCTAATGGTCTTAAAATGTTCAATATATGCTAAGCTTACAAAATAAGACCCAAAATATAAATTTAATGTACATATGTAGACAAACTTTGAGGTTTTGTGTGATGCATCACTGATTTTTAAAGGCGGTTTTAAAATTTCCTCACAAAATGCATTACTTTTGGGGGTAAAAAAATGTAAAACATGCAGATATAACCAAAGAAAACATGTTTTTAGTATGAGAGGATAGAAAGCAACAAATTTTATCCCCAACAGTTACAGTCAGAGCTGTTTTAAAGAAAATTGGTCATGAATGTTACTAAAATTATGAAAAAAATGGCATATTTTGGTAAAATTCTGCTAAATATTTTCATACAAGAAAACCATTACAGATAAAACAGGTAGGTTTTCAGACATTTTCTGTGTTTCTTACACATATCTTATTGTACTGTTTCTGTCTAAGGTTTATTCTATCCTGTATTGGAGATTTTAATTAAAATCAACACCAAGAAGAGCATATGAATAAAAATGACAGCTGGCCGCACCTTAGCACTTCACACAAAAAATCAAGTATTTTCCTTTTCTGATGAAAATTGTTGTTATAAATGAATTCTTTTCACTTCCTTGGGTACTTTCTTACCCAATAAGACTTTCAGAAGGATTAAACTAGTTTGTTTAAGTTCACACTTGGTGACCTCTTGACTAAATTCTCCCAAGTACAGAAAATGCATTAAAATTTCCATAGAGACCCTAAATTGGCTTGATATGGACATAGAGCAAGCTCAATGAACAAAACCTTGACTAAAACCATGCTAACTTGTTGAATTTGATAGTCTTAGACTATTTCTTTTAATTTTTGCCAGTTCCAAGTGTTGCCTCCAGACTTACCACAGGGCCTCTTATAGGCCCGAGTACACAATTAATTTTCCCTCTTTGTTTAATATAGCAAAATTTTACTTAACGAAAAAAATTATGGCTATAAATACTTTACATTTAGCTATATTGTACCTATGGCCAATATGCCCTTGATACTGGAAAATAAAAAAAATGCATACATTCAACTTTTTTGACAAGTGAAAACTATAAGGCCCTAGAGGGGGTCAGTTCCGAGAGCTTCCGAAAAGAAAAAATCCCCCCTTTTTGTCATTTCTTAATTCACATAAAGCATCTTCACTTCATTTCTAAAACATTTTGCTAGTGTTCTGTGACCCCTTTCCTTTGAAATGAGACCAAAAACAACTACAAAAATTAAAGAGAACACATTGAAGCAAATTATTTTCTAAGGCACTATTTTTAATAGGAACTATATTCGTGGTCAACGAAAAGCAAAGGGTGATAATTGTGTACTCGTACCTAAAACACCTAAGAAATGCCTCATCTTTTTGAAATAAAGTGTTTTTCATGATGCTGAGTCTTTTTTGAGTTAAAAAAGAATGTTTCAGAGGTGTGCAAGGCCTAACCTTAAAGATATAAGCACTTTTATGGGAGATACTGGCTTAAACATATTGTCCGCTAAATCTGCAGTAAAACCCATGATGTCTTTTTATTAATTTTAAAAATATTTTATAGATTTTTCCCAAACCAATTGCTTATATCAATAGAATAACATATATTAAACATGAAAAGCACCTGTTTTCAAGAAATAAGTGCATGGGGTTTGATTTTTACTCCTACCCACATTCGCGGAGTAGAAAATTAGCATTTTCTTACTTTTCAAGGGGTATATGTATGATCAGAAGGATTTTGACAAATTGAAAAAACAAAATTGATTCCTAATGGTCTTAAAATGTTCAATATATGCTAAGCTTACAAAATAAGACCCAAAATATAAATTTAATGTACATATGTAGACAAACTTTGAGGTTTTGTGTGATGCATCACTGATTTTTAAAGGCGGTTTTAAAATTTCCTCACAAAATGCATTACTTTTGGGGGTAAAAAAATGTAAAACATGCAGATATAACCAAAGAAAACATGTTTTTAGTATGAGAGGATAGAAAGCAACAAATTTTATCCCCAACAGTTACAGTCAGAGCTGTTTTAAAGAAAATTGGTCATGAATGTTACTAAAATTATGAAAAAAATGGCATATTTTGGTAAAATTCTGCTAAATATTTTCATACAAGAAAACCATTACAGATAAAACAGGTAGGTTTTCAGACATTTTCTGTGTTTCTTACACATATCTTATTGTACTGTTTCTGTCTAAGGTTTATTCTATCCTGTATTGGAGATTTTAATTAAAATCAACACCAAGAAGAGCATATGAATAAAAATGACAGCTGGCCGCACCTTAGCACTTCACACAAAAAATCAAGTATTTTCCTTTTCTGATGAAAATTGTTGTTATAAATGAATTCTTTTCACTTCCTTGGGTACTTTCTTACCCAATAAGACTTTCAGAAGGATTAAACTAGTTTGTTTAAGTTCACACTTGGTGACCTCTTGACTAAATTCTCCCAAGTACAGAAAATGCATTAAAATTTCCATAGAGACCCTAAATTGGCTTGATATGGACATAGAGCAAGCTCAATGAACAAAACCTTGACTAAAACCATGCTAACTTGTTGAATTTGATAGTCTTAGACTATTTCTTTTAATTTTTGCCAGTTCCAAGTGTTGCCTCCAGACTTACCACAGGGCCTCTTATAGGCCCGAGTACACAATTAATTTTCCCTCTTTGTTTAATATAGCAAAATTTTACTTAACGAAAAAAATTATGGCTATAAATACTTTACATTTAGCTATATTGTACCTATGGCCAATATGCCCTTGATACTGGAAAATAAAAAAAATGCATACATTCAACTTTTTTGACAAGTGAAAACTATAAGGCCCTAGAGGGGGTCAGTTCCGAGAGCTTCCGAAAAGAAAAAATCCCCCCTTTTTGTCATTTCTTAATTCACATAAAGCATCTTCACTTCATTTCTAAAACATTTTGCTAGTGTTCTGTGACCCCTTTCCTTTGAAATGAGACCAAAAACAACTACAAAAATTAAAGAGAACACATTGAAGCAAATTATTTTCTAAGGCACTATTTTTAATAGGAACTATATTCGTGGTCAACGAAAAGCAAAGGGTGATAATTGTGTACTCGTACCTAAAACACCTAAGAAATGCCTCATCTTTTTGAAATAAAGTGTTTTTCATGATGCTGAGTCTTTTTTGAGTTAAAAAAGAATGTTTCAGAGGTGTGCAAGGCCTAACCTTAAAGATATAAGCACTTTTATGGGAGATACTGGCTTAAACATATTGTCCGCTAAATCTGCAGTAAAACCCATGATGTCTTTTTATTAATTTTAAAAATATTTTATAGATTTTTCCCAAACCAATTGCTTATATCAATAGAATAACATATATTAAACATGAAAAGCACCTGTTTTCAAGAAATAAGTGCATGGGGTTTGATTTTTACTCCTACCCACATTCGCGGAGTAGAAAATTAGCATTTTCTTACTTTTCAAGGGGTATATGTATGATCAGAAGGATTTTGACAAATTGAAAAAACAAAATTGATTCCTAATGGTCTTAAAATGTTCAATATATGCTAAGCTTACAAAATAAGACCCAAAATATAAATTTAATGTACATATGTAGACAAACTTTGAGGTTTTGTGTGATGCATCACTGATTTTTAAAGGCGGTTTTAAAATTTCCTCACAAAATGCATTACTTTTGGGGGTAAAAAAATGTAAAACATGCAGATATAACCAAAGAAAACATGTTTTTAGTATGAGAGGATAGAAAGCAACAAATTTTATCCCCAACAGTTACAGTCAGAGCTGTTTTAAAGAAAATTGGTCATGAATGTTACTAAAATTATGAAAAAAATGGCATATTTTGGTAAAATTCTGCTAAATATTTTCATACAAGAAAACCATTACAGATAAAACAGGTAGGTTTTCAGACATTTTCTGTGTTTCTTACACATATCTTATTGTACTGTTTCTGTCTAAGGTTTATTCTATCCTGTATTGGAGATTTTAATTAAAATCAACACCAAGAAGAGCATATGAATAAAAATGACAGCTGGCCGCACCTTAGCACTTCACACAAAAAATCAAGTATTTTCCTTTTCTGATGAAAATTGTTGTTATAAATGAATTCTTTTCACTTCCTTGGGTACTTTCTTACCCAATAAGACTTTCAGAAGGATTAAACTAGTTTGTTTAAGTTCACACTTGGTGACCTCTTGACTAAATTCTCCCAAGTACAGAAAATGCATTAAAATTTCCATAGAGACCCTAAATTGGCTTGATATGGACATAGAGCAAGCTCAATGAACAAAACCTTGACTAAAACCATGCTAACTTGTTGAATTTGATAGTCTTAGACTATTTCTTTTAATTTTTGCCAGTTCCAAGTGTTGCCTCCAGACTTACCACAGGGCCTCTTATAGGCCCGAGTACACAATTAATTTTCCCTCTTTGTTTAATATAGCAAAATTTTACTTAACGAAAAAAATTATGGCTATAAATACTTTACATTTAGCTATATTGTACCTATGGCCAATATGCCCTTGATACTGGAAAATAAAAAAAATGCATACATTCAACTTTTTTGACAAGTGAAAACTATAAGGCCCTAGAGGGGGTCAGTTCCGAGAGCTTCCGAAAAGAAAAAATCCCCCCTTTTTGTCATTTCTTAATTCACATAAAGCATCTTCACTTCATTTCTAAAACATTTTGCTAGTGTTCTGTGACCCCTTTCCTTTGAAATGAGACCAAAAACAACTACAAAAATTAAAGAGAACACATTGAAGCAAATTATTTTCTAAGGCACTATTTTTAATAGGAACTATATTCGTGGTCAACGAAAAGCAAAGGGTGATAATTGTGTACTCGTACCTAAAACACCTAAGAAATGCCTCATCTTTTTGAAATAAAGTGTTTTTCATGATGCTGAGTCTTTTTTGAGTTAAAAAAGAATGTTTCAGAGGTGTGCAAGGCCTAACCTTAAAGATATAAGCACTTTTATGGGAGATACTGGCTTAAACATATTGTCCGCTAAATCTGCAGTAAAACCCATGATGTCTTTTTATTAATTTTAAAAATATTTTATAGATTTTTCCCAAACCAATTGCTTATATCAATAGAATAACATATATTAAACATGAAAAGCACCTGTTTTCAAGAAATAAGTGCATGGGGTTTGATTTTTACTCCTACCCACATTCGCGGAGTAGAAAATTAGCATTTTCTTACTTTTCAAGGGGTATATGTATGATCAGAAGGATTTTGACAAATTGAAAAAACAAAATTGATTCCTAATGGTCTTAAAATGTTCAATATATGCTAAGCTTACAAAATAAGACCCAAAATATAAATTTAATGTACATATGTAGACAAACTTTGAGGTTTTGTGTGATGCATCACTGATTTTTAAAGGCGGTTTTAAAATTTCCTCACAAAATGCATTACTTTTGGGGGTAAAAAAATGTAAAACATGCAGATATAACCAAAGAAAACATGTTTTTAGTATGAGAGGATAGAAAGCAACAAATTTTATCCCCAACAGTTACAGTCAGAGCTGTTTTAAAGAAAATTGGTCATGAATGTTACTAAAATTATGAAAAAATGGCATATTTTGGTAAAATTCTGCTAAATATTTTCATACAAGAAAACCATTACAGATAAAACAGGTAGGTTTTCAGACATTTTCTGTGTTTCTTACACATATCTTATTGTACTGTTTCTGTCTAAGGTTTATTCTATCCTGTATTGGAGATTTTAATTAAAATCAACACCAAGAAGAGCAT
This sequence comes from Arcuatula senhousia, assembly GCA_963971305.1. NCBI lineage: Eukaryota > Metazoa > Mollusca > Bivalvia > Mytilida > Mytilidae > Arcuatula > Arcuatula senhousia. Next base: position 46,109,861 of record OZ020304.1, on the reverse strand, counting down.
ATGAATAAAAATGACAGCTGGCCGCACCTTAGCACTTCACACAAAAAATCAAGTATTTTCCTTTTCTGATGAAAATTGTTGTTATAAATGAATTCTTTTCACTTCCTTGGGTACTTTCTTACCCAATAAGACTTTCAGAAGGATTAAACTAGTTTGTTTAAGTTCACACTTGGTGACCTCTTGACTAAATTCTCCCAAGTACAGAAAATGCATTAAAATTTCCATAGAGACCCTAAATTGGCTTGATATGGACATAGAGCAAGCTCAATGAACAAAACCTTGACTAAAACCATGCTAACTTGTTGAATTTGATAGTCTTAGACTATTTCTTTTAATTTTTGCCAGTTCCAAGTGTTGCCTCCAGACTTACCACAGGGCCTCTTATAGGCCCGAGTACACAATTAATTTTCCCTCTTTGTTTAATATAGCAAAATTTTACTTAACGAAAAAAATTATGGCTATAAATACTTTACATTTAGCTATATTGTACCTATGGCCAATATGCCCTTGATACTGGAAAATAAAAAAAATGCATACATTCAACTTTTTTGACAAGTGAAAACTATAAGGCCCTAGAGGGGGTCAGTTCCGAGAGCTTCCGAAAAGAAAAAATCCCCCCTTTTTGTCATTTCTTAATTCACATAAAGCATCTTCACTTCATTTCTAAAACATTTTGCTAGTGTTCTGTGACCCCTTTCCTTTGAAATGAGACCAAAAACAACTACAAAAATTAAAGAGAACACATTGAAGCAAATTATTTTCTAAGGCACTATTTTTAATAGGAACTATATTCGTGGTCAACGAAAAGCAAAGGGTGATAATTGTGTACTCGTACCTAAAACACCTAAGAAATGCCTCATCTTTTTGAAATAAAGTGTTTTTCATGATGCTGAGTCTTTTTTGAGTTAAAAAAGAATGTTTCAGAGGTGTGCAAGGCCTAACCTTAAAGATATAAGCACTTTTATGGGAGATACTGGCTTAAACATATTGTCCGCTAAATCTGCAGTAAAACCCATGATGTCTTTTTATTAATTTTAAAAATATTTTATAGATTTTTCCCAAACCAATTGCTTATATCAATAGAATAACATATATTAAACATGAAAAGCACCTGTTTTCAAGAAATAAGTGCATGGGGTTTGATTTTTACTCCTACCCACATTCGCGGAGTAGAAAATTAGCATTTTCTTACTTTTCAAGGGGTATATGTATGATCAGAAGGATTTTGACAAATTGAAAAAACAAAATTGATTCCTAATGGTCTTAAAATGTTCAATATATGCTAAGCTTACAAAATAAGACCCAAAATATAAATTTAATGTACATATGTAGACAAACTTTGAGGTTTTGTGTGATGCATCACTGATTTTTAAAGGCGGTTTTAAAATTTCCTCACAAAATGCATTACTTTTGGGGGTAAAAAAATGTAAAACATGCAGATATAACCAAAGAAAACATGTTTTTAGTATGAGAGGATAGAAAGCAACAAATTTTATCCCCAACAGTTACAGTCAGAGCTGTTTTAAAGAAAATTGGTCATGAATGTTACTAAAATTATGAAAAAATGGCATATTTTGGTAAAATTCTGCTAAATATTTTCATACAAGAAAACCATTACAGATAAAACAGGTAGGTTTTCAGACATTTTCTGTGTTTCTTACACATATCTTATTGTACTGTTTCTGTCTAAGGTTTATTCTATCCTGTATTGGAGATTTTAATTAAAATCAACACCAAGAAGAGCATATGAATAAAAATGACAGCTGGCCGCACCTTAGCACTTCACACAAAAAATCAAGTATTTTCCTTTTCTGATGAAAATTGTTGTTATAAATGAATTCTTTTCACTTCCTTGGGTACTTTCTTACCCAATAAGACTTTCAGAAGGATTAAACTAGTTTGTTTAAGTTCACACTTGGTGACCTCTTGACTAAATTCTCCCAAGTACAGAAAATGCATTAAAATTTCCATAGAGACCCTAAATTGGCTTGATATGGACATAGAGCAAGCTCAATGAACAAAACCTTGACTAAAACCATGCTAACTTGTTGAATTTGATAGTCTTAGACTATTTCTTTTAATTTTTGCCAGTTCCAAGTGTTGCCTCCAGACTTACCACAGGGCCTCTTATAGGCCCGAGTACACAATTAATTTTCCCTCTTTGTTTAATATAGCAAAATTTTACTTAACGAAAAAAATTATGGCTATAAATACTTTACATTTAGCTATATTGTACCTATGGCCAATATGCCCTTGATACTGGAAAATAAAAAAAATGCATACATTCAACTTTTTTGACAAGTGAAAACTATAAGGCCCTAGAGGGGGTCAGTTCCGAGAGCTTCCGAAAAGAAAAAATCCCCCCTTTTTGTCATTTCTTAATTCACATAAAGCATCTTCACTTCATTTCTAAAACATTTTGCTAGTGTTCTGTGACCCCTTTCCTTTGAAATGAGACCAAAAACAACTACAAAAATTAAAGAGAACACATTGAAGCAAATTATTTTCTAAGGCACTATTTTTAATAGGAACTATATTCGTGGTCAACGAAAAGCAAAGGGTGATAATTGTGTACTCGTACCTAAAACACCTAAGAAATGCCTCATCTTTTTGAAATAAAGTGTTTTTCATGATGCTGAGTCTTTTTTGAGTTAAAAAAGAATGTTTCAGAGGTGTGCAAGGCCTAACCTTAAAGATATAAGCACTTTTATGGGAGATACTGGCTTAAACATATTGTCCGCTAAATCTGCAGTAAAACCCATGATGTCTTTTTATTAATTTTAAAAATATTTTATAGATTTTTCCCAAACCAATTGCTTATATCAATAGAATAACATATATTAAACATGAAAAGCACCTGTTTTCAAGAAATAAGTGCATGGGGTTTGATTTTTACTCCTACCCACATTCGCGGAGTAGAAAATTAGCATTTTCTTACTTTTCAAGGGGTATATGTATGATCAGAAGGATTTTGACAAATTGAAAAAACAAAATTGATTCCTAATGGTCTTAAAATGTTCAATATATGCTAAGCTTACAAAATAAGACCCAAAATATAAATTTAATGTACATATGTAGACAAACTTTGAGGTTTTGTGTGATGCATCACTGATTTTTAAAGGCGGTTTTAAAATTTCCTCACAAAATGCATTACTTTTGGGGGTAAAAAAATGTAAAACATGCAGATATAACCAAAGAAAACATGTTTTTAGTATGAGAGGATAGAAAGCAACAAATTTTATCCCCAACAGTTACAGTCAGAGCTGTTTTAAAGAAAATTGGTCATGAATGTTACTAAAATTATGAAAAAAATGGCATATTTTGGTAAAATTCTGCTAAATATTTTCATACAAGAAAACCATTACAGATAAAACAGGTAGGTTTTCAGACATTTTCTGTGTTTCTTACACATATCTTATTGTACTGTTTCTGTCTAAGGTTTATTCTATCCTGTATTGGAGATTTTAATTAAAATCAACACCAAGAAGAGCATATGAATAAAAATGACAGCTGGCCGCACCTTAGCACTTCACACAAAAAATCAAGTATTTTCCTTTTCTGATGAAAATTGTTGTTATAAATGAATTCTTTTCACTTCCTTGGGTACTTTCTTACCCAATAAGACTTTCAGAAGGATTAAACTAGTTTGTTTAAGTTCACACTTGGTGACCTCTTGACTAAATTCTCCCAAGTACAGAAAATGCATTAAAATTTCCATAGAGACCCTAAATTGGCTTGATATGGACATAGAGCAAGCTCAATGAACAAAACCTTGACTAAAACCATGCTAACTTGTTGAATTTGATAGTCTTAGACTATTTCTTTTAATTTTTGCCAGTTCCAAGTGTTGCCTCCAGACTTACCACAGGGCCTCTTATAGGCCCGAGTACACAATTAATTTTCCCTCTTTGTTTAATATAGCAAAATTTTACTTAACGAAAAAAATTATGGCTATAAATACTTTACATTTAGCTATATTGTACCTATGGCCAATATGCCCTTGATACTGGAAAATAAAAAAAATGCATACATTCAACTTTTTTGACAAGTGAAAACTATAAGGCCCTAGAGGGGGTCAGTTCCGAGAGCTTCCGAAAAGAAAAAATCCCCCCTTTTTGTCATTTCTTAATTCACATAAAGCATCTTCACTTCATTTCTAAAACATTTTGCTAGTGTTCTGTGACCCCTTTCCTTTGAAATGAGACCAAAAACAACTACAAAAATTAAAGAGAACACATTGAAGCAAATTATTTTCTAAGGCACTATTTTTAATAGGAACTATATTCGTGGTCAACGAAAAGCAAAGGGTGATAATTGTGTACTCGTACCTAAAACACCTAAGAAATGCCTCATCTTTTTGAAATAAAGTGTTTTTCATGATGCTGAGTCTTTTTTGAGTTAAAAAAGAATGTTTCAGAGGTGTGCAAGGCCTAACCTTAAAGATATAAGCACTTTTATGGGAGATACTGGCTTAAACATATTGTCCGCTAAATCTGCAGTAAAACCCATGATGTCTTTTTATTAATTTTAAAAATATTTTATAGATTTTTCCCAAACCAATTGCTTATATCAATAGAATAACATATATTAAACATGAAAAGCACCTGTTTTCAAGAAATAAGTGCATGGGGTTTGATTTTTACTCCTACCCACATTCGCGGAGTAGAAAATTAGCATTTTCTTACTTTTCAAGGGGTATATGTATGATCAGAAGGATTTTGACAAATTGAAAAAACAAAATTGATTCCTAATGGTCTTAAAATGTTCAATATATGCTAAGCTTAAAAAATAAGACCCAAAATATAAATTTAATGTACATATGTAGACAAACTTTGAGGTTTTGTGTGATGCATCACTGATTTTTAAAGGCGGTTTTAAAATTTCCTCACAAAATGCATTACTTTTGGGGGTAAAAAAATGTAAAACATGCAGATATAACCAAAGAAAACATGTTTTTAGTATGAGAGGATAGAAAGCAACAAATTTTATCCCCAACAGTTACAGTCAGAGCTGTTTTAAAGAAAATTGGTCATGAATGTTACTAAAATTATGAAAAAAATGGCATATTTTGGTAAAATTCTGCTAAATATTTTCATACAAGAAAACCATTACAGATAAAACAGGTAGGTTTTCAGACATTTTCTGTGTTTCTTACACATATCTTATTGTACTGTTTCTGTCTAAGGTTTATTCTATCCTGTATTGGAGATTTTAATTAAAATCAACACCAAGAAGAGCATATGAATAAAAATGACAGCTGGCCGCACCTTAGCACTTCACACAAAAAATCAAGTATTTTCCTTTTCTGATGAAAATTGTTGTTATAAATGAATTCTTTTCACTTCCTTGGGTACTTTCTTACCCAATAAGACTTTCAGAAGGATTAAACTAGTTTGTTTAAGTTCACACTTGGTGACCTCTTGACTAAATTCTCCCAAGTACAGAAAATGCATTAAAATTTCCATAGAGACCCTAAATTGGCTTGATATGGACATAGAGCAAGCTCAATGAACAAAACCTTGACTAAAACCATGCTAACTTGTTGAATTTGATAGTCTTAGACTATTTCTTTTAATTTTTGCCAGTTCCAAGTGTTGCCTCCAGACTTACCACAGGGCCTCTTATAGGCCCGAGTACACAATTAATTTTCCCTCTTTGTTTAATATAGCAAAATTTTACTTAACGAAAAAAATTATGGCTATAAATACTTTACATTTAGCTATATTGTACCTATGGCCAATATGCCCTTGATACTGGAAAATAAAAAAAATGCATACATTCAACTTTTTTGACAAGTGAAAACTATAAGGCCCTAGAGGGGGTCAGTTCCGAGAGCTTCCGAAAAGAAAAAATCCCCCCTTTTTGTCATTTCTTAATTCACATAAAGCATCTTCACTTCATTTCTAAAACATTTTGCTAGTGTTCTGTGACCCCTTTCCTTTGAAATGAGACCAAAAACTACAAAAATTAAAGAGAACACATTGAAGCAAATTATTTTCTAAGGCACTATTTTTAATAGGAACTATATTCGTGGTCAACGAAAAGCAAAGGGCGATAATTGTGTACTCGTACCATGTGTGTTACAAGAAGCAGAGGTACCAATGGGGTATCCGAATATCAAAAGTCCGAAAGGGCAGAGACAAAACCAGTAAACACCAACAGGAACGGGACAAAAACAGACAACATGTAAAACATGGAAACACAAAATAACTGAATATCAATCAACAACGCGAACTCCAGTCGAAACAAGAGTGAACTCAGGTGCTCCGGAAGAGTAAGCAGTTCCTGCTTGCTATAGCACACCCGTCGCGTTGCCAATAGTCCATTCAGCGTGTCAAATCCGGTAAAGGAAGACAAAACAACACCTTATGACAAACCAACCTCTGCACTCATCTGAGAGATCGAAATCCCATATTTGTCTATAAGTGCATGATGTCTACCGTAAAATTTCTTGAGTGAAGACAGCAACCGAGGAGCAACATAACCCTGTGTGAGCAATTTTTGCGTCAGACGTGTCGCTCTGCTAAGGAAATCGATGTAAGTCCCGCACGCTCTGGAGTAACGAATCAATTGAGGTACGTAAACTCCATAAGCTGGAGCGGACGGAATGTTGCTACACAAGAAGGGAAAGTTGACGATTGGAAAGTTGAAGTCATCACGTTTGTCATAGAGCCTTGTTGAAAGTCTTCCTTGTGAGTCAATTTTTAGATGTAGATCTAAATATGAAGCAGACCTCCTAGAATTCGTTGTGTCCTTTATCTCAAGCTCCTGGGGATATATGAGATGGAGAAAGTCACCCAATCGAGAATTGTTTAGTGAAAGGACATCATCAATATAACGGAACGTGAGGTTGAAAGAGAGAGCTAGTCTACGGTCTTTTTTGTCTAGAAGAGATTGTAAGAAGTCTGCTTCATATGAATGAAGAAACAAATCAGCAAGCAAAGGTGCACAATTTGTGCCCATTGGAATCCCTATTGTTTGCTGAAAAACACGTCCACCAAACTGAACAAATATGTTGTCTATAAGAAAGTTGAGCATGTCGATTATTTGGTCTTCTGTAAATTTGTTCTTTTTCTTAGACTCATTGATGACAAAGTAAGTCTTGGTATAATCGACTACAAGAAATTTGTACCTGCGTTTTCCATTCTTTTTGAAAAAGCTGCGTTTAATCAGCTGTGCCAATCGTGATTTCAGTTGTTCATGTGGAATAGAAGTGTAAAGTGTGGAGAAATCGAATGTTTTGATGCTGTTACAAGATGAAACTGATTTAGAGTTTAGAATCTCCATCAGTTCTTTCGAATTCTTCAGGATCCACATTTTATTGACACCATTTCTAGAATAACAACAATCGTAATATATTTCTGGTGGCCGGATTTTATTGCCGTAAGTATTGAAGTCAACAGAACTGAAAGAGGCTTAGTTGTACATTTGGATGACCCTGCAATGAAGCGCTGTTTGTATGCATTTTTATGTAATTTAGGAATCCAATACAGGGATGGAATGTCATCATTACTGCCACCAACAGAAAGGCCAAAGGAGGAAATGACAGATTTGTGATTGTCAATGATTTCCTCCTTAGACAGTGTTGTAGCCGTGTATGTGGTACTATTGCTAGTACAACCAACCCCCAATTCAGCTGTCAAACAGTCAATATAGTGTTTCTTGCACACAAAAATGATGTTATTTGGTGCTTTGTCTGCAGGTACAACAACATGTTTGTCATGTAAGGTGGACAGTGTTTTGGCAACATCAGCGTTGCTGAAAATGGATGTCGCCTTAGTGCTCATTGAGCCTTTCAAAGAATTGATTCTTTTCAGAACCAATGACCTCACAGCTTTTACCCATTCTGACAAAACGTCACATTCTTTCTCCTGTTCTTTTTTGGCCCATTTTCTGGCATAGTCCTCAACTGAATCCATAATTGTTTTGAAATTATAGCTCCAGTTGATTCGTCTTGGCTCACGATATTTAGGTCCTTTAGCCAAAACATTGCGAAGTAAGTCATTTTCCACGATGTTGAGGTCACCAGTGATAACGTGGCCAGAGGGACCATATTTGAATGGGGACTTTTCACAGGTACAGTCTGGAGGTTTTGCTTTGAGGTCATTGATTTGGAAATCCCGCAACACTTGTTTATAGTTGAAAACCTTAGGTGCAATGGTGGAAGTGTAGGAATAAGAGATAATTGGAATGCTTTTATCTTTGAAGTAAGGAGGAATATGTTCCGTAACACATTTGTGGTGTAAAATATTTCCTAAATTGATAGCATCTAACCCCTTGTTTAAAATGGAAGTTAAAGAAAGGAACGATTGTCTTGACTGTTTTCATGTGGAACTCCAACAGGTTTGAATAAGCGGTTGTAACCGATATCAAGAACGATAGCAGTGAGTCTATAAATGTTAGACTTAGGGTCAGTCACCGGATTATCTAGACATTCCTTGTACAAAGTATTGAGTTTAGAAAGGGGAATAGAATACAGTTTAGTTCGAATGTGATGAATCCCTAGAGGTTTTTGGACAAACGGAAGCAATCCACTGATTGATACATCGCAAAGCTTTGGTGCGTTGTATTTTCGATGTCCATGACTGCGTTTCCGTCTCTCCGTTTTTTCAAAGAGATTCATCACATTAACGTCACTGCATTTAGGGCTAGATAAATTTCATACACTTCCAATGTTGTCGTTGCAGCCATAAGGTAGTGCGGTTCCCAGTCGTCGAATCCAGAATTCTCTCTCTTTACGGAAAGGTGTACTTAAAGTGGGATTATTTGTAGGATGGTAAATTTTTTCCAAAATTCGGACTTTTAAAGACAAAATGGAATGACCAGGTTGGTTAAAATGCTGGTAAACGAAAGGAAAGCTGTCGTTGTTGATTCCGGATCTGTGGCCACACATACGAGCATTAAGTCTTCCTTTCGTCTCACCAACATAGATCAGTCCACAAAGGGTACATTCTAGTCCGTAAATAAGATTCGCAGATGTACAATTTAAATCATCCCAACTGTAGATGTTATATGACCGATTTGTTAAGTTACTCTTAATTTCTGTGTCAGTAATCAAGATCTTACAAGTTTTACAATTCTTTATTCCGCATTTACTGACAGAGCAATGAGATTGCACATTTTCAAAATCCAAAACGCCTTCCAAAAGTACAGAGTACGGTCGAATAGAATCAAAGTTTTTATATTGGAATTCTGGATTCGCAGACTGGGTGTATGATGTCTTTGACAAAATTGGTGTATTTTGGACACCTGTATTACGAAACGACGCCGTGTCCGTAGTGTCGTTAAGTTCAGGCCTTTTTATACTGGGCGACGCCTGAGCCAGTATCCTTTTTTGGTGTCTCGTTACAAGGCATGTTGCAATCATTCTAGTGGGTTATGGAAATAAATGACAAGAAATAAGAGAAAATTTAGAATTTATCATTTGTATGAATATTTTAGGTTTTCATTTCGTTTTCATGAAAACAATTTAAAGCCTTTTGAGCAATTCTATGGAATATACACTGAAAAAGGTAACACAGCAAATAACGATCTTAAATAAAAATATTGTACTCTTTTTTGTTTAATTATTTGATTTTTAAGAGCTTATATGTTTTATTGAAATAAATGACGAAAAAATAGCTATAAAATAAAACTTTTGATCTTAAATTCTAGAACGCGGTTAATGATACAGCAAATTTTAAGTAAAAGAATAAATTAGCAAAAGCTAAGCATATTTCTGATTAAAGATATATCTAAATGCAATTACTGTGCATTCAATGTAGTTTCATAAACCAATAAAACAAACATTAACCTAATTCCTCTAAAGCACGTTCCGTTTTATAAGAGAAATCTGGTTATTTATTTGTTATATAAATGCTTTAGGTATCCATTTCGAAACGATATTAGAAATAATACTAGTATACATTAAACATTTTTTTGTAAACAAGAAAGCCTTTCGACCAATTCTATTGAATATACGTGACCAAAAGAAATCATACCAACTAAGAGCTATATGAAACTGCAAATTTCTCTGTGAAATACTCTGTGCTTTTAGTCAAAATACAAATAACATATATGGTATTAAAAGGGGTAATTTGGTTATGCTATATATGCATATTTCAAGGAATAATCTCTCGTCAGCAGCACTAGAATCAAAACGTTGGAAGGTAAAAAAAAAGTACTGAACGAAAAGTACTCTATACAAAACAAGTCCGAACAGGAAAGCTAAATCCAGCACCGAGGCTATCGACAATGTACAGTTCACAGAAAGAAACCTGGTGTTTTAAACAATTTTGAATTTTACAATCGCAAATTTCAACGACAAAATGAAAGTATTAAAATTTTATTGTAAATTCGTCTGACTGCTAGAATTGTGACTACCCTAAGGGACTTCTGACCCACCAGCAGCGGTTATCGACCCAGTGGTTTAAAATACAAATACTTCAACGGGTATAAAACGGGTAATTTGGTTATACTCTATATACATTTTAAAGGAGAAATCTGTCATCATCAGCATTTAAATTAAAACATTGGAAGGTTCTTCTTATTTTAGCTTCTATCCTTTCCTCATTTGACTTCAGAAATTCATTTCGTTAAGTGTTGCAGTAACTTACTAAGGTATTCATAGGTGGAATTATAAAAAGCAATTTACCTTAGATATCTGTTTGTCTTATGATTTTCTTTTTTTCCTTTGACTGAATAGTATGGCATTTGTGGTAACCGTCAAGGCATATACAGGAAGCCTGACTGCTGAATACAATAGGCTAACGTGAGCGGAACCGCGTACTCTTTCGGAGCACCTGAGTTCGCTTTCATTACGACTCAATTCGCGTTTTTAATTGATATTTAGTAGTTTTGTGAGTCCGAGTTTTTTATGTTGTCTGTTTTTTCGTCCTGTTATTGTTTGCGTTTACTGGTTTTGTCTCTGCCCTTTCAAACTTTAAATTTCGGATGCCCAATTGGTACCTCTCCTTCCTTCTTGCAAAAATGGGTGCATCAAAGAGGCTGTTCATCTTTTCCAGTGGCATTCAAAATTTACTGCTCATTTGTATTCCCATCCAACTCTATATTTCACATAATCATTTCATTTTCCCTTTTTCATGCGTATCGCCCATGGCATAACCTATACACAAAGGACGTAAAAAAACTTACTCTTATTGAAATTAGTTATAAAAAAATCGCCTATAAAGTGTTACAAGAGCAACAAATTGAGGATTAGCTGAAGTATATAGTTATATAGCGTATTATGTATCGATTACCGTTCTTTACCGTGCCAGGTCAAGGCATATTCATGTCACATTCCCTCTTTTTATGTAGGTTCATCCTACAGCAATAAATAGTGTAAAGCGAACTTTTCTAATGTTTGTTTTCTTCATACTTCTTTAAGTGATATTCCCTTTGGGGAATATGTTCATTTTTTCAAAAAGATGTTACAGTACATCTTGAACTCATGTTTGGAGTATTTAGAATACCATCTTATCATAATACATTGTGGAATTACTACCTACACTAGATATCAATAGTACAAAGTGGAATTCCTACCTACACTAGATATTAATAGTACAAAATGGAATTTTTATAAAAGAAAGAAGCAGAGGTACCAATGGGGCTTACGAATGTAGAAGAGAGACAGAGGGCAGAGAGAAAAAAACGGTAAACACAAACAAGGACAGGACAACATAGCACGGAAACACAAAATTCACTGAATATCAATTTATAACGCGAACTCTAGTCATAACAAGAGTGAACTCAGGTGCTCCGGAAGAGTAAGATTTTCCAGCCTGCGATATCATTAGTACAAAGTGGAATTCCGCTTCATATTTGGATTTGGAGTAAAAAATTGACACACTTGGAAGGCTTTGCACAAAGCTCTGTGACAAACGTGATAACTTCTACTTCCAATTGTTAACTTACCCTTTTCGTATAGAAAAATTCTGTCCGCGCTCCAGTCTATCAAGTTAACGAATCACAACTGATTTGTTATTCCAAAGCTTGTGGTGAGTATCGTGACTTCCTTGATTGAGCGTCACATCTGACGGGCAAATTGTTAACACAAGGTAACGTTGCTCCAAGTTTATTGTCGTCACTCAAAAAAATTACAGAGGACATCATGCGCTTGTAGACAAAAACAGAAGTTATATCTCTCGGATATTAGGTGCAAATTTGGTTTACAATAGAGGTAAAGTATTGTCGTCCCCGCATTCAATCCACACTGAATCGATCGTGGCAACATGACAGGTCAAATATAGAGAGTCGAAAATGCTTACTCATCTGGTGCTCCTGGCCCTGCAAATGTCGTTCTGAAAAAGTAAAACTATATACGTTTTACTGAATAATTTTAGCCCAAAATACAAAACGAATTGTATAAATCAACTCGTAAGAGAGGAGGCCTAATTACAATTATTTTGTCCGCCTGTCCGTCGGCCGTTTCAAACGTTCGTTACATATTTCTCAGCTTCTACTGAAGGGATTAATTTAAAATTTGGAACACGACTTAAGCATAATGTATTTTACCGTGCCAGTCGATCAGTCGATCATCTACTTTCTGTCTTTCGCGAATACTTAGCCTATACGAAGTGTCAAACATAAAAGATGTTTCATAACATTTTTATCGACTTCTACCAAAGGAGTTGAATTTAAATTCGCTACGCAGCTCTGGCATGATGAGTTGAATTGTGCTTTTACTTTCCATGTCATTTTCCGTATACTTCCTGTTTGTTTAATGGTCGAGTAGAGGTATGCTAAGCACGACTTAAAGCAATTTCTTAAAGTTGTCATCATTTAGTTTGTTCTTTCAGTAACGAACAAAGGCTATAATTATTGGAATTTATTACCACGTACTTCAATAGCTAGCTATTTGTCAGACAATATCATTTCTGTTTACTTATCACTAATAATGAGTACACCTGTCTAGTCCAAGGAATACCATTGTTTTGATGTTGGTATATATCCCATCTTGATTAAAAGAATTTTACATTTTCAAGCCGTTTAATGAGCTTGAAATTAGAGACTATGTCTACGTCATAGCGGAAGTTGCGTCATGGGCATGACAGACAAGACGTAGTAATTAAATAGTACAGCTAACGCTGTCATTTGGTTTTTTTCTGTAAGACACTTATTAAATTCTAAACGTTGACAAGATAGAACAAAAAACTAATTTCAAAATTTGATTTAAAGCCTGAACGATGAAAATGGTCAAGGTTACTACAAACAAGGATTATAAATTTCCTGGTTTCTTCACTTGTACAGCTGATGTTCGATATCCGTGGTGTTCGAATTGGCTTAAATGTTCGATTTTTTTTTTTGGTATACATGATTTTCATTCCATACTTTTGGTTATCTTCCGATTGACTCGAATGCGTGTACATGTAAGTGGTTAATTTTTGAACATTAAAACCTTTTTCTATACTTAATTCAGATTATAAGTAAATTGATTACTAGCATAATGAAATATTGAAATCACTATATAAAAAAAACAATACAAGCTTCAGTGGATGATATAAGGTTGGCGATCGATTTTTGCTTCTTTTGTTTGTTTTCATTTGAAGTACATGTATGTATAATTGATATAAATGACGAAAAACGATAGGGAAGATAAAACTTTTGATGTTAAATACCAGATAGCGGTTAATGATATAGCAATTTCTAGCTTTAAGATTGAATTAGCAAATAAAAAAAATTCTTTGAATTATAAATATATCTAAAATCAATCATTGCGCTTGCATGGCAGTTTTATCAAACCAATTACAACAAATTTCTACACAAACATTTACTTAATTCTTCTAAAACATGTTCCGGTTTATCAGAGAAAACTTGACATTAGCAAAATATATAGCTGAGAATTTGGTTGACAACAAAGCCTTACGCGGAAAATTTTGATACTGCAAAAGTCGTTCTGAAAAAGTAATACTACACGTTATGACTGAACAATTCTTATTTTAGCCCAAAATACAAAACCAATTTGTATAAACCAACTCGTAAAAGAGGAAGCATAATTACAATTACTTTGTCCGACTGTCCGTCTGTTTCAAACGTTCGTAACACTTTTGTTTACTTTCTGTTTTCCTAATAGTCGAGTAGAAGTATGCTTAGCACGACATAAAACAACTTTTTAAAATTGTCTTCATTCGTTTGTCCTTTCAGTAACGAACAAAGGCTATAATTATTAGAATTTATTACCACATACTTCAAATAGCTAGCCATTTGTCAGACAATATCTTTTCTGTTTTACCATCACTTATAATGAGGACAACTGTCAGGCCCAAAGCATACCATTGTTTTGATGTTGGTATATATCACATCTTGATTAAAAGACTAACATTTTCAAGACATTTAATGAGCTTGAAATTAGAGACTATGTCTACGTCATAGCGGAAATTGCGTCATGGGCATGACAGACAAGACATAGTTAATAAATAGTACGGCTAACGCTGTCATTGGGTTTTTTCAGTAAGAGTAAATAATTTTAAACGTTGACAAGATAAAACAAAATTTAATTTTAAGCCTGAACGATGTAGATGATCAAGGTTATTAAAACACGCCTTTTTTTAGTATAGGTTCGGATCAGTTTCTCGTCAAAAAGCTTGATGATTCAGTTGGAACTTTTGTTCTGTTTTACTTGACATTTAAAATTCTTACAGCGTTACTAGGTTTTACATAGTATAAATGTACCTATTGTTTCAATTTAATCGTTAATATTAATATCTATAAACCCTCCGTGAAAAGATTATAGTACATACAAAAAGATGAAAGTTGGTTATTAATTTCATTCAGATCACTAACCAAGCAAACAGAAAAGATTAGCCGAGTAAATTGTTTACGATTAGAGCTACTTTCGCCCCTTGCTAAAAGTAATTTATAAGCATTGGTGCTATCGAACTCACGAGTTGATTAGTCAAAATACATGGTCTTTATTTATGGCAAAAGAGTATTTATAACATAGCGTTGGATATGGTTAAATATAGAAAAAAGAGATTGTACATGTTTTTTTTTTTATCTTTTTAGAATCAAATGGGGATAGTTGAATTGCTTGTGCACATTAGATGGAAAACAAATGCGGACAATGTTAAGTTGGTGCATACTTAAATGCTGTGCTTGCTTATTCAATTATGCGAAAGTAGTTGGATGTCATTGCTTACTAGTTTTTCATGCTGTACGTGAAAGCGGTGGAGTATATAACTCATCTCAATGTTTGTCCACCCGTCCGTATGTCAAAAATTGGTTAATAGAATTCCATGAAACTTTCTCACATTGCTACTGTTGAGAAAAAACGCTTATTGATCATAAGGTCAAATGTCAAGGTCACACAATTTTAGACCATTATGCACGATTGTGGGTTTGTTATATCATGAAACCTGTATATTAAAATATTCTAATAAATATTCAATTGTTATGTTTTGCTGTAAAGAATGATACAAAACAGCTGTTGCTTGCTTTAATGTCCAGTTCATGGCACTACCAATCTCCTTTTAGTCAATATTTTCAGATAACCCTTTCTAGGTGTTATTTCATTCTTTTATTAACTTTTTCTATCGGCAGTATGGTCTGTTATAACTCAAGGCACCAAATGCTTGAAAACGTAGACAAAAACAATATTCTATATAGGAATGTGTGTATTCAATACAAGAGAATAACCCCATGTAACTTTAAAAAAAACAGGGTAAAATTCCTAATAAACGATAACGAAGTTTTTCTTGTTGTATAACCTTTTATAACCGTATATTATGATTTACCAATTATTTATTTATAACTCTTAAAGACACATTAAGGAAACTAAGGTTTGAAGTTAAATAAATGTCTTCCTATTAAGTGTATATCAAATTCGATGTTTGAAAAGCTAAAATAATCCGAATCTTGAGTAAATTTTCAACCAAATGTAAAAGACAGCTAAAAAATATCTGATTAATTAAGACACACGAAATCATAGAAACAATATATTTTTGTTATTAGTTTAATTTATGAGAGTTTGTGGCATTTCGATAAAAGTACATTATGTCATAGGGTATAACTCGATTAAGAAAGTGAGGCGATCATTTCAGTACAACAGACCACGAATCATATTCTCGAATATTGTTTTGAAATTTTCTATCAATGGCTGATATTGAAAGAAACCAGCGGCAGTGATCGCCTGTTCTACGCTAAGTTTGACACGAAAATGGCAAATTACTGAAAAAAATGAAATAATTTGAGGAAATAGTATAAAGAAATTTATCAACAACACTTTATCCGGATTAGAGATATCAAAGAAACAAAATTGCATGCATTTTTCAATGAAAACTTTACTTTGACGTCAATCAAAGTTATGACGCTCGGAAGATGGTGTTACGTAAAACACACCCGATTTTCCCTGATTTTGACACTCATTTTGTCGATTTTTTCTGTTTACATTGCAAACAGCATCAAAATTTAAACTTTTTTTTTAAAGGAACCACAGCGTAATTATAGTATAGAAATTTCGAATATTTTCATATAATTGCAGGCGTTACGTATAACACACTTAAAAAAATGAGGATATTTTTTTCTGAATGAGACCGAGTGTACGACAATAAAAATAATTTAGAACCTCAAACAGTTTTTATTTATTTTAAATGTTCTCAAAAGATTTATAAAACATGCTCTATCATCACTTATGTCAAGGCATTATTTCATTATGATCAGTTATATAGAGCAACATATAATTTCTTCGTTATATATGAGACTCCTACCAATAAAAACGATTTGGCAAAAATAATGAAAATTTCTTCATTTGACCTCTTATATATTAGGAATAACTAAAGTAAATCCAACTTGTTATACAGTCGACCTGAAAACGATATTTTGCATATTTTTTCAGAAATAAACGTTAACGATTTAAGAAATATGTACGCTAAAATGCTTTTTTTGTGCCACAAATATTTTTATTATTTAGCCGTTACCAATCCTAGCTTAAAACTTGTATCCCCTGCGTATGGAATTTTAACAGGAACCTTTGAACTTCGGTAAACGGCGAAATCTACGTTTGGACGTCGTAATGAAGAATTGACGTATATGCAAGGAATTTGACGTTTTCTCAGCATATTCTATCACAATGGTTTCTGGCTAGGCTTTCTGTTTCATAGTCCGACGTCACTGACATGCACGATGACAGAACAACCCAATTCAACCACCTTGGGCATACATTCCAATGACTTTGTGGAACTGGTACTGTATACTCTTTAGTGGACTCTAATGCAGCCTAATCGCCCCTGTGGGTCTATTTAATACCCGAAACCTTGAAGAACTCTACTTTTATCAAAATTTGTGAAAATAAAAAAAAATCATTTAACATTCAATGCTATCTAAAAGATTTAAACTTAAGGATGTTCAGGTGTGACTTTAAAAGTGATGAGGTTTTGAATATAAGGCCTTAAATCATAAGGGAATAATTAAAAATACAAAATAAGCTAAAAATTTTGATAGGTTACCATGCTTGTTTTAAAGATAATAAGAGTTCAAAATTTGGCGGGAAAAGGTATTCTCTGTATTTTTCATACCTTTATCATTAGCATTGTTTAGCTGTTTAAACCTATGAAAAAGTGATTAGAATTCGAAAGAAATTTGTAAAACAGATATTTATGATGTAATGAAGACCTTACACAAAAGAAAAATAGGGGTTACCATGCAAAAAATTTTGCCTTATTTTGATGGGAAAAACCCGAGGATTCTGAAAAAAATGTCAAAAATCTCTAAAGCTAACCCTCTAACATCCTTAATAATTTTATTTTAAAATACGAGAAAAATAAAAAAGAAACCAATTATATTACGTTTATCATATACTTTGGGTTTGGTTTTTTTGTCAATAATATTTTAATCTGTTCCTTGTTTAAGGAAGGGGTCTATCTTTCGTATTTAATATTATTTTAGAGTTTGGCTTTAGTGCCGTGTGGAGGTCATAGAAAGCTTCCCCGTGCTTCAGTTGTATGCTCTTATATATTTTAGAGTACTGGAATATGTGTTGGAAAGACACAGTTTACATATTTCCAAAAGATGACAACGTTTGGCTATTTCTTTAAGAATTGATAAATTTATCTGTTTGGTCATTGTTGTAATGTTTTTTGGCTTCTGTATTTGTTTTATCAAATATAATATACTACCGGTTTTCCAAGTTTTTTACTCCTAGCGTGTCTGATGAAGGTTAATCCAGAAAAGCGCTTCACACGCAGTGAAATTTTGCATTGTACATTTATCAAAATCATTTCAATATGTGGATCGTGTCTTTCTGGCACATATTCCATATTCTTTCGTATTTAATATCTGTGACTATTTCAGGGCTGGATTTGAATTATATGCATTTTATTTAGACCATGGGTCAATTGCAGAACCGCGAGCAGTGCCAAATGGCCTCGTTGAAGGCTGCTGGCGGTTGTCCATTGTGGTTTTCTAAATTGCCGTTTAATTGTGGGTTGTGTCGCGTACACTTATTCCACATCTCATTATTTTCTATTAAATCCAAAATTGGACATTGGTGACGTTGGGTTTGTTCAAGGTTAATTCGAAAGGATAGATATCTGTAATAAAATTAGAAAATGAAGAATTGTTTAGTGCAAGAATGTCGTCTAAATATCCGAAAGTCTTATCATAAGTTTCAATAAGGTTTAGTTTGTTGGGGTCTTTTTGTAGTTTAGTCATATAATAATTTGTTATTCATAACAGTATAGGAAAAGGTCAGCTATAAGTGGCACATAATTTGTTCCCTTAGGAATACCAATGATTTGGCGATAAATTTGTTTACCAAAAAGAAAGTAAATATTATCTAACAAATAGGTATTAGCTTCTGCATCAGTCCCGTAAAAATTGATGTTTTCTGGCCATACCAAAAAACCAAGGCCACCTATTTAATTAAGTTAAATGGTCAGTCCCTAATTGCAATTTATAGTACTCAAATAAATGGACGTTTGCTGTGTTGTTTGCTTCAGCATATTGTAACCTTTTTATTTGTAAATAAGTTTTATTATAAGCAAGCAACTGGTTTGATATTACAGTTACATCAATGCGTCATGAAACTTACTGTAAACGGGAAAAATATAATAATTGCACCAATGTACTTAAAATCTATTTTCTTCAAGCGTATTTCCTTTCGGATTTGTACTTTTCAGAATCTTATCGTATTTCGATCCTCTTATTGTGGGTTCTGTTTCCTGAAACATTAAGATATCAACTAACCAAGTGTACTTGATAATGGAGTTATGATTTCTTAAATGGGCGTAAGTGATTTCTTATAGGATAAAAGTTGGGAAATCACCTAATTTTCTAAAGATAGATTTTAAGACTTCCTTATTGGTATTCCATTATCTTATTTGTATTTATAAACCCTTTACTGAAGTTTACTATTACTATGATTGAATCGTAAGGAAACTAACAACAAGTCGTAAAAACATAACAGCATAGTTGTATTGTGAAGTTAACCATTGCAGCGTCTTTATGAGTAAATACAACGATATATTTTGTTAATCACAAAGGAAAACTCTAAGGCTTTTAAATTCTGAACACACACACAAACAACTATTTGATTGGAATCAATCCTACATTTTTTAAAGAATTTCGATTTGTTAAACTTATAATTGTTTTTTCAACGAAAAAAAAAATTATTAAAGACACACTCTAAAATTTCAAAGTTACCTTTCTAGAACACCGACCATTTAAGTTGAAGGAGGAGTTTGGTTTTTTTCCTAAAATAATATTCTGGACCTGATTTTTTATTAAAAAATATTTTTAGCAGCAAAGGTGAAGAAAAAATATTCTCAAGAAGGAAATCTGCCATGTAATATAATGCTAATATTTAAAAAAAATGTCGCGACACCTTTAAAAAATAAATGTTTTCTGGTCATAACAAAAAACCAAGGACCACCTATTTAAGTTAATCGGCCAGTCCCTAATTGCAATTTATAGTGCTCAAATGGGCGTTTGCAGCGTTGTGTGTTTCATCATGTTACCTTTTGATGTGAAGTATGATAAAAATAAATAACTTTTCGGACGTTTGACATTCCAAGATATTGGTTGTTCATTGCTTCTTGAAAAAAAAACCGAAACTCTTTTAGCTCATTACGACTTTTTATATGATACATATTAGTAACAATAACAAAATTTTGTATTGCACTTCAACTGTTAAATTATATATCATAGAATATGTGTGCAAATTCATAACTAACGTATGTATAATGGGTAGAAAAACAAGAATCATTACTTTTAAGATATTGACGCAGAAGTCCTGTAATTTGGTCATATTCAATCAAGGAACTCGCATTTAGTACTAAGGATATCCATTAAGCAGATAAGTGCCAAACTTAGGGTAAAAAACCATGAAGGCAAAAACAAATTGAGAGTCAGTCGATACAAAGGAAAACAATGAAGCATTTGATTTTTATTGTGTTTTTTGTGCTTTGTCTGGCAATATTGATAGGGTGAGGATGTCTAACACTGTCATGGGTATTTTATATGTGCATGTCCTAAGCCAGGGATCTTTCACAGAGCTTTTGATTGTACTTGTCTTTTTGATGTTTTCTGTTCCTTGTTTAAGAAGGGAGTCGATCTGTGACTATTTCAGGACTGAATTTCAATTATATGCATTTTATTTAGACCATGGGCCAATTGCAGAACGGCAAGCAGCATCTTCTGGCCTCGTTGAAGGATGCTGGCGGTTGTCCATTGTGGTTTTTCTAAATTACCGTTTGTTTTGTGAGCTGTGTTGCGTACACTTATTCCACATCTAATGATTTTCTATTACACGTGCTGTTATTGTTTAAATCGTATTAAGTTTATGAACTTTGCAGATAATTAAGACAATGACTTCTTCGTCACGTGCGAGCACGGACAGTCGAAAGCCTTCCTTGTCTTAAGAAGCGGCTAAGGGTCTTGGGTTTCTCCCGTCAATTTAGTACTCAGTCCACAGAACGACCAAGCATATTACCTAGATGGCTGAATAGATGGCCCCCATCTACGGGCGTTTTCAGTTCATGATACAGAAAACCTGAGCGCTGATTATGGAGAACATGGAGAGTGTTACTCTTCAGGCATGTAAAAGATATATTTGTTGACCACCAAGTAATTGATGCACCAACTAGGCTTAATTTTCCGCTCCTACCCAACTCTTCCCTTTTTCTGTGTTCTTCAAAATAACTGTTCCTTTTCATATTTCTCATCATCATTCCATGTTCATTAATTACCCTCTTATATTTATTGCCTTTAAGCTTTAAGCTGGGGCGTAAAACATCAACTAATGCACACAATCGAAGAAAATAAATGTATTTTCACAGAAATCACAGTAAATTCTTCTACATTGGCCTCGGTTGTTGTCAGGGAAACCGTTCCTGTTTTCATTTTCAAAGAGAAAATGTTAAGGTGTTTTGACCTGAACTGTCCATTTGTATAATTAAGCAAATCATTTGGAATTAGGAAGCTAAATGGTACCACTTAAAAGTTATTTAACGAAACGCACGTCGGTACCGTTTAAAACTTGTTAGCGTGGTACTATGTTGTAATTTTGTTTCATAATAACCACATCTTAAAGTGTCTTAAAGTGTGACAAGTAGCTATTGGATGTATTTTAAATAAGAATATATTATGCCTAGTATATTTAATCATCATTCCATTGAAACGTTAGACATAAGTTAAATTCTAAACTAATGCTTGTAGAGCACCACATAGGGTAAATTTTCAACACTACACAGCTCTCCCCTTTTCTAGTGTTCTTCAGCATTTACGGATCCTTAAGATTCAAATCCATCTATTCATATTTTTCATCTTTTTTTCATAGAGCCTTTGTATAATGCATAGCGTTGCAAGGCCGTAAAAACCTAACTTACTCGCTCATTCATTCTTTCACAAGCATAGACTGACTAAGTTTTGTATTGAACACTTTGTTTGATACTTTTCTTTGTAAACTATGATCTTCCTACTCTTTATAAAATATGCAACATATGGAGAAAATACATTGTCGTTATGGTTAGTATATGCTTGAAAATATATGTTTACCAAGCATTTTTTTTTTTATCAACAAAGATTCAATTTTTTAAGGTCGCTGTTTTTATCAAATTATAACTAGAGGCTCCCAGGAACCTGAATCGTTCACCTGATCTCTTATGCTTAAGCCTCTTACCTAGTGTGAAACATGGTCTACATGTTCTTGGTAAGTAACATTAAAGAAACTAGTAAGGAGAGAAAACACTTTTAACACCAATAATACAAAGTTACAAAGCTTTCCATTTGGAAAAAAAATTAAGTAAAAATTGATTGAAAACACTTAAAAGGATGATCTGACAATTTCGACCCTGAAATCATTTTTGTAGATCTAATTGAGCTGAACAATTTTGCAATGCTAACTATTCCTCTAACTCTTATGGCTTTTAAGATAAAGTCCAAAAACTGTGAAAATGGTCAATTTTGACGATTAAGGGGAAATAACTCCTATAAGGAGTCGTCCCACAACTTTGACTCATTAGAGAGTTTTGTAGAGCTTTTGATGCTGAAGAAGGAAGGTTGCTTCGGATTTTCTCTATCTCTTATACTTTTTGAGCTATAAGCTAAAAACTATGGTCTGACCCCCCTGTTCTATTTCTAGTAACGGTGGCCATGTTGGTTAGTCGATGTTCACAAATTTCACAAACTTGGTAGAGGACATCTTAAAGATCAAGTGTACAAAGTTTCAAAGCAATCCCATCAGTGGTTCAGAGAAGAAGATGTTTGAAGAAAAGTTAATGGACGGACGACGGACGCTTAACGATGACAATAGCTCACATGACGTTTCGGGTCAGGTGAGCTAAAAAGTTCCAGGCAATATTTTTTGTTACGTCTGACGCTTGTTTCGTTTCTTCAAGAATCATCAGAGGTACTCAAGCCAAAAACGTTAAAAATGTCAAACACAACATTAACACGAAGAGCATAGAACAATAGAACCTGTTAACTCTTAAAATGAATCATTTGGTATCTGTTATATACAATCTGCACCAAGAAAAAAGTTGGTTCTGTGTTTACATAAACAGGGCTTTGATACTAAAGATTAAAAAAGTTTCTTCTTGAATTGTTTTCTCCTCCTTTCAATTTATTGGCATATGAACGAGTTCATTTTTATAACATGTTTTATATCTTAGTATATGCTTAGAATTTGATGCTTCCTTTGAAATGTTATTCACAGATGGTTTTCACCTAGTATATTTCATTTTTTCATTCATAGAATAGTAATGTTTTAAATATGATACTTTGTTTCATGTTTTCAGCTCTTCGCAACATTCAACGTGATTTCTTACGATGTGCTGTATGCTTCCAATGGTATTAAAAGCACCATTTACTGTTTTCATTTACACGATTGTCTGTGTCTTTATATACATTTTATAGATCAATAACCTACTAGGTGTACTTAACAATTCATTATGCAACAGATGCATTGTACATAAACCAAGTGTTCAATTAATTAATTACTGGAATTCTTTTGTTTTCTGTACATAATTGTAGTGAAGAAACATAAAGGAAATTCTTAAGAAGTTTTAGAACCCCGAACACCCAATTATTGAATAGGCAAACAGAAACAGAGCTTATAACATTACATAGCTTAACATCAACCCGTGTACATTAATGAAAGTGCTGTTTTGAAATGTAAATAAAAGATTGTAAAGGTAGCTAGGAGCTCCTAGAAGCCTGAATCGCTCACCTGCTTTCAAGAACATTTTAAGACCTAGTATGCTGTGTAACATTCAACACAATCTGATTTGGGACAGAAAACACAGTTAAATCAAGTATACGAAGTTAAAAGCTTTAAGGAAAGAAAACACAGCAAATTAAAATAATAAAAATTGTTAGAAAAAGTTAAAGGGTTATATAACTCTTAAAATGGTTAATCATATAAAATTAATCCGAATTATTTTTTTGTATATCACATTGAGCTAAAAAGTTTTGCATTGATAACTTTCTCTAGCACTTACAGTTTTCAAGATAATCTGTGAAAACTGCAAAAAATTATCATTTTTGACAATCAAGTAAACAAAACTCCTACATGGAGTCGCCGTAAAAGAGCTTTTGGGGCTTTTGGTATGTTATTCTGAGGGTTTTATTTCTTATAAGTACATGTATACTGTTAGAGCTGCAAGACAAAAATCCTCTTCTACTTTTGCAAGCACATCCTACAAACCTGTCACCAATTGTTCAAAGTTTGAAAGCAATTCATTGCTTTAGAGAACGCTAAGCAACTTTGTCGGGAGTCTTGAGCTATATGAAATGAAAGAAAGGGATGATTGAAAAATTATTTCAAACTTTAGAGAGTCCATTCTAAGAATTCGTGTTGCTTTGGAGTCAATAATGCAATTTTAAGCATAAACCTTATCACAACCCATTGCATATGCCGCTAACGCAATAAATTTAAATGAAATTATTTATATGATATTTAATAACAATAAATTCATAACTTCAAAATGGAACATAACACAGCTGCTTTAAAAGTGATATTTGATAAATAGATTTGTATTAATACATTATAAAATGACTTTATATGCCATCAAATACAAATGTATTTTGATTCTTTATTATCTTTGAGCACTAAATAAATATAGGAATCACAGATATAAGGTTACTATTTCCTGCTTAAAATGCTTTCCACGTCATATAGAGGAGTGGGCATTGGGAGTTTAGAGGTTATATGTAGGACAAACTATTAGCGTTCAAGATTGGAAATAGACATGGAAATATAGTTCATGTGTCCGTATTGAGCTGTTTTGTTTTATGAGGGTGTGGATGGGGTAAAATATAGAGTATAATTGTCAAAATACTTTACAGATAAAGAATAATGCCCCCAAAAGAAGACGGGAGAATAAATGACTCTAGGAGTATGAAAAATAATAAGAATAAAGGGCAAAACATTTAAATAATACATAATTGAGGATACCCCATCCGCTCCCTCACATATTGGGAGTTTAGAGGTTAAATGTCGGACAAACCATTAGCATTTATGATTGGAAATAGTTCATGTGTCCATATTGAGCTGTTAGGTATTATCTATAAATCAATGTTCATTACAAAAAATCTTCTTGCTCTCTTTCCGGAACGCATGATCAAAGAAGCCATAGATGTATGGATTCACGATATTGTTTATCACATTCATTTCTCGTATGATGGATAAGAGTGTCAGTTCTGATTGTGAAATTTTCCCAAAAAATCTAGGGTCATTTAATGTTAGAAATAATAATATAAGTCGTGGTAAATATGATATGATAAATGCTACACCAATGGCCATGAACATGATAGAGTACCGTTGTGAAAACGACATTTTTCTCCTTGGAGTCGAATCACTTTCGCTACTAGAGTTAGTCCGTTGTGTATTGTTAGGTTGAGCATTTAAGACATTCCGTTGATGATAGCTTGTCTCTGTCTCTGAAATGCTAATTTCTTGGTCCATATTTTGCTCACTCAATATAAGACTAGATTGAACAACTGCTCCAACTTGATACCTGTTCGAATTTATCAAATTAGCACTTTTTCGCTTGTGTCTAGCTTTGAACTGTCGATAGATCGTTCGTCCAATGCATATGTTTAAAACTGCAAGACTTACCATAAGAAGGAAAGAGGAAATCGAAGTGAACGCTATAAATGCTATAAACCCGTCTCCTTTATGTTTTTCCACATTTGTATCACAAACAAATCCCGTAACATTTGTGTTCGGATTAAATACTTTAATTTCATCATTATAAACTATCAAAGGTGCAGAAACAGATATTGCTACAACAAAGCACATGACTAAACAGACCCGTTTCCATCCAAGTGTCATCTGCGGACCAAACGGACGACAGACTTTCAGATAACGCTGTAAAGCAATCGCTACCAACATGAAAATAGAGGCAATCGCGGTAACGTTAGTTGGGAACCAGGAGGCCTTGCACAGAAATCTCCCGCGGAATCGCACGGGGTTAAAGTTCATATAAAGCTCCAAAGCTGATCTGAAGATGCATGCTAACAGGTCTATAAATGCCAAATATGGTATGAAATATCGGTCATCCTTCTTGGTCCTCATCCGAAAGTTATAAACATAGATAACAAGGACATTGCCTGTTATCCCCAGGATTAGGTAGATCACAAGTATAACATCATTTAAAATATAATGTTGAAGTAATTCATTGTTCCATTCGTTTAATTTATCAACATTCGTTTTATTCATTGTGCATTGCAATACAGAATGAAATTGATATGCAGTTGAAGATTTCTGAAGCTATCTAAACTCGTAGGTTGACATGATTCAGCATTAAGATAACTTATTGTTTGTACAACCAATCCTACAATATTTCCAATTTGTCTGATATTTCAGAATTTAATATCATTGCTTCGGAAAATTTCATTTTGTTCGATATAGTTTTTTAATATCATTTTTTTTTTAAAATCACATGTTGAAATTTAGTTTCTTTTTTGTCACTTCACCTCCTCAATTCTTTTTCAAAAGTACTTTCCCCGCAAATATTCTTTAATCTGAAAAGATAACAAAATATAAAAAACCTTTATGTTCAACTTGGTTAATTGTTCCATTCCATGTCAATTAATAGTTCTAAATCGGAAAATTCTTCACTAATCAATGGGCTCACAAATACGAGGACATTTTCCAATAGAATTTTAACGACAGTATTGAATTCGCGGGTTATTTTCTCAATCCATTAGTTAATTGTTCAGCCCATGAATGAAAAAAGGAGAGACTGTTACATTTCCGCTATCATTCATTATAAAGATGCAAACCTGTCAATTTTCTTCATTTAATGATTCTATATCATTGAAAGAGAATCGTAAAACATTAGAAACTCATGATTCCATATGCTTCTACTAAAATTATTTCTGATGTATGTCTTCTATGAATCCAAAACACCTGTTATTAAATGGAACAATATTTCGGAGAGCGACATCTAAAAGCCTTGCGATTTGACTTTAGAGCAATATGGCAGTTGTACAAATGCCGTGAACACATTTATAGAAAAGGAATATGTAGGTTAATTATCATTGCAATTTAATATTTTTCAATTTACAAAACTGCTTGAATTAGCTCATATTATAAAGAAAAAAGATCGACTTTTTTATTGAGAGTAGTTTTCAATAGAAATTTATAACTTTACATAATGATTTTAATGCGTGCAAATGTATTGCTTGTTTTGAATATTAAGGATACAACTTGTACTTGAAAATGTCTTAGTTTTTCGTTGAATAATCACACGCTGTTTCTTTAACTGACGATAGTCAAATATAAAAATAACCACACAAGTATATATATTGAAAGGAAGAACAGGTCAGTTTACGTATTCCCTTTCTTCTAAGAAACGCGAATTCAGCTTTATAGGGAAGATGAACATGAAAGAACACGAAATGATGATGTTATGGGATAAAGACACAAGGTCAATCAGAGAATCTATTTTTGACTGCCAGAACTTTCATAAAATGGAAACATAAATTTGTTTATATTAAAGTGTTTCTGTTTAGATTTTTGTGATTTTTGTGTAAATGATATTTTTCTATTTCTTTTGTTATTAGATTAAGCAATTTTGATGAAAATTAATGGATATTGATATTTTCAAAATCATCGGTGTGATCAAGGAATTACATAGAATACTATATAATTCGTTGGTGTGATGTCATGGATGTAGAAAATTTTACAAAACTAAATAAATAAAAGCTCGTATAGGGACTTCCGCTCTTTTTCTTGGTATCGTGTGGGTTTGGGTGGCATATAGGCTCATATAGTCAGACCAAGACGAGTGCAACGTGTAAGACCGGTGTGCCCGAATTGCCACTTAGATGTCTGACCTATTGAATAGGGTTACTCTGTGATGATGCATACCGGTGTCGTAATACTATAATACAGAAAGATTGATACATTTATATAGTGCGCATTGTCGGAAAAACTTCCATATTCATCACATACAAAAATAGGGAGCTGCAAGATTGGGTACTACACATGTAATAAGGACCTCGAGCTCTCTGTAGAAGAAAGGCTAAACCGAAAACCAGGTATAGTTTTCTCGAATATCTCGTTAGATTGCCTTCAGACAATTGACAAACTTTGATAAAAAAAAATAAACATATCTATGGCTATGTGTTAGAAAGCCTTTCGCGAAAGTCTTACAATCGAAAATTGACGGGTCGATATTTTGTTAAAACATTTATTTAATAATTAAAACGAATCACGACCTTCAAGATGCTTCATTCTATTCACAATATGATAAATCTCGTTAAATTCGAATGACTCCGCGGGAGAAGGTTCCGATAATTTCCGTTAATTGCCATTTCTTACGTTTTACGATATCCGTCCATTAACAGAACTACCTGTTTTAGGAAGCCCACCGCGTTTGGTATGAGGAAAAAGTTACAGTTAACCAAAATATGATTTTTAAAGTATGGATATCCGAATAGTTTTACATGATGTACGAATCACCTAAGCCTATCCTGATATTGTGTGGTAAGAACTAATCAAACATGTAGGCGTTAATTAAAAGTTAACACAATACGAGGTGTCGAAAATGGTTTTTATATTGTAATTTCTCGCGTTTTTATATCAAACATTCGTAATTAAACAAATATCAACGTAATTCCCCAAAACTGAAATAAATATTTGTTGTGAGCCTGGACACTTATCTGAATCCATCTGCCCATCCAATCGACTCATGTCAGCTGTGAAAGTAACTATAAAAATTTATGTGAATCAATCTATCGTGTATAAATCTTTAAAATTTGTTGTTTTCTTCTGATCCACAAAAGCAATGAAAATTGGTATATGTTCTCCCTTCCGGAGCACCTGTGTTCAAATATTCAAAACGCTTAAACGAAACTTTGACTATATAGGAAAGGTGTGGATAGGCTCGGGTATAATGTATTATAAGCATGTTTATGGAAGAAACGTTGCTACATGTTTATGCATGTATAAGTAAAGAAACTTGATCATAAAATTAGTGTCAGAAGCTTTACATTTTCCGTTGAAAGTGTCAATTAGGAGATGTAAAAATCCAAATGCATGTATATGTAAGACTTCCAAGAAGAATCTGCTGTGCTCTTAGTTTTAAGTTTCTGAAAGTTTTACGCGATGAAGAAAGTCACATAGTTAAAGATTGTTGTGGGATGTATACCAAAACTGATATAGTTTCTTTGTTTTATGTAACTGTGAGAAATTGATCATCAAGGGAAACAATCAGAGCAATTATTGCCCATTGAAAAACCGATTGTCTGACAACCAAAATGAAGATAATATGCTTCTCTGTAAATTCATTTTCCTAGACCCATAAATAAGAGACTTACCAAATAATCCTCAACATAATGGCCTACCAGATATTTGCTTCCGTGTTTTCCGTTGTTTTTGCAGAAACTATGCATGCTATGTATTATCATATTTAGCATAGTGAATTCATATTTTATTACAGATTATAAAAATGCTATTATTACAATTTAAATCGAATAAGTTAGTGTTTTTTATTAACTTTACAAGTTCTAGTACTTTAACAAGTTTAAGAAGTATAATTATAATGTAAATGAACCAGTAGAAGCGGTGTACGAAAAGGGAACGTTACCATTCTATTCGCCAACTAAAGGGCAATTAAGGAATTCAAAACCACGAAAAAGTTCCAACTCAGTACATTTTGTTTCTATTGTACGCGTGTTCTGTCAATACAAGAGGAACTCTATGGTCACAATTGGTCACCCTTTGCATGGTTACCTTTATTTGCAACATTAGTTACCAAACAAGCGAGGGTTCTAACGTTTAGAACGGTTTTTTAAGTCCTAGTAGTTCCTGGTATTAATTCAGAACAAGAATTATTGTTGTTTAGCATTGCTATCATATCTTATCTTTCAAATCCGATCTATCTAGTGGTTATTCTCAAGGGAACATATACAAGCAAAGCTGTACCAAAAGGACCAAAACAATCGTTAATCCGAAAGGACAAAATCGTTTGATATGAAATCAAAAACACACATAACAACCACACCGCAATCATCATCGTCACTTAAAATGGATATGTTCTATTTTGGTTACATATAGTTTAGACTTAATCAAAATGCTTGATTAAGGTACTTTATAATTCAAAATCGAAAGTATTGCCACATCAATTTGCAGCCTGTATTTGATAAAGACAATTAGATCCACAGTGATCAGATCTTAAGGCATTATTAAGCTTTCAAAGTATATCATTTTTAAATGGCATTTTGCATGCGTCCCAGTATAACATGTATAAATCATCATGTCTTGGCTAGACAGATTAAAAGCGTGTTAACATTTGGCTCAAAACGACATTTAAACATTCTTATTTTCTCTAACAAGGGGTAAATGCCACACGAATACGAAGAGCATACACAAATAAACCAAAAATGACAGACTTATGATTGTCCAGAATTTTCTCCTTTGAAGCAACACTATCAAAAAAATTGTTTAAATTTAGTTAAAAATCAATTATGATAATTATACATGTAGTACGAAATAAAAAAAAATGCCGAAAACTATATGTCGGTGCAACGACTGGGGAAACTATAAACAAATTTTGTTATTTCGCATTTCATCTTTTATGAGGCAATCACGACAATGCTTAAAAGAACTTGATATCCAATACTACAATTAAGACAATTTTTTTTGTAAATTAAATTAGCTTTCTTTATCAAATTTTCTATGGGTTGAGGTGTTGAATCTTATAATGACCGTTAAAAATAAATTAAAAAATCAGATGATTTTCAGACGGTATAGAAATGTTAAATCCATCTAGAAAAGATAAATTTCTCCAAAGAGATAACCCGGTACATATGCCCTGCATAATTTAAGATGATCAGTAGAGCAATTTTGTAAGTGTATGCAAAACTGCAAAAATCAGTGGCAAATTAAAAATCACTAAAAGTCGTGTTTCTTGAACAATAGACATTATAGTATAATATAAAAAAACAGAAAGCCAAAGGAAATGCTTTAAAAATGAATTTGATATGTGTTTTGTTATTAAAGACTTATTAGAGACAACATTGGAAGCTTGAAAAGCTAACTTGGTTTATATCAGATATAACATGGAACGGAATACAAAACTAAAACTTCAGAACTCTAAATAGATATTAATCATGCTTTAACTTATATGATGGGACGTCCGAGAACAATTCGGTAGCAGAAGCTATATGGTATAATATGATTAATAATAATGCTCCATTGGCCAAAACAGTTATTTTGGAGGAAGCCGGAAGAACAATAACTGTATTAATAAGCACAGTTATACCCCTAGGGAGTGTTTGCAATACCATGACACAATTATAAACAAACAATAAACAGATAACATTATTAACTTAAATAAAATCCAAATCATGCAGTCATACAGAGTCAACCTTCCTCGGTACTTGGGGGTTTTAAGCTCACCTAACCCGACGGGTCATGTGAGCTATTGTCATTGTCATTGTCATCGTTAGGTGTCCGTCGTGCGTCGTTAACTTTTCTTCAAAGATCTTCTTCTCTCAAACCAATGAAAGGATTGCTTTGAAACTTTGTACACTTGATCTTAAGGATATCCTCTAACAAGTTTGTGAAATTTATGCATGCTGACTAACCATGATGGCCGCTGTTGCTTAAAATATAACAGGGGGTAAGATCATTGTTTTTGGCTTATAGCTCACACAGTATAAGAGATAGAGAAAATCTGATGCAACCACCTTTTTTCAGCATGAAAAGCTCTACAAATCTCTTGAGTCGAAGTCGTGGGATGACCCTTATCTCCTCTTCATCGTCAAAATTGACCATGTTTTCAGTTTTTGGACTATATCTTGAAAACATTAGTGCTAGAGGAAAAGTTATCATTGCAGAAGTGTTAATCTCGTTGAGATCTTCAAAAATTATTCCAGGGTCAAAATTGTCAGATCAAGAGTTATTCCCCTTTAACAGTTTTACTATCAATTTTAACTGATTTTTCTTCTTTTCTGAAACTACTGAAGGAATTGCTTTGAAACTTTTTACGCTTGATCTTTAGGGTGTTCTATACCAAGTTTGTGAAATTGGTGCACGCCAACCAACCAAAATGGCTGCCATTGCTAAAAATAGAACAGGTGGGTCAGACCATAGTTTTTAGCTTATATACATGTAGCTCAAAAAGGTTACGAGATAGAGAAAAATCCAAAGCAACCTACCTTCTTCGGCATCAAAACTCTACTATACTCTCCATTGAATCTTTGTGGGACGACTCCTTATATAAGGTATATCCCCTTAATCGTCAAAATTGACTATTCTCACAGTTATTGGACTTTATCTTGAAAAATGTAAGTGTTTACTTATTGTGATCTACAAAAATGATTTCAGGATCAAAATTGTCAGATGACCCCCTTTTAGGGGTTATGGTCCTTTAAAGGTGAAATCGTTTTTTTCGTGAAATTGTTCTATAGAATGAAAGCTGTTGCTTGCTTAAATCTGTTTAAAAGTTCAATTAGCTCTTCAAAAATATCCATAAGACTGAAGCTGTCAGATGACACCCCTAAAAAAGTTATGTCCCGTAATTGTCAAGATTTGGGTTATTGTCATTCAGATTAAATCTGTAAAAGCTTTAGAAGAAAAGTTTTTGTTTGCCTGAATGTTTGGCTATATGTGCTCTACAAATCTATGATGATCCTTAATTGGAGTTTTCACCTCAGGTACCCCAAATTATTTCTATTCCATCAGTTATTAAAGTCAGGTGAGCGATTCAGGCTCATGGGAGCCTCTGTTAACAGCGAACGAGATTTGCTTTTATATTTACGTGAACTTGTGTCACTGCTCAGTTGACGGTAAATTACGCAATCATGTTGACATTCTATTAGAAATTGGGAGTTTCGCCATTGTAAACTAACATAACTGAGAAAATCAAATGCAGAAGCAGATAGAAAAAATACAAAATAAAGAACAAAGCAAACATGTTTTTTTCATGTACTTCCTCTTACATTACGAATAAAACAAAATAATTTGTTATCTGGAAGCAAATGACATGTGTTATAGAATCATTACACGAAATAGTTTTATCAGCATCATCCCGAATGTAAACATTGATATACAAGTTTTATTTTACTCTGTTTTCAGTGGGGAATGATTGTACTCAATGAACGATAACAGAAATAAACATTATATTAAATATTTTTACTCAATTAATTACCCCTTGTTAGAGAAAATAAACATGTTTAAAGGTAGTTTTGAACCATATGTAAACAAAAGCGAATGATTTTTGCTGCAGAGAAGATGAATTGGATCTGTCTAGCCAAGTAATAATGATTTATATTGGGACACATGCAAAATGCCGTTTAAAAATAATATACTTTAAAAGCTTTATAATAATGCCTTTAGTTCTATATTGTCATTAGTAAGTACGGGCTGCAAGTAATGTAGCAATGCATTATGGTTTGAAGTAAAGACACAAATGGGTAATTCCAATATTTCAATTAATGTAACCACGACTGAAGATAGATCGCATTTTGCGTGACAATGTTTCGTAAGTTCCCGTGAGTATAGCCACTAGATAGATTGGACTTGAAAGATGAGATATGATAGCAATTCAACACCAATAATGTTTATTGTTTTGAAAGGGTTCCAGTCTAGGAATGCTAGTTCTTCGGAAGGGACGAAAAAGGTTGCCCCGTGTATTTAGAGAGCAAAACCACATGCACCATGCACATTAAAGACCCCTTTGTAGAGTTCGATAAGAGTAGGCTCAATTGGTGCCGCTACAATGGCCACACTTGCAACCTACTAGCTTGAGAGGGATTCATATAAGCATTAAGCTTGTTTCCCAATCCAGGATAAATAAATATGTTTAAACTAGACTGAAAATAAAAGGCAATGTTCAGAACGTTAGAACCGACCCTCTTTTTAGTAAAGGTAATACCGGTAATAACAGCTGGGATGTTAAATCTCAAGGTTCTAAAAGAACAATCAAATACACTGGAGGAATTTAATTTAAAAAAAAAACAAAAGTTTTGTATTTGCGAGCCCATAGATGTATCTATCCGTCTCATATAAAAAACAGAACTATGGAATATATATTTGTGACACAGAACCACAAATTAAAATTTAAAAAAAATAGTAAAGGTGATCTTCGACCTTTAACGTGGATAAAATGGTAGCACCTCACTGAAAGATTAAAACGACCGCTAGCAATATAGGTTTCTAAGTAGCATAATTTTCTGAAGACTTTGGTTAAGAAACTAACCAGCGATTGGGGTTTTCACGAAATGACATACAGATGAGTCTATTTCTCAGTCATGTTTTTATATCAATGGTTATTTTAAGTGAAGGTGAGTATTTATCTATGCCTTTCGTTCTCGTGCTGCGCAGACTGTGTTCTTTCATGCAGCAAAACCTCAACTCAAGCTGTACAATCGAATCTTCGAGGTCCCTCGACATCAGGGTATTAAATTTTACAGATGTCCGTCGGTGTCTATACGTTCGCACAAATTTATGTCAAGATTATCTTTGAAACAGTATGCATATAATTATATGATTTTAAGTTTGGTTGGGTGGTTCAGTATCACATATTGCACTTGAATTTCAGACCTGTCAACCAACTTATTTGTTATTGAGCTATAGAGTCAGTGATCCTCCAGCCAAATTTTGGCCTGTACGTCGATTCTTTAAATGCTCGGGGTTCTATATAAATTAAAGTACTTAAATTTGTTCTGTATATAAGTTATAAATTTTATATAATTATTTATATGTATTTCTTTCTTATTTTATTTCTTCTTATATAAATGTTGTATAATTCTGTCTGCAGTATTGTTTTTTTTCCTGAACATAAATTGTTTTGCGGAGGAAGAGGAAAATTAGATAAATAAATAATTTGCCTTCAACAATAGCTCTTGTATTATTGGAATTGTAGGGATGAGCTGTAAAGATGTCGTATTATTTTCAATTGACATGAAAAAGTATAGATAGACTCATATATCTTCTATCCAATTACATATACAGTTACTTCCTATTCAAAAAGAAAACGGCAAACGTAATAACTTTTTACATGCAAGGTGCGTGAGCACTGGCGTTAACACCTACTGGGATGAGAGAGACAAATAGCTTCTTGACGGTATGGGGAAGTTATGAGAATACAGCATGTATATTGCTTCAACCGAAAAATTAAGCCGGCTGGCATTTTTTTTCCAATAAAAAAAAACAGTTTTGGTTAAATGAGGTTGATATATGCAAGGTATATATATTGCACGCTCAAATCTTTATGTGAAACAAAAAAGCGTCTCCTTGAGTTGATATATATATGGTTTCTACAAAAAAAATGCGATAGAATTGATGTAAAAATTTCTATCATCAAGGGAAATAATTTGGATTATTTGAAAAGGGGGGCTTGCCGAGCTATTAAAATATCAATTTTTTCCCGAGATGTTAAAAAATGTCATAATCCGCCTGAAGGTACACAATACAGCAAAAGTTGATCATCACATGCATTTGCAAGTACGTTCGGGACAAAAATTAAGCTAAGGATTAATTTTCCCCCAACAAGTTTAGAGGTTGATAAATCGATGAAATTAAAAGAAATAATGGCACACGTAATATATAGTATATATTTACAAGATCCACCATTCAAAGCCGTTGTGAAAATGTAATATCAAAGGAACATCAATAGCGTTTTATTCTCGA
Organism: Arcuatula senhousia; assembly: GCA_963971305.1. NCBI lineage: Eukaryota > Metazoa > Mollusca > Bivalvia > Mytilida > Mytilidae > Arcuatula > Arcuatula senhousia. The sequence continues at coordinate 46,074,301 of OZ020304.1, read as the reverse complement.
ATCAAAATTAAAACATATATTTATTAGCGAAAACTTCGCCCGAACGGGTCAAAGCAAACATTAACTGTTACATAATGAACAATGCACATGACAACAAAAAGTATATTAATCCATTCACCAAATAATTATTATCAACCTTTTGTATGTGTTTTTCGTCTTTGACCATCGCCAAATTGAGTGGTCGTGCTGCAATAAAAGCCATTAAATGGTATGGATAACAATTTGTAACATCGGGATACAATCCTCATTTATTTAGTTAGATTTTGCGATTGACCATTAAATTGTCAGATACAATTACTAAACAGGAAGAAATTATCGAGAATTCCCTGGAATAGTTGGAAATTTTGACATCAGCATTTACTGGTTTAACTCAAAACCCCACCAGCTTCACCCCCAAGTAGTTGATGTAGGACATCCTTGTCAAGAACAAGAGTAAGTTTGTGTGAAAACAATTCCGGAGCTGCATGTCCAGCGATTACAAAGGACAACGTGTACTAAAAGATGACATATTTAGCATGCAACTTAATTTTGTTGCCGCCTTTGATTTATCCGCACATGTTTTACGAAAAAGAACGAGGTTAAGCCGACGACACCAGCATAATCAGTAAACTCTAAACATCACAACTGCAAGATTCGAGTAAATGTGAGCTGCATCGGAAGACTTAAGGTGGTTAAATGTACATACATTTACTCCAGTCGGTTTTTTTCCAATGGTACACGATGTAAAAGAACTCTTTTGTCCCTTATTCTGTATCATCAGTTCCCCTCCCCTTCAGTTTTTATACATATTTATGATGAACATCTGATTTTTCCTAATTGAGACAAAAAAAAACGTGGGAAAATTACCATGAGCCATGTAAGCCAAACAATGACGATAGAAAACCAAGCTATAGAATCTATTGTCTCAGATAGAAATAGCGTACAGATTTTGGTCGTCTCTGAAAACAGGAGATAGTCTTTGAAAAAAAATAATTCTATAATGCGGCTAATATGAATCATGAGTATTGAAGATAAGATTTTTTTTTTGTATCAAGCTATCACGCTGGCCTTCATTGTTGGTTTACATTGTAAGGAATACAGTGTTCTAATATGAATCCCCCCTTAAATTTTACACCAAGAGCTTTCTACAAAAATGCCAATAGGATAAAAAGAGTCAAATCTCATAGGAATTTAAAATGAGAAGTTTGTCTAGTAACGCAACAAAGAAAGATAATTCCTGCATAAGGGAGATAAGCCTTAATAGCTCGTTTCAATGAAATCATATGTTTACTGTTATTTTAAAGAACTTACATTGTCGAAGCTAAGTTCCCTAAAAGTCTTGACAAGATTTTCGATGTTCTGGTATTAAAATGTTATCTGTCTGGTTTCATTACTCCGGAATATAAATTAATAATATTCTAAATCAATAGTTAGAGTTCCGATACTCTCAATCATTTCTCTATATCACCATGTATAATGCTGAATGTTAATTATAGATATGGTTATTAATCTTATCATTTACATCATTATACAAATGAATGTGGAATAAATTGTCATGCAGTTAATGTATCGGTATGATTGTATTGAGTGATTGTTGTTTGCTTAATGTCCTGTCTATACCGCATTTCAGTAAAAATGTCGGTTATCGGTAGAGGAAAACTTCTCTTAAGAGTAGAAATGCAAGATAGTACTTACAGCGAGAAACGACTACCTCAAATTTAATAACTCAATTTTGTCTTACTGTATATACGCTTATTGTCTGCTCCTTAGATTTTGACTATTTTACAAACCCCTGTATTATTACTTCTCTAACTGTTGTGCAATATTACAAATGTATCTAGTTCTCGCGAGATGCGACTTTTTTGCGTATCACACTCCGTACGATCTGATATTTCATTTCAAGAAATTTGATTGGCTGTCCGCGCGAGACACCGCAGTAAGATATGTATCTCGTGAAAAGCGTGCTTACTTTTGTTTGAACACCTGTTGATCTCGCTTGAATAAAAAGACAAACAAAATACTTAGTATATCCAAAAAAAAATGCACAAAAACGTTGTTTAAGTTATAAAGTCTACATTTTATTAAAATTTATAATGAAAAGGTGGATTCTGTTTCAATTGACTCCTATTTTCACATATTTGCTAAAATGAAACAAAAAGGATTTTTCTCCTTTGAGTTATAAGCATTTTTTGGGCCCATACTTTCACGTTAGACAGTTAGAGAAATAGGTTTCACAACTACAAGTGATGAGATACGGAATTTTTATCACACTCGTTAGATATTTGTCAAAGGAAACTCGCAAATGCTCGTTTCCTTATTTGACAAATATCTAACTCGATGTAATAAAAATCCGTATCTAATCACTTATAGTTGTGAAACCTGTATTTATATGTACAATGTCATTATGTCTCGACACACCATTTTTTTTAAAACAGCCGAAATTCGTTTATCTCGTGTTTAATTTTCCTTCATTTCATGTTTATCTCCCGATAGTTGTTACTGCTTTAAGTTCGTGAAGACTGAACAAGAAATTTAACAAATGTCATTTTGCTCAGAAGAAGAACACACACGTGCTGACAGGGATTTTCCCTTAAACAATAGTAAATGGCCCATCAAAAATACTGATAGAGGAGAGTAAGTACCTGGAGTTAAACCTCGAAACATTAGCTCTTTTTATATATATCAAATTATCCGTTTGACAATACTAGAATACAACTTTCATATCTTTTTTTCAGGAAAACAGGAGTACTTTTAGAAAAAATAAGGATCATAAATTGTAACGAACAGTTATGACAACAAATGGAAAAAAGTCACACGTTAGTCGATGTTACATTTACGTCAAAGAAAACCCACATTTTCAGAATACAAATAAGCCTTTATATAATAATCTTAAATTTTGAAAGCGTTATAGGAACATGGAAATTAACAAAGAGGCTCACAGGAGCATATATCGTTCACATGACCTTAATGGCCGATAGAAGAACAAGTGTGGCCATTTAATGTATGTCTCGCCTGCCGACACCATCACTAAAATCAACTAACTTAGCTTTCATTTCTTTATATAAACACAAAAAGTGTATGTATACCCAATATCAGAAGCCTAACTATTTTACTTGTCAAGCCATTCATAGTCCACACAAGTATAACAAAAAGTTTTCAGCCTGAAAAAGACCTAAGTTCACAGAGTCACTGGAGCGTAAAAATTGTGGTCAGGGCCACATGGCAATGTAACAGTTGAGTCCACCATAACCTCAACTGTCTGTATACCCAATATCAGATGCCTAGCTATTTTACTTGTCAAGCAATATATAGTCCACGCAATTATTACAAAAAGTTTTCAGCCTGAAAAAGACCTAAGTTCACAGAGTCACTGGAGCATAAAAATTGGGGTCAGGGTCACATGGCATGGTAACAGTTGCGTACACCATAACCTCAACTGTCTTTATACCCAGTATCAGATGCCTAGCTATTATACTTTTAAGGTAGTTCATTGTCCACAAAAGTCTTACAAAAAAGTTTACGACCTGAAAAAAAAATACCTAAGTTCACAGAGTCACTGGAGCGGGAAAATAGGGTCAGGGTCACACGGCATGGTGGCAGTTGCATAGACCATTACCACAACTGTCTGTTTACTAAATATCAGAGGCCTAGCTATTTTATTCTTTAAGTAATTGCATGATTTTCCACAAAAGTCTTACCAAGAAGTTTTTGGTCTGAAAAAAGTTCACAGAGTCACTGGAGCGTAATAATTGGGTCAGGGTCACACGGCATGGTGACAGTTGCGTAGACCATAACCTTATCAGTCTGTATATACAATATTTTTTTCTTTTCAAGCAATATATTGTCCACAAAAGTCTTACAAATAAGTTCACGCCGCTGCCGTCGCCATCGCCGCCGAAAAGTAATACCTATGTCTTACCTTCCGCAACTATTCGTCGCAATGACTTTTTGTGTCCATGTATTTTCGGCATTAAAGGCGGGAAATGCCTATCTGGCATCATCATACAGCTTTTGTAGAACTCGTTTAGCTGGACATTCAAGAAAGCAAATATTTCAAGAAATGATAACTTGGGTGACGGACGAATAAAGATGGTAACACCTTACATCAGCTAATAAATAGGTCGTGTTAGCTAAAAAAAAATAGCAAGGCTAACTTAGGGATCGACCATTTAGCTTGAAGGGGGAGCTTGTTTTTTTATTAAATATATTTTGAATTTGATTTTTGATAAAAAAAAAATTCTTGTAGCAGAAGTAACGAAAAAAAACCTTTTTTGATGGGGGTGGGGGGTGCTATGGTAAAATAATAAGGCAGGATGGCAAAAATCCAGAAATTAAAAATGCAGGACAGTGCTTTGAATTAAAACATAAGGCAGGTTTGGGTATGTGGCTGAAAAATTGTAGTAGCCTAATTTAGATACTCGTAAAAAGGACCTCATACTGTAGCCATACATATCAAAGTTCAAGTCGCTGTGATATGTAGTTTTTACGAAAATTTTCAACAATTGACCAGTAATGTTGAAAATTGAAACAGGAAGTCGATATCCAACAGACCTTATTTCAGTACTCGGAGAAAAATGGTACGAAAATTTTAAACAATGGACCAGTAATGTTGAAAATTGACGAAGTCGGTAAACAGGAAAGCGATATTCAACAGACCTTATTCCGGTACTCGCGATAAAGGACCTCATACTAAACTCATATACCAAATTTCAAATCACAGTGCTATGTAGTTGAGAAAAATGTCACGAAAAATTTCAACTATCGACTAATAATGTTAAAAATTGCCTAAGTCGGTAAACAGGAAGTAGATATCCGACAGACCTGATTTCAAATTTCGCAATAAAGGACCTCATACTTAACTCATATACCAAATTTCAAGTCACTGTGATATGTAGTTGCTGAGATAACTGCTACCAAAGTTATGATGCGGACGGACGGACGGAAGGATGGACAGAGGTAAACCAGTATGCACCCTTCTCTTCTTCGAAGGGGGATATAATAATGTAAATTTTTATGTAAACCAAAATCATTTCCTGTTTTTGATTAGATGAAGCTAAGTAACTAATTTTTTTTTGGTCATAAATATTATTAAAAAAAAACATACATCTTGTAAAATTTGAATTTAGGAAGCGAGGCCATTTGGATGGATTAGAGATATTCAATTTAAAAGTCTATTACAGGATTGCCAGGAGTTATCAATTTTGAAAAAAAAGTATTAAAAAGCATGTCATGCATATTTAAGTACATGTATACTCTCTCTGTTTCAAGATAGTTATGATCTTTATATAACTATAAATATTAGATGTTTTTCACAAGAATTTACTTTGTGAAAATGTGTGAAAATGTCAACCTTATTTCTGTTCAAATAACAAAATTTTCAACAATTGACCAGTAATGTTGAAAATTGACCAAGTCGGTAAACAAGAAGGTGATATCCAACAGACCTAATTTCAGTACTCGCAATAATGGACCTAACACTTAACTCATACACCGTATTTCAAGTCACTGTGATACATATGTATGTAGTTGCTGAGAAAAATGTCACGAAAATTTTTAACTATCGCCTTACAATGTTGAAAGTTGACTAAGTCGGTAAACAGGAAGTCGATATTAAACAGACCTAATTTCGGTACTCGCAATAAAGGACCTCATACTGAACTCATATACCAAATTTCAAGTCACTGTGATATGTAGTTACTGAGATAAATGTAACGAAAAATTTTCAACTATCGACTAATAATGTTGAAAACTGACTAAGTCGGTAAACAGGTAGTAGATATCCAACAGACCTAATTTCAATACTCGCAATAAAGGACCTCATATAAAACTCATCTACCAAATTTCAAGTCACTATGATATGTAGTTGCTGAGAAAACTGCTACGAAAGTTATGTTGCGGACGGACGGACGGACGGACGGAAGGACAGACAGAGGTAAATCATTATACACCCCCTTTTCTTCGAAGCGGAGATATAAAAACTAGCTATAAAATATAATGTAAATTTTTATGTTAAACCGAAATCTATTTATGAAACTAAGTTACTGATATTTTTTTTGGTCATAAATATCTAAAAAAAACAAACATCTTGTTAAATTATAATTTAGGAAGCGAGGCCATTTGGATGGATTAGCGATATTCAATTTAAAAGTCTATTACAGAATTGCCAGGAGTGATCAATTTTGAAGAAAAAAAAACATTAAAAAGCATGCATGCATATTTAAGTACATGTATACTCTCTCTGTTCCAAGATAATTTTGATCTTTATATAACTACAAATATAAGATGTTTTTCATAACAATTCATTTTGACAAAAAGTGTGAAAATGTCAAACTTATTTCTGTTCAAATAACAAAATAACATGACACCTGTCTCGCGACACGATTTTATTTCCGCCGAGCGATGAAAGTGATGTTTTGGATAAATATCTATTAAGATTCCTGTTCTATATCCCATGATACTTTCATGGTGATTGCACATAATATTCATAGAGAAGTAACCCAAACCTGAATTTAAAGCCTTAATTTGGACAAACGGACGAGAAAATGAGCCCGAACAATAAATACATATTTTTCAAGACTGAAGATTCCAAAAACAACACAATATGTCAATTTGACATCTTGCCTTCCCTAGCAACATTTCCACAAACATTCAAGCTGGAGTAAAAATGTATTAGGGTACTTGTTCCCTCTTGCCCAAAGCATATATATATATAAGTATTTTAATATTTAAGATTTTTGTATATTCCTCAATCAAAAACCAGCTTTGAAACTGAAAGTAAGTCTGGTTTTGACGGACAAAAGGACCAAAACACTATACATGCCCATCTACTTTTATAGGTGAGACACTTAAACAAGAACATGCTAGTTTGTGGCTTGTTCAATGCCAAACTGCTAAAACGAAATGCTTTTGAAATAATCTCATAAAAAATAAAGTAGAAAAGGGATGTTACCACAATAAGCAATTTGAATATCGCATGTTTGCGTGTATAAAAAATGATGTGTTTAACTTGTTTGCATCATTTTAACAAATAGCATTCTAGATTTGCACCTTGGAAAGGTAAAACAATTATGGACTAAAACTTCATATTACATAATCAGCAAGATTAAACACAATATTAAAATTCAAAACTTTACCGATACTATGATCAATAAAAAAAATATAAAAACCATCATGGTTTTTTTTTTCAATTTAACTTATGATAGTGAAAAATAATCAATTATTAATTAAGATATTAATATTGGCTACAAATCCTGACAGTTTGTAATCTCAATTTACAGAGTCAAAAAAATAATGTAAATGTAATTCAAAATCATTTACTTACATTAAGATAAAGTTCATATACTCCAGTGGCTGCGAACCTTACCCGACCATCTGCCTTAAGGTTTCATAGTAAACGTAGTAAAAGTCTGTGGTCACACGAATATGCTTAAACCGATCAATAAGGTTACATTAATCATTAATCCAATGACACTTCACGATAGCATAGCCAGAATAGTCAGAAGCGTCCTTACTATCTTATCATATCTTTGTTAAAACAATAGCGTAGTCAAAGAATTGTAAAATGATATTAAGAAGTGTCCATCGAAGAACTCGATTTTAAGACTAACTTTGTTTAAACAAAGTAGCAAGGATACTAGTATCCTACTTACAAAACAAAAATCGGTTTTAAAGCGACATTTGTTGAAACCATAAATTCCAATGACACTTTACAATAGCATAGCCAGAAAAGTGAGAAGCGTCCTTAATTACTATTTTATCATAGCATTGTTAAAACAACAGAGTAGCCAAAGAATGATTATATGGTAAGAAGCGTGTGTCCTAATGTTGGCTGCAATATCGCCGACAGGACATAAAGCAAACTACAATCAATCATAATATCTTACAATACCGAAACGCTCGGTTTAATAGCGATCTTTGCTTAAACAATTGCGTAGCTGAAGAAAATACGACAATAAGCATGACAAGTGTCCTAATAATGTCTTACAATAGTAAAAGACTAAGTTTTAGGTGACTTTTTTTTAATAAAATCATAATTATGAAACTTTGCAATAGCATAGCCAAAGAAAAGCAAGAAAAGGACCTTAATATTTTATCATACTGAAAAAATCTGTTTGAAGTGTTCTTTAGTTTAAACATATTTATTTATCCTGGATTGGGAAACAAGCTTAATGCTTATGTCAATCCCTCTTCAGCTAGCAGTTTGCGAGTGTGGCCTTTGCAGCGGCCCCCCATTGAGCCTTCTCTTATCGAACTCTACAAAGGGGTCTTTAACGTGCATGGGGTATTGCTCTCCACATACACGGGACAACCTTTTTTCGTCCCTTCCGCGGGACTAGCATCGTTCCTTGAGACCATCCTCGCAAATGGTGTCAAGAGAGAGTCGGAAAATTGGTTCATGAAATTTTCACCCCGGACGATCGAACAACGAACCTTGGTGTTAGTAGTCCGACGCGTTAACCACTACACCACCGGCTCTCTGTTCTTTAAAGCTTATTATGCCAAAAAAAACAGTTTTAAGAGGCGAGCTTCCTATAAACCATAAAAGAACATTTTAGAAATTACTGAAATAAAACGGGCTCTCCAATTCAACAACTCTCTTCTAAAAAGTAAATCACTATTTCCTTAACTTAATTCTAAAATAATAACTCCAACCAGGAAGTATTCGCCTTTGTCATAAATCATACTGAACGACAATCGTGTGGCATTGGACTTTCTCCTAAATGGATCTTTCATTAAGTTGCTATGTTAATATAATTCATAATCTAATTGAAAATTTGAAGGCATAAAAATGTTTAACAAATTAAAATTTGAACGTTATGTTTTTTTTTATGACACAAAAACAATGTTAACATTTTTTTTCTGATTGAAACCATTTTATCTGTAAGTTTTATGCCTGGTTTGTTAAAGTTAGTTGCTTCGTTGAACAAGAGTCAACGATTATAAATATAAACTTAAAACGTTCCCCTATTGTACACAAAAGGATATTGGGACAGAAAAATAATTGTAATTAAAATAAAATATGATTTTTTTTCTAGAGTTCTGGAGTTTCATCAATTAATAATTAAAAGTCGTCTAGGGTCTATTTATTTTATTTCTTTCTACGATGCGTACGAATGCACAAATAGAAAATAATAAGATGTGGTTTTAGTGTACGCGACACGGCCCACAATCAAGCAGCAATTCAGAAAAACCACAATGGACAACCGCCAGCAGCTTTCAACGAGGCCAGTAGGCGCTGCTCGCGGTTCTGCAATTGGCCCATGGTCTAAATGAAATGCATATAATTCAAATCCAGTCCTTAAATAGTCACATTCAAATCCAGTCTTGAAATAGTCACAGATAGACCCCCTTCTAAAACAATGAACAGAAAACAAAAAAGTAATTTCACATGTAACGATTTTTGTGAATGTCATATTGTGTGTACGTTTAGTTCGATGTTTTGTGAATATATGAATTAGGTGTTTGTCATGCATCGTGAAAAAAGGTCTTCATTTTTAATATTTATAATATGATACTGATGTGTTCTAAGAAAGCTAGTCTTAATGCTTTCTTAAAAATCATACCGGATATATACTCTTCAAAAATAGTTACGCATAGATAAAAAATTCCCCAATCGAAACAATTTCAAAACATTATTGCTCAACTGTTCTGCAACCGATTTTTTCACGAAATAAAATCCAGTAAAAAGAAAACAAAATAGCGATTGTCTTTTTAATTTGAGTAAAATCGTAACATCGCTGTTTTTAAGATATTACAAGTAGAACTCAAGTGTACATTTTAACGATTCAATTTCCCGTTTAAATCAATGCAAAATGTTCCGTGAAAAACATTAGTCGTGTTCTACTCGTGTTCTATGTCTTAAAAACCATTGAAGTTAGGATTTTGGTCAATCTTTATTTTGTTTTATTTTTACTGGATTTTATTTCGTGAAAATCGGTTGCAGAACAGTTCGGCAATAATGTTTTGAAATTGTTTCGATTTGCATTAAAAGTACGGGGAATTTTCTATCTATGCGTAACTTTTTTGAAGAGTATATATATATATTTTTGCAATTTCATACCAATAAATGATTTTTGTGAATGTCAAATTGCATGTACGTTTAGTTCGCTGTTTTGTGAATATATGAATAAGGTTTGCCACGCATCGTCAACTAAGATTCTGGTTGATTGATAGAAACAAGAGAGACCTGACAAATAAAAACCTACAGAAGTGTCATCATCCCACCTGGAACAAATAAGTACAATGGGACAGTCCGAGTAGGATAAGATACAATCAGTGATACAAATAAAACAACACGAAGATACAAACAACATAAAAAAAAGAAAATGCCCCATCTCACAGAATTTGGGACGGACAGACGGACGAACGGACCAGAACCCGTAAATGCCCCCTTCCTTCGTAGATGGGACATAAAAATACACAAATCAATAAAGCAAACTTGTAGAAGCTATATTTCAACAATGACAACTTTACACGAATTCAACCCTTTGTTCTTCCGTCGATGCTATGAGAAGGTTGAGATGTAAGCACGTTCGACGATCTCACACTGGTCAATTAACCAATAATAACCGTCGGTGCTGACATGGCTGATATTCGGATTGGTGATGTCGACTAATGAAATGCAATATTATTTAAATCGTTCGGTTTTTAGAATGAATTATTTTATACGGAAGACATAGTTGTTTAAATGCGTTGTTGGAAAACCGGCAATGATCTATCTTTGAGATTTTTTGGACTATTGGCTCCTTCCGTGCTCCACCTGCAAAAAGACTAAAAATTTCGATCCTTGTGAAAGATCAGCCGGTCTTTTCCAAGAACTTATGCCGTAAGAACCTATAATTCTTTCTTGTTGCTGTTCATTTCTCATATAATGCATATAAGGCACGAATTGCAAGAAATAACCACTGGAGCAAATTAAAGCCTACTAGAAGCAGACTGTCTATTTTATATATGTTAAAATTGTCATTGTTCTTTGGAGGTTGAGTTATTGTATGTTACATTCTCCCACACATATATATAATTATTTCGTTTCGTAAGAAAATTCCATGTTTTTATTTTAAATTAACAGAATGAAAAGAACCACATGCCTTGTAATCACATGTCTGTAAAACGAAGACTGATTGTATAATACTCGTGAATCCTGTATTTCGAAGATGTTCAAGGTTCTCTGTCATCCAATTTCTAAATTAAGCTAACAGCTTTGGTCAGTTTATATCTAAAGGAGGCTTAAATGGGTTTTAATATGCAATTAACTCAGATATTTCAGAAATAGAGGAATATTAATCATTAGTCCATTATTTAATTGGAGAATACATATCTAATAAAATCTTAAATACTGGAAATTGGTATAGCTTCGATAATGTCCCAAATGGCTGTTATTTCAGTGAGCGAAGTAATCATGGTAATTATCCAGTTTTATGTTGTTTAATTTTGATGTAACCACTGGGTATAGTAATGTCTAAAAGTAAACAGTATAAAAACTGATATTGTAAAAAAATATCTGAAGAGATTTACGGGTTGCTGCAACAGTATACAGAATAATGAAAGAAATTAATTTGAGACAAATTGCTTGATAATTTTAGACATTGTCTCGCAAAAAGCATTTCGCAAGGGTCACCCAGATGAGAGAAGGAGTACTCAACGTCAGAAGTGGGTGTGTTTTCGCAAAAAAAATTATGCTATTGAAAATACTGGTAAAATTGGCCAATCAGAACACAGTAAATATGCTAAATTCATTCCCTTAACGACTCGAAGCTAAAATGTTACCCAAATAATAGTCAAGAAGTGAAATTTCTGGGATCCTTTTTAAAACAGTCAATGACACTGAGGACAGGAGACACTTAAAGTGTCATTTGTACATGCTATTATAATTTGTTCTATTTTTGTCATTTTTTTGTTTGTAGCCTTTGTCCCTTCATTGGGCCAGGGATTGTTTTGGATATCCCTGATTGGGCGTAACTCGTGCGAATAAATTTGATTGATTGATTGATTGACTAATCAAAGGAGCATGGTTTAGTGTTAGTAAGGACACCTGGCGTCGAAAATAACTGCGAATTTGAAATGACCGATTTTCGGGTATATACTGTTTCTTGAGTGTGAATATTGGCTTGTTTTCGAAATATTGATGTTAAAATTTTTCCCAATTACAATAAGCCAAACAATTTGCATAAAATCTTGTCTCGGATAAATTGTACGAATTTAAATTCTTTTTTATTGCATTAAAATAGATATAATATTTTTTTTTCATAAAAGAATAAAAATAGAGGGTCGCCAGCCTTTATTTTTGTAAAATATTTTAAAACATATCCATTTCACCATCAGCTACGATTTTATGTTTTCCTGTAATTTCGGGAAACACCCGAACAATTAACAAACTATTGTTTATTTAAGGATTGGAAAAAAATCCCAGTAGAAGAGTGTACCCACTCCTAGGAACACGCGAATCGATCCAGGTAATTTTTACTAAACTCCGCAAAAGATTTCTCTAATAATCAACTGCATTAACTTTATACTTATCAAAGCAAATTGAATGAAAATTTTTTTTAAAGTCATTAAGGCAGCGCTCGTTAAAAATATAAATTGTACGTTCGTCAAATTATTGAATTGTCGAAGTCATGGAACTTCAACATTTCCCCATTGACACCAATAGTAAATGAATTGTTAATGTGGAGATCCACTACCGCTTTCCATACGACATAAAATCCTTAACATATTAGTTAAATTTTTTAGACTCTATTCGCCTATATAAAGTGTTAAGCTTTAGTAAAAATTGCCTGGCTCGATTCGCGTGTTCCTTGGAGTGAGTGTACCTATCTACTCCAAAAGTGTAAACAGGTTAATATTTTCTCTTTGACTTAGATAGTAAATGTTTATAAGCAGTTTAACCGCACAAAAACCAATCAAATACCCGCTACACTAGTAAATGTCTTCGAGAACAGAGACATCAAATCCCAAAAGGAAGGAAGCTTTATAGTTAAAAAGTGATTTATTGTTCATTTTTTAACGAACACCATCATATCAATTACAATATACCAAAGAAGAATGGAACTTTGCGAATACTTTACAACCAGAGCTTTAAGCTGATAAAATTCCCAGAGCAGATATTTCAAGACTAAAAATATCATGTTCTTATTATTTAATCAAGGATGGCTTTCAGTTTACTATTAATCTATCCTCAATAAATGACGAGACAATCTTTTCTATATATCTTCATACCACTATGGCTATTAACTTTTGATCTTTATCCTGAATAATAGAGATAATTGCAATACGCTTCCAATATCTGGCCACTGGTACCATTGTGAATGGTCTATTATTGACTGTTGGAGGTTTCAGGCCAGATATCAAAGGGTTAGTCTAATGAATATACCTGATGACGTTAAATAATTTGAAATTATTAAAGAAATATTAATTTTCATTGAAGTCTGAACTTAAGGTAAAAACGGGATATATATTTATATTCGTTTGAGGTTGAACTGGTTTTAAAGTTTAAGGCTTAATAGTCCTTGGCCCGTGTGGTTCCTTTGAGAGCGAATATGCCCACAACATATAAGTTAAGCTTGTCGGCTACAGTCCACAAATTGGGCATTTTGTCCACAGAACAGCTGGAATGTATGCCCTAGGTGGTTTAATGGGATAGCCACATTCAACTTGTATAATGTTGATCTCTTTTTCCAGGTGTAGTCAAAATTCGTTATCCAGATTGACCTTTTGTCCCATTCCACGTCATAATGTTGTTCCTTCTTTCATTGGTTATCTCCCTTATATGACAGAGTGCGCCCTACTAGCCTGCTTTAAAAAAGTCATCGTCGAAAATCGAAAATTAAAATGTCTTGGTTTATTTTCATGGATATATTCATTTGATTAATAACTAAGGGAGCATTTGCAAAACAGCATCAGATGGTCCAGCTATAGACACGTCATGTTTTTGATAAGTGGGGAAAAGTCATAAAAGAGTAATCTTATTACCAAAAAAAATGGACCAATGTGTTTGGGGATTGTTAATCGACTTTAAAAATATGTCCCTTTTTTATTTGTTACCCTTGTTACTGCCGAGATTAAATGTGTTCAGTTCACATACATTTTTTTCACATTCCATAGGCCATGTGACATGTTGCCATCGATTTGTGTCAGTGTTCTTTTAACTTTCCAAAAAATCTCTGAAATCACTCGGTCCCGTGCGGGGCCCGGGTGGCGAATAGGCCCGCAGCAGAACCTAGCTTGTCGTAAAAGGCGACTAAGGGTCTTGGGATTCTGACATCGGGTCAGTGCTCAGCCCACAGAGCAACCAAGTGTGTACCCTAGGTGGCTGAATAGGGTAGCCCTCGTCCGCGGGGGTTGTCAGGTCTATAATACGGAAACCCTGACCGCCGACCATAGTGGGCCAACGTGTGTGGAGAGTGCCACGCTTCATGCACGTAAAAGACCCCTTTGTGGACCGCCAAGTAGTGCACCACATAGGCTAAATTTTCCGCCCCTACCCACCTGTCCCTTTTTCCTGTGGTTCTTCAAAATTTACCGGTCCTTTGTGTCCCACCCTTCCACATATTTCATTTATCATCATCATTTCATGTTCATTTTATCATCCTTTTCATGTTCATCGCCTGTAAATAACCTATATAGCGTTGCACGGGCGTAAAACACCAACTCACTCACTCACTCACTGAAATCACTCGACCGAATGGTATTAAAACATAATCTGATAAAGGTGACCACTTTATGTAGACATCAAGAGCCGACGTTAGATGATGCAATAGCCGATACGTAACGTCACAGTTTTTTTTTTTTTTACAAACAGCAAATTACATGTACAAACTTGCAAATTATGATACTAACTAAATTATAAATTATAAATTTTTAGTTTTAGTTTTTATTTATTACAACATTAATTTGAGACATTTGTGCAATGTAATAACACTGAATTCTCTCGCCATTTTACGCAATGCCTCTAGCATGTCTAGAGACAGAATACGTGTTCTTCTTTGTGGACAAATAGTTCTACCAACAATTGAACTTGCACTGACCCTAATTTGACTAACTCACTACTACATGTCATTGAAATTCTGTACACAGGCTTGCATCATTAGTGTTTCCATGGTGACAGTTTCCATTGTAAACCCTCCAAGCTACAAATATTAAATGGATTCATTCAAAAAGTTGTTTATCGCGTATTTAGATATTGACGTCCACTTATGAGGTAAATTGGAGTTCATTTTCTATTTTTTAGCATATTTGTAAATCATATAACTTAATAAGTTTCATATTAAGGATTCCTTGTCGTTTCTAAGAGTGGGTTGTCATCGTATTCATGAATAGAAGATGTCTATAATTTCAAAGCTTTTTAAATGAAAAAAAAAAAGAAATGATTTAGTTTAGCTGGTCTGTAATGATTTAGTTCCATTGACATCTTTGATTTTGCGTGCCAGCAAGCATTACAAGATTTTTAACTATTAGACCTAACTTTAGCTCACATTGATATAGGCCGTTACCTGTTGCCGTGTTCATTTAACTTTCCAAAAATCTCCGAAATCACTTGACCAATTGGTATCAAGCTATGTGAATATAATTTAGAGAGCAACCATTTGATTTTAATGGGGGCTATGGAGATTTTCCTCGTCCTGCCTTTTTATTTTCGGAAAAAGCAGAGCCTGGATTTTTTTCGCGCTGGCGCGCACATTTTTTTTAATTTTTTTAAGCTACTATAAATTTTTCAACCATATATACCATCCTGCCTTTTTTTCATTCAAAGAACTGTCCTGCCCTTTTTTCTGGATTTTTGCCATCCTGCCTTTTTATTTCAAATTTCACCATAGCCCCCCCTAAAAATCAAATGGTAGCTCCCTTAACAAGGGTGTCCTAAACGAAATCATTCATTTCTTTTAATTTCGTTAAATCATGGTCTTACCACTTATAGCTATCACACCAAATATAGACCTTAATCTTCTAATGCAATTCGGGCTCTTCAGAATCAAAAGCAACCTTTTGACGTTCCAAGATAAGATTTTGTAGAGCTTATAGGAAGTTCGTTGCCATTATTCAAGAAAGACCATTATAACCAAAATAGAAGCCCGAAGTCATTCCTATAAAGGTCGTTTGTGGATATATTCGAGTCATTGTGTGGAACCCAGAGAGTAGAAAGTCATACGAACAGGAGTCACTAAATTGTTCTGTGCTTGCTATCAAACAATTATCCATCGCTCACCAAATAATTCATTCCATCAGTCACATACGAATCATGATTAAACAACTCCTTAGTTAACCATTGTTCTTAATCAGCCTGAGTTCGGCTATATCAGTGAAATAGAAATGAAAGGTGCAGTGTAAAGCATAACGAAACTAGGACACAGGTTTTAGGCCAATCATGGGCCACTGCAAAATTGCGTGATTAGTAGTGTCGGGCAAGGCATTTTACAACTCTTCTACTCAATACATATCAGAGACGCTATACCATAAGATTGAAAATGTTAAACACTATATACTTATGAGGATCATAAAACAATAAAACTAGAAAATGAACAGGATGTGATAATGAAAGCTATGTTGATTAAATGGGAAACAAAGGAACAGTAAATGTCTTTGGAAAAAAACACTGGACAAATAGATAGGTGGGTAGGGGTGAACAATTTCGCCTATTTGATGCACTAATGACAAAGGGGTCCTTTAAGTAAATTTAGCGTATCACACTCCTAACACGTTAGCCCACTATGGGAATCTCAAGGCTTCGTTTTATGACCTATTAACCTTCGTGCATGTGGGATTCCCTATTCATACGCCAATAGTACACACTTTGTTCGCTCTGTGAGCTAAGCACTAACCCGACGTAAGAATCTCAATTCCATTAGTAGCCTCTAACGATAAACTGGGACCTCCGCAGTTTTTTTTAAAATCTTTTTACGGAAAAGGGTCCAATATAACCATGCATTGTCGTATGTTAATGGCGAGCACAAACACGGCCATCTGGGAGCCAACAGTCAAATTATAGTGGCCTTTGATACGAAGGTAGAAGGTTAAGAAGCATTGAAAACGTTATTTTCTTATAATTATTTGGCAATGCCAATTTTATGGTTTGTTTGACGACATCTAAGCTAATGCCCTTTTAAAACATATTTTCTACAATTTATTGTCCTCTTTAATATTTTGCACTATTTCGCTTTGTGTATACCAACAAACATAAATTCTTTGAATCTTTTCAGAAGATGCGGATAAGAACATTTAACCCAAGGGGTAAAATGTATAATGTCGGTCGAGAAACGATGCTTGAAATATAAATATGAAATAATTTTACGTAATTATGACTTGCCCGACATAAATGATGAAATAATTCGTGAAATTATTTCCCAAAAGTTTCCAACGAAGCTACTTTCTGAAGCATACAAGATAACTAGTCTCATTAATTCTACAGTCAACACAATGAGTAATTGGTCACTGACATGATTTCAATTTCTGCTAATGATTTGTCACCTAAATCTGTTAACCGAATATGAGATTCACTTCGTTATACGATTTATTCTCGAAATAATTTGTAATTTTACTTAATGTCTCAAAGGATCAGTCTTTTGTCCGAGATAATGTCATTGAAAGGTGTACAAGACGAAAGATCGTCTGAAGTCCCTGTCAATTCCGTTGACCCGTTTATCTATATTCGTTTAGAACTTTTAAAAGCATGCTGTTTTGTAACAGTTATTTCAACCCAGAAATCAGACGCATGCAGACATGAGACCCCGTGGCCCGCGTGGGTCCGGGATAGCAATTAGGCCCACAGCAGCACTAAACCTGTATAGAAAAGTAAACTAAAGAACAACCGTTTCCTTACTGACAAGTCGGGTTGCTTTGTCCACAGAGCAACTGAGGTGAAAGTGAGCACCATGTCGGTGAATAGGTGGGTTTTCAAGCCATAATACAGAAATCCGACCAAAAACCTGAGTGGTGCGCCGTGTGAAGGAATAGTCAATTCCTCACAAGATATAAAAATACTGCTGAAGTTTTGATAGAAATAGAACTTGTATGATCTTCTTCAGTAGACTTACCAATTCTGCAATCTCTTACTTGTTTAACAAATTCTTCCGACCAGCAACCCCCTTTTATTACCGAGTTGTTGTTTCGCCATTAACACAAAAATTAAATGAGGCTAGGCTGTAGGGTCAGAGAAAATTTGAACTACTATAAATTATGTTATTTACTTTTCCTCATACGGAAACCGATTGGTGTATCAGAATTATTCAGATCAAATGCTTATCTGTAAAAGGCCACTAGCTGTATAAGTGGCAAATTCATGGTGGCTGACCGGGCATTCATCTCATGATCATCTGACATGCCGGGATCATCACATTCTAATATAGATAACATGGTTACGCACGAAAGTGGTGCACCGTTTTGTGAAAAAAATTCACGTATCTCACACGTCAAAGAACACATTACTGAGTAAGATGCAAAAGGCTAACTCACCTGACCTTCCACGTTGCTTTTTAGCTCACCTGTCCTAAGGCCATGCGAGGTATTGCCATCACTTGGCATCCGTCGTCGTCTGTCGGCGTCTGTCGTCGTCTGTAAACTTTTTCAAACGTTAACTTGTCCAACACCATTAGTCCAATTGCAACCAAACTTGGTACAGTTTTTTAGTGGCATTATGTGTACAAAATAATCGTTCGGATTTTTGACTCGTAAAAAAAATATGGCCGTCGTGGCTAAAAATAGAACATAGGGGTCAAATTACAGTTTTTTGCAAATAACTCAAAAACGGTGACAGATATCAAAATTCTGGCAGGGTTAAAGTGATCAACAACTCAAGATCTACATGCACTGAAATCCAACAACCGATGTAGGAGTTATTGCCCTTTTTCCGGATTTTTAATTTTTTCTCTCACTTATTTAGCCCTATATCTTGAAAACCATACAAGATATTTCAAAAATTCAAATGGCATATCATTAAGTACATGTAATTAGGTCAAAGTTGTAGGACCATTTCTTTTAGGAGTTATTGCCCTTTAAAGCGACAAAATGTACAATTTTTCGTTACTTTTCCCCTGAATTTCAAAGATTAACTTGTTTGACACCGGTGCTGTAAGACCAACTGCATTTAGACTTGGCACACTTGTTTTATAGCATATATGCTTCAATTCTGTCGTTCGGATTTTTGATTCGTATAAAAATAAAGCCGCCGTGGCTAAAAATAAAACATAGGGATAAATTGCAGTTTTTTGCTTATAACTCAAAAATGGTTACAGATATCAAAATTGTGCAAGAATAAAAAGTGATCAGCATATTAAGATCTACCTGTCTTGCAATTTTGAAAAAGATCTGACTTCTGATGTGGGAGTAAGTGCCCTTTTTCATAATTTTTGCATTTATTAAGCCCTATATCTTGAAAACTAAACATTAACAACATATTTCAGAAATATAAATTGCATATGGTTAAGCACAATAATATCTACATAATATGTGTATCTGTGTAGTTCAGGTGAACGATTCAGGCTCCTGGGAGCCTCTTGTTTAAGTGACGATCAGAATTGGTCATGTGCCCCGTTCCCACTTCAATTCATCATCATTTCATGTTCCCTTTTCATGTTCATCTCCTTAATATACCGAATTCGTCTTGCTTTAAAATAAAGCAAAACTAACTTAAGGCACGAACCATTTTCTTTTGGTGGGGGGGGGGGGGTTGGGATTTTTTTCAAAAAAAAATATTAATTCCAATTCTTACGGAAAAAAATAAAAATGCTCTCAATGGAGCTGAAAAAAAAATAAATATTCAATATTCATAAATTTCCAAAATAAAATTTATACATCCTTTGAACTCAAATGATAAAAGCCTGATTTTTTCTGCCTCGCTTCGCTCGGCATATCATTGCCTTTTGCAAAAGTATTAAATTTTGAAATTATAATGTGCTACGAAATAGTATCACTTTTAATATGTTTAGTACATGCATACATGTACATCTATAGTTTAGATCTGTTATGGTATGAACCTCTGCTGTATGACTCCCAATCAGGATAATTAAAAGTTACATTGCATTTCTTATACCTTGCAATGTATTTATTATAACCTATTTTACATACACACTATTGTTGCATTATACCCATAAAAGAAGTTGAGAGTGGTGTAATGTTTTAGACTTGTCCGTCATTTTGTTTACCCGAGGGATCAAATCATTTCCATAACTGATTATGCAGAAACTTTTGACCTGAGGCTTTCAATATTTGGAATTTATCATATGGTTGAATATGTTTCCTGATCTATATATCGTCTACAGGTCTCAGTTTTTTTCTTTTGCTTTCAGAATATAGCCTCTGTATCATTTTGTGATGTATGTCAGTTTCCATGAGCTTCAGCCGCCTTCGGACACCCCGTCATGAAGAATGAACATTTGAAGTGTGGACATCTTAGACACTGTTGTCCCGCTTAACAAATAAAATTATATGTATTTCCAATCCCACTGGTAGATCCAGAAATGTCTATAAGACAACACTGGTCAATATTTACAGATTTCTTATTTTTCCAACTGCATTCTTGTGTTGTTTTGTAGTTTATATGATCACGGTAGGTCCCGTGTCCGGCGACAGGATTGTTTTTTCGAGAGGCATTGTCCAGTTTTTTCGAGAGAGGTCCAGGTTTTTTCGCCTGTTCGTTTACAAAAAAATGCTTAAATTCTCAATTGTAAGTGAAACAAAACAAAAAAGAGGAATAAAAGTATTCAAAATGTTCGAAGTATTACTTATCTTCCAAAAAAGTCCGTAAAGAAGCATCAGTTAATGATTTATTAAAATTGACCAGGTTTTTTCGAGAGGCACAACAACTTGTCCGGTTTTTTCGAGAGGTTTCCTGGTTTTTTGAAAATTTTGACTAAAGAGAGGCACCGGGTTTTGTGGAAACTATACGACTTAAATGGAAACTAATACCCCTCTTACTCAATAAACATACATTTAAACACATTACATGCAAAATATCAAGTTTGTTACTAACTTTAAAGCATAAGTAGGCTGCCCAAATGCATTATCTTTGAAGACTAAATTAGTATGTTGACAAAAATTAGTTTTATGGTACATTTGTACATTTGTGACTTTCTTAATGTGCTTTAATAAATTACCGGTTTCAAAAAGAGCGATTGTTACGGTGGGCAAAATTTTAAAAGGTAAGTTGCAATCTTGTTTTTGTGCCTTTTCAAGTCTTTGAAACAATAAAATCTACATGTATGTCAGAAACAAATAAATACAAAAAGAGCATATTCCACTGGTGTATTCTGTTATTTCAAGAGTTTAAGGGTGTTTTGGAATATGGGATATTTACATATTTATTCCTAGGATACGGGATATTTGAGGCAAAACAAACTGGGATATAAAATATTTAAATCTATTCTTTTTACAGGGATATGGGATGAGAAAAAAAAACTCTATTTTGGATACGGGATATTTGATAAAAACATTAGGGAATATGAAATATTGGAACCCCTTAACGTATGCATGTGTATGTAAAGATACAGAAACTTGAATAGCCTTTGAATCTCATACTTTTATGTTTGTTTTATGTCCAGTCGACACTATTTCAGTCATAATCAGCAGTACAAGAGCTAATTGAAAAACCAAAATGAATTCTGTAGACCCACCCAGGACACTGACCCAAGGACCCATGCACGACCACAAACCAGAAGTAAAACGAACCAACTCACAAGATAGGCCAATGTACCCTCAACGCACCATAGGCCAATGCATCCAGAAAGTGACGAAATCCTTCCTCAAAAGTTTCGCACAATTTGGAACCCTTCCATATGGTGACTGACAATGAAGAACCCTTACCCGGAATGAGGTCATACTAGATGGAACATCTACCTGTGTGGGATATAGCCAACTCTTACCCAGTTTCACATAACCATCCTTTATCTGGCGAAAATACAATGCTGAAATCCTGTTTGAACCTATACTCACTGAGAGAGAGAAGCGGGGTTGGAGTGGGAAACAAAGGATCTGTAAATTTTGAAGATCACTGGAAAAGGGAAGAGGTGGGTAGGTGCAGAAAATTTAGCCCGTGGTGGTGCACAATGGGATATTTTACGTGCATGAACCTTGGAACTCTCCATGCACGTTGGTCCACGTTTACGGTCAAGTTTCCGCATTAGTATAGCCTGATGAACCGGCATTTATTATGACAGGGCTGCCCCATTCAACCACCTGTGGCACACATCCCAGTCGCTTTGTGGGCTAAGCGGCCTGGAAAATGACAGGTTTTTGAGCGCTATTTAGTGGACTTTTACCGACAAGTTTAGTGCTGCTGCTAACCCATTCGCCTTCCGGGTCCCGCATGGGTGCATACTCTTATGAAGTTTTTTGTTGAAACTATAATATATACAAAAAATACATATGTGTAAAAATTAAGACGTACTGAAAGGGCATTCGAGTCTAATATAATCCTGGATAAAACAGCAGACATGAAAGAAGACGACTCTCACATCAAAGAAACAACTACAAGTCAAGTTTAAAGAAGGTAGCCCAGGAACTGTAAGCATTTTCTGCTTGTCGCAACACAAACATTTTGTTTCCATGCAATTATTCAGTGAGGCTATTTTCAATTTATAACAGTTGGAAGTTATGCTTAGACAATAGATTAATGGGTTCTGGTTGTAGGCGTCAATTATATGTGCCTGCCTGTTTATATAGGCTATATAAGGTTGAATTCTTGACTTTAACTGACGTATTCTTGTCCAAAACCCTTGAAATGATAGTACCGTATTCTTATTTTTTTAACAACATACAATGTCTTTTAAAATATGATTTAAGAGGTTAACAACACGCACAACTTGTCTATCTAAAGTATGAAAAAACCTGGACCTCTCTTGCAAAAACCTGGACACCTCTTGAAAAAACCTGGACATGTATTTTATTTTAATTTGAAAATATGTAAGACGCAACTTTTTGGCATCAATGTTCAGGATGCCATAGTATAACATTGATGTTTACTTATAATGGTTCGCAATCTCGTTCAATATATTTGTCTTTAAAGGGGCGAAAAATGCAAAAAGGTAAAAATTCAAAAAACAGCCCACATTTTTATTTAGGAATCACATTTTTTTTTATAGGAATTGGTGTTGTTATACAATATGATAATACTAAAATATGCCTACCCGTTGGTAGCATTTTTTCTTCGCTTTCAGTTAAAAAACCTAAATATCACCAAAGTTTACATTTTTATTGATTTTTCTCTTGAAAAAAAGCAGGACAATTGTAAATCCCTCTCGAAAAGACAATCCTGTCGCCGGACACGGGACCTACCGTGATGATGATTTTTTTTTTAATGAATTATGAAATCTAAATTTCATGATAAGCTTTCAGGAAATCACAAGAATGGATGTTTTTGCATCATTTACCCAAGAGCTTTTGAGGCCTTTAGCTATCCCCATGTCTGTTTAGCATGGTAGTTAAAACGCAGGATCCCTTACCAAATCAAAAGGCTTGTTTTTCTATGATTCCTTATTGCCTTTAATTTGTACTTTTCTTGGTCTTATTTCAACCCAAAACTTGGAAATCAACTTTTAAAAACTTTGATACCAAAAGATGAACCTAAAAGGAAACCATGTGGAAACAAGTATATTTATAAAAGAAACAAATTTTGGATGTTAGATATCCAGCTATTTGACTTTGTCTATTGTCCATTTAAATTAATATTGCTATATACATTTTTGGACTGAATGTTTATTTTTTGGGGGGATTCTGGTTTTTAATTATTTTCATTTTTTAGTTTGTGTTTTCAATAGAGGTTGGCTGACATATTCGCCATGTCTCTCCATATCCCATTTTTCTTATAAATATATGTATGTTTTGAATGTGCATGTATTCAAAATCAAAATACAATAGTCCAATGTACATTTCATCTCCTACCAAGAGTTTGTCTGTTTGACTTATTCCACATATCCCATTTGTCTTTAAAATATATGACATGTATGAATGTTACTCACAATGAGAATAAATAAGTCCAAGAACTGGCCTAATTCACACAATTGATAAAACCTGTAAACTTACGAATAGAAAAACAAATGTAAAAAAAAATTCTGAATTTGCCTGAAAAAAAAATATTTGATTTTGCTTTGGGTAGAAAAAAAATTTGTAACTTTGATTTGGACAGAAAAAAAAAATAATATCAGGTAACAAAATCCCAGCCCCCCCCCCACCGTATGAAAATGGTTCGTGCCTAACCTAACCTATCATTGACCTTTGATAATTCATTGATGCCATTAGCTTTCGTTCCTACATATGAACAAATGTGATCATCTTCGTTGTCTTCTAAGACATTTAATGTTTAGCATTTACTGATGTTCATGATTATGAATAATAGGATCTTTGATCTGTGTTTACAACTATTACCCTGTTCTTTGATTTGTCTAAAGAAACTGGCAAGTAACTCGGCCAGACTTGGTTTAAATTAGATTAAATAAACATTTCCATGAACAATTTCCGTGTGGTCATACTCTCAAATGTAAACAAATATGACAACTGTATTGTTTTAAAGCTAGATCACTCCGCCTAATGGAAGGATAAACCAGCGAAGTGGGTAAACAATGAGATATTGTTCCATCTAAAATCACTTCAAGACTTGTTATGAAATTGGGAATAATGGAACAATAAATCAAAACGGAATACTATGGTGTATTTTCAGACATTTTTATCAATTTGTGTCATTATAGTTTTATGAATGACTTAGTTAGCTTTTAGGGTCGTATGCACCGTTTTGCATTCAATAATGATGTTTTCATTATGAAAAGGATTATTAGTTTGTTGTAATTAAGTCAATTGCTAACATGTCCGTATACGGTGATAGGCTATCAAAAGGGAAAATCATATCAGTCTTTGTTCCATTTATTGTAGAGTACTCTTGCACCATTCATCTATCGTTTAGTTAATATTGCTTTACTCCCAAATAACAAGGCAGATGAACATTTTAAATGGAGAAGTGGTATAAGGACGGTAAACGAGTTAATTTTGACTGTCTTATCAATCTTATATCTTGGTAGTATGAGTTTGGTTTGGAATCTAGTTTAGCTTACGATTAAGGAGCTGAAAGCTCAACATGAAAATAATTGTATTCTTCTTGTATGATTTTTTTATCATTGTTATTAATATAAGCATGTCCAGTCAAAGGTATTTCCGCCATGTTACGGTCAAAACAAAAATAAGCATGACATTTGACGCTGTTTACGGCTGCTGGTGAGGTTTTCTCAATTTGATGGGAATATATTTCGGTAAAAAACAATACAGGTTTTTTTTTTAATTTTCAGTTAAAATGTAACGATCTATTTCTAGACATTCCTAGGTCGGTCTTTGATTAATATAAACGTAACGATTGTAATAGTTTGTGCTCTTCATCATTGTAATACTAATATATATATTTTTTCACTTTACGACATTTGGCATTTGTCGGTGGTTCAACAAAATTATCTATACCATGTATACTTTAGATCCGTTCCAACATCATTTTTTGTCTTTTATTACTTCATCCTATTTTGTGGTAGCTAATACCAACAACAGTCAACCGCCCAAACAATCAACGTACTTATACTTGTATCATTTCCTATGTATTTGATAGGTTTGGCAGCTGGTAAAAGGTCACATTATATAGTTACTACACTTCCTAATCTTTATCTTGGTTTGTTTGGTATGTCATATTAGCTTTTCTAAGAACTTATGTTTGTATGTCATTATAACTTTGAGGTCATGATGAACTTTAAGGTAAATATATCTAATATATACTTTATATTCAAAATACTGTATAAAAATTCAAAATATTAATATCAAAACACTATGTCGTTAATGTAAAAACCTAATATATATACATATTGAGCACATATTTCAAATTCTTATTTTCATATTATATTTTATGATAACGAAAATAAAGTACATATTTATCTATTGTGGATTGATCAAACTTGATGCTATATATGAATCCCCCTCCAGTTTGCAGTTTGCGACTGTTGCCTTTGTGGCAGTCCCCATTAAGCCTACTCTTATCGAACTGTACCATGGGGTCTTTAACGTGCATGGGGTATTGCTCTCTCAAGACACGGGGCAACCTTTTTTCGTCTCTTCCGAAGGACTAACATCGTTTGTTGGGACCATCCTCAAAAATGATGTCCGGTGGTGTAGTGATTAACGCGTCAGGCTACTTACACCAAGGTTCGTGGTTCGATCCTTGTTCGGGGTGAAAATTTCATGAACCAATTTTCCGACTCTCTCTTGACACCATTTGCGAGGATGGTCTCAAGGAACAATGCTAGTCCTTCGGAAGGGACGAAAAGGGCTGTCCCGTGTATGTGGAGAGCAATACCCCTTGCACGTTAAAGACCCATTTGTAGAGTTTGATAAGAGTATAGGCTCAATGGGCGCCGCTGCAAAGGCCACACTCGCAAACTGCTAGCTGGAGAGGGATTTACATAAGCATTAAGCTTGTTTCCCAATCCAGGATAAATAAATATGTTTAAACTAAAAATGATGTCAATAGAGAGTTGTTAAATTGGTTCATGAAATCATCACCCTAACAGGGATAGAACAGTTCGTAAGTTATATTCCCAAGCTCTATTAGGAAATGAATTGACATGATATGATTGTGAGGGAGGAAAAACAAGGGCATTTAGGGTAAAGATTTTAGATTGCCACTGGAAAACGGAGGGATAGGACCGGGATGGTCGGATTATTTAGTCCACTTCAGGGTCGTGGTCATACCGAAATTTGCACGTGCGAGGAGTTTTTTTTGTTTTTGTATCATGTGGAGTGAAGACACCAGCATGCAAAATGACAGGACTACTCTTTTCCACCATCTTGGACTCACATCTCAGTCGCTCTGTGAGCAGATCGCACCGCTCTACATGCATAAGGGAATTTGACGATTTTGATTTTTTACCGATAAGCTTAGCGCTTCTGTGGGCATTTTAACAACCAATGACTCACAAGGGCAATGCCATTTTTTTTATAAAAAGGTCGTATTTTTATCAAATCATTTTTTTATTATTAAAAAGCTTTATATTTGTATATAAATATTTTTGTTTTAAAATACTCTTAAGTTATACACCCGTCCAACGGTAAAAGCTAACGCGCTTCATTCAAAATCTGCTACGGTCAACGGTTTTACACGCCAATGAAACATCAAAATAAAAACATTCAATTCTTAAATAAAAGCAAATTCTACATAATTTTAACGGATTATATTAAGAAAAAAATTGACAGGAAAAATTTTCGGCATTTTTCACTGAACAATTCATTTAAAATCTTTAAAGAGTAAAGAATTCAGAACTTAAATAAATTAGAATGTTGTTATATTGGATAGTTTTAACAAACTTCATAACCGAAAGTTTTTTTTTTTCATGTGCCAATACATGTATGAATTTAGCCTGATTCTTAAATGGACTGATTTTGTTGCATGCTTAACATTGAAGACGGTTACACAGTTTCAGATATGTTATTGCCCTCGTTTTTGTTAAGTGCTTCTACATCCATATACGAATCAAAATCATAATTAGGATGTAAAAAACAAAATCTTAGTGATTTTTTTTCCTTAGTTGTTATTTACATTACTTTTGTCACGATTTAACCCTATTCGTGTCCTATTTACGACCAAAATTGCGTGACTGAATTAAACCAATAATCATTTGTTAAATTGATTTAAAAACTGCATTTCAGGAAGCTGTCATTGCCCAGATATTTATTGGGTTTTTGGTCGTACCTTTATTAGCTGTTTGCGAAAAAGAAGAATGGTGCCTGATATCAAAAAGGTACAACACAAGAATAATTAATCCATTTTGATGTTAAGAAACTAGACAATTTTTCACAACATAGTCCGATTGCTTAACCTCAGAAAGGACTAGGCAAACAGTTATTAAGTGCAACTTTTGCACTTTTCATTTATGACGCATCAGTGACCTTCTTGTCAACTTGCTAAAAAGGTCAAAACTGACATAATTATGATAGATAAAGAGGGAGGAATTGAGAAAGTTACTAGATTATTGTACTAATTTTGGGTTCCAACCCCCGAAATGACTTCCCACTAGACCCGCCACTTGGTAAATGTAGATTACAGCGTATCCCATGCATGTTCAATCCTATACCACTTTTACACAAACACAGATGAGTAAAAAAACAAAGTTACGGAAGAATAAAGTTAAAGGCTATTGACCAATAGAACAATGTTCCATCTAAACTAATTCAACTTTACTGGAGTAACCAGAGACACTCAAGCCAAACATTTTACAAGCACGAAAAAAGTACTTATATTCCACAAATGGTTGAGTATTATTAACCATAAACATACTAGATTGTAATAATCTTAAAATAAATACTTTCAGCCTTCCAGATGAAAAATTTATGCCACCGATTGGAAATGGACATATAGCCACAAATGTTATGAGTGGCATTATATACATGAATGGATTCTATAGTGGACATAAAGAAGACAGCCATAGGGCAAAGATCCCATTTAAAGTTGTTGATATTAACGTAGGAATTAGTCAGATGAACAGCAATCATTTATATACTTTGGATATGTATAATGGTAAGCTTATACCTAGTGCTTTTACATAAAAAGGTAACATAAGAAAAGAATGATGCATACAAACATTAATTTGGGATAGATAAAAACTGCGTAGTTAGAAAGACAAATTTGTAAATCGTGTGGGGTTTGTAGGTTTGTTAGATTAATGTGTTTTAAAGTGAGAAAGTATCATTTTAAATCCAATAGAAAAAAGAATCGTTGTTAGTACATCTAAACTAGTTTTAATCCAGTGTAAAATGTCTTTCGGCTTGATTCTCCTTAGACCATGCAAGATGACCGTGGCATTTTTTTCTGGTCTCACCATATGAGTTCATTAAAAATGAAGTGTTTAAACATAACAATGTGCAAAAGTGAAACATTTATAAAAGTGGTGAAATGCAATTAATCTTAAGTATAATCATTATACCCTCGCTTCGAAGAAGAAGGGGTATACTGTTTTTCCTGTGTCCGTTCGCAGCTCTGTGGTTTCTGTTGTTTTATAGCTCGTCGTTTTTTTGGTTCCGTAGTTCCGTCAAACTTTTCGATACGCTTTATATTTACTCATAACTCATCTATCATTACACCTAGCTTGCCTATGTTTGAAAACTAGCTTTATATAGACATGTTGCATTGTGGGATACACTTGTAGGTCCATCATACATTTATACTTATTGTTTACTGAAAACTTATACAGATACAAAATCTGTTGATACACGCACAAGCAAACACGAACATCAGCAACGCTAGTTAACGTCAGAAAATTTTTTACCGGGAACTCGCTTAGCTCTTGTTATCTTGTGCCTGACCACATTCCGCCTTTTTTATTTTTCTGCGCTTGTACCATATTCATAACATATCTTTATTTTTTTCTTTTTGCAACAGGTGTTTTTATCCATGAAATCAGTGACGTTGAATATAGAAAGAACGCAACCATCACTTATTTTGTACACAGAAAATATCCTTCCCTAATGGTAATACATATACAAAGTAACCAAGATTTAGAAGGACGAGTTTTTAATATTCAGTATAATGTCGGAGAAATAAGCGAGGACATATCACACTCTAGATATATCGACCTGGACAACATTACAAGGTACAATGTATTTATATTTTGTTAGTCCGTGAAATTCGGATGGTTATAATCCCTAACCTACCCGACAGCATTCTAGATTGTAAAAAATAACTCGTTAAGTATTTTTTGCTAAGGTCTATTACAAATGTTATGACAAAAGCTTTCTAGTTGTCCAATTCCTTCTTGACTTTACCATCACATGGTGCCGTTTCATAAAGCGATCGTTAGCTGAACGTATGCACGTTACACGAGTAATATAATGCATTAATGATGGTTTTATGAAACGGAACCAGATCATAATTCAACGTTTTCTCTGTGCATCTATTATAGCATCTTTGCTAGCCAAGGGTTTCGATTCAACCCCCTCCTCTTTCTTTAAACGTTATCTTCGGCTAGCGAAGATGCTATTTTAGTTGCACATGCATTTCTTTTTTACTTTAGTCAGTGTGCCTTGTGAATTCAGTAACTAAACGTTAAAGTGTCATAGTTAGTTGTTGGACTTCTTTAATACCTGTAAGACTAAAATAATATTATTTCCTTTTCATTTTGTCTCAAATCAGGGGCGGATTTAGAAGGGGGCAGGAGGTCTGGGCCCCCTTTTGGCGGAAGCATATATAAAAAATCATAACCAAAGTGGGCCCCCTTTAAAATTTTTGGATCTGCCATGGCATTTGATTTCGACCAGAAAAACTGTTCAAATGTCGTTTCTTTGAATGAACATGATGAAAACTTTCTAATTCTTCGCCCCAGAAAAACCATGCAATTAAACCGTTTCAGTACAGTACGTACCACTTGCTATACCACTCCTGTGGTTGTCTTTATTATGTAATTCTATTTTACTCCTTTTATAGTCTAAACACTAATTAAAAAAGGCAGTTTCTATTACATAAGAAGCAATAAACTTTGCCTAAGCAATTGAATTAGTCATTTAGACGGTTATAAATTGATCTCATTAAAGAAGACCTGTTTTCTTGAAATTGTGTTACCTTCCGGGACCCACATAATAGAAAGAAGCAAATGAGTATCAAAGGGGTATACAAATATCAAAGTCCTAAAGGCCATGACAAAATCAGTTGACACAAAACCAAATACGAATAGAAAAACGAAACGCACAACAAAGCAAAAAAACTCACCACTTCGTGTGGAGAGCTATAAAAACTAAACGCACAACAACAACATCGAAACGAACATAAAAAAACAACTTTACTACAATCAGCAATGTCAAAGGAAAGCGGACTCTGGTGTTCAGGAAGGTAAAGAGTTCCTGCTTGTAAAACACGTCAGTCATATTGTCACGTTTTGTGAAGGTCAAATGCTCTTGTTATTGTACACGGACGTTTTCATCGTTTTCTCGTCATACATACTTTCCCGTTTGCATGTGTCATTGTCCTTGTCTCCATTTTTTTAAGAGAGAAAGCAAAATGTTTTTATCTGCTCGGTCTTTTGCTTGACCTAAATAGTCAAAAATTGCTCGATCCCAGCTTGAAAGGTGTGTTTTAACAGTCAATAACTTCTATAACCCTTTCGGAACACTTTGGTTCATTTTTTATGTGTTGCAGTTGAGTTTTTAAATATGTTTGTGGTTTGTTTAGGCTTCTCATTTTGGCTTTTTTGACAATTCTGAATGTCTCATTGTTAATTCGATTTTTTAGAGACCCTGTCACAGGTCCGTCAGTTCCTCGATGGTTTAGAGCAGACTCTAAACGTTTCAACGGAATTTAAAAAAAAACATTATTGTTAATAGAAATAATGAGATATGGAATAAGTGTACGTGACACAACCCACAATTAAACGGCAATTTCGAAAAACCACAATGGACAACCGCCAGCAGCCTTCCACGAGGCCATTCGGCACTGCTCGCGGTTCTGCAATTGGCCCATGGTCTAAATAAAATGCATATAATTCAAATCCAGCCCTGAAATAGTAACGGATAGACCCCCTTCTTAAACAAGGAACAGAAAACATCAAAAAGACAAGTACAAACGAAAGCTTTGTCAAAGATTCCTGGCTTAGGACAGGCATATGTAATATGTG
Source organism: Arcuatula senhousia (assembly GCA_963971305.1). Taxonomy (NCBI): domain Eukaryota; kingdom Metazoa; phylum Mollusca; class Bivalvia; order Mytilida; family Mytilidae; genus Arcuatula; species Arcuatula senhousia. The sequence continues at coordinate 46,042,715 of OZ020304.1, read as the reverse complement.
GCGGGGTTAAACTAGTTTTTTGGGCCCAACCTTCTCCCTATCAATATTCCAAGACAAAGCACAAAAACTAAACACACAATAAAAATCAAATCGATCAAAGTCCAATTCCACTAGAAAGAACCTAAGACAAAAAAAAAAAACAAGAACAAACAAAAGGACGGCAAAGGAACTCTCTATAGAACACTCGCTGTTACTGACAGCTAGCTGAGAATCATCAATCGACTGATGTAAAAAAAAATCAAAGGTATCGATTTTAAAGCCGACACAACACTTCAAACAATAATGATTTAGTGAAGTGTCATCACACAAAACCGACACGCTTGATCGCTATAATGCTTAAAGATGACAATAGTAAAAACGTTTATGGAAGTTTTAAAGCAAGAATCAAGTTATCAATATTTCTGCCAAAAAAAAAACTAAATTAAAAGATTTAACCAAGATATTCAATTCATATCCTTTCCGTAATAAATTTTGAAGCCAATTTTTCATTTCTAATGGATTGCTTTTAAATTTGTGAGCTTTATAAAAAACATTACCATAAAAATCAGGTGTGATATTCTTTTCACTATAAGAAAACGACGTGTACAATTAAATTTCTCAATAAGAGATCGATACTTGTGGAAGAATTTAGAAAAAGATTTTACTAATTTGTGGTATCGATAACCTTGTTTTAATAATTTTTCAGTAATGAAACGGTTTTTATTATTAAAATCAGAAACATCACTGCAGATCCGAGCATATCTTACTCGAACAATGAGATGAATGTCAAGTAAGATTATCCAAAAAAAAAATCAAAAAATAATTTTGAGGTCAACGCATATTTTGGTAGGCGTTGCGGGGTATTATATAAAACTCTTAAGATATCGTATTTTCATTCATATTTCTGTTTTTGTTTTGTTTTTTTTTTTTGTTCATATAGTTATAGAACTGGACAAAACAAAGAGCCAGAAACTGATCAACTTGAGCCAACAACATTCCATCAAGTATGGACAATAATAGATGAGAATCTAACAAGTATCACGTTTATTACGTCTATTCATACCGACGAGAAAGAAACTTTTGACACACTAGAAAAAGCTAAAAAGATGCAGTATGTTGACTTACTACAAGAACATAAGGAGGTGGGCAGCTTGTCTCTTTAATAGAATTAAAGTAATTTTCACTTAATGATAGACAATAAAAACATACGTGGGATAAAACATAACGCCACAACATTTATGTATCACTTATTATAGATAAGCATTTTAAAAAATTTTAAAACATGCAACAAAATTTTATACGATTTCTTTAAAGTTGAGAGAAGTGCTTATTTCCTAGCTTTATTAAAGACAAGTGCATGACGTTAGATAATATCAAGCACCAGTCCAAATATTAACTAAGACTGACATATACCTCAATAGAAAAATAATATTAAGAATTTAATAATTAAGTTTTTCCATTCCTTGGAGTAGATGCAATTGTTATTGGTATCAGGTAAAAACAAGGAAATTGGATGCACATTTTTGCATTTTTAGTCAAGAATGGGTATGAATTATTATGTTCTACAAAGCAAAATGTGTGTTCAACATAGTAAAATGTATTTTCATTAGATGTTTATAATATCACTGATCTGTACACTTATACCAATACCTTAGTGCGTGCAATTTCAGGAATGGAACCGAATCTGGAAGAAAGGAAGTATAGAGCTCAGTGGAAATAAAGAACTCTCACGAAATATAAATGCAGCTTTATATAACATTCTGTCATCAGAAAGAAACATCACTGCAGATCCGAGCATATCTTACTCGAACAATGAGATGAATGTCAAGTAAGATTATCCAAAAAAAAATCAAAAAATAATTTTGAGGTCAACGCATTTTTTGGTAGGCGTTGCGGGGTATTATATAAAACTCTTAAGATATCGTATTTTCATTCATATTTCTGTTTGTTTTTTTTTTTTTTTTTTGTTCATATAGTTATAGAACTGGACAAAACAAAGAGCCAGAAACTGATCAACTTGAGCCAACAACATTCCATCAAGTATGGACAATAATAGATGAGGGTCTAACAAGTATCACGTTTATTACGTCTATTCATACCGACAAGAAAGAAACTTTTGACACACTAGAAAAAGCTAAAAAGATGCAGTATGTTGACTTACTACAAGAACATAAGGAGGTGGGCAGCTTGTCTCTTTAATAGAATTAAAGTAATTTTCGCTTAATGATAGACAATAAAAACATACGTGGGATAAAACATAACGCCACAACATCTATGTATCACTTATTATAGATAAGCATTTTAGAAATTTTTAAAACATGCAACAAAATTTTATACGATTTCTTTAAAGTTGAGTGAAGTGCTTATTAAAGACAAGTGCATGACGTTTGATAATATCAAGCACCAGTCCAAATATTAACTAAGACTAACATATACCTCAATAGAAAAATAATATTAAGAATTTAATAATTAAGTTTTTCCATTCCTTGGAGTAGATGCAATTGTTATTGGTATCAGGTAAAAACAAGGAAATTGGATGCACATTTTTGCATTTTTAGTCAAGAATGGGTATGAATTATTATGTTCTACAAGGCAAAATGTGTGTTCAACATAGTAAAATGTATTTTCATTAGATGTTTATAATATCACTGATCTGTACACTTATACCAATACCTTAGTGCGTGCAATTTCAGGAATGGAACCGAATCTGGAAGAAAGGAAGTATAGAGCTCAGTGGAAATAAAGAACTCTCACGAAATATAAATGCAGCTTTATATAACATTCTGTCATCCTTACCTCTGACAGACAGCAAGACTAATCCATTTGTTGGACTGAGTCCTGGTAAGGCAAATGCTAATTAGATAATTAGTTAGGTAATTATTGCTTTATACTCCTAATCCGCACAATATTGGCTTTTAACAGAGCAATGAACACAAAAGGGGTGATAAAATGAACATGAAATAATGGTGAAGTGGAATGAGAGTTTTGACTGTCACTGGAAAAAAGAAGGATGGTAAAAAAATGTACAAATTAGCCTGCTACAAGGGAATCATACGGACTCTACTCCTATTGAGACTTGTAGCGGGTTTTTTAACGTGCGGAGAACGTGACATTTTTTCAAACATTGTGCACCACTATGGTGTGTGGTTATAACCTGACGACACCGTCATTCGTGCATTAAAAAAGGGCTGCCACATTCAAACACACGGGTCACAAATCTCAGTCGTCATGTGGGCAAACTTCTACAACTCTTCATCGAGGGGCTTTGGGTCTATGATTGGCCTTTGCCGACAGTCTGCGGTGCTGCAAACCTTTTTGCGACCTTGGACTTGTCATTTCAAGATTCCTCTTTACACTATGTTCTTATGTGTGTTGTGGTTAAGACATTTTACTACTCGTTTTCATTTTTTTACATTAATATTCTTTTAATAAAAACATAATAATAAAAATTGCAAAATATCGTGTTGCTTTCAGACATAACTTTCAACTTTCAACTTTACATAACGGTATATTTATTTTAAGACCCTGTTTCGTGAAATAATGTAATTGTAACTTTGTAATCAGAGATTTGTCACATATTGAATTAAATTTGAGATATTTCTTCATTTGGAAACTACGTCATTGTAATAAGGATTTCTATAATACACCCTTTTCTTTCGTAATGAAATTTGAACTACACAGTCTAGCAGATATCATATTAATGCTGGTCAAAAGTTTTTCTCCTTTTATTTTCATAATTTCGGATTTAATGATAGATTATACCTTGTTTTTGTTCACTAACATAATTAAAACTTATGTCTTTTATTCATATTGATATATGGTTATGAATCTTCATGAAGCATGTGTATTCCACATTTTGTCCTCCATAAACAAATCGACTGCCTGTCTTTTCCCTAAATTGCAAAAATAAGAAAATAATATATGCAACATGGCATGAGCTAACTTTGTTATCCAAAGCGACAAAGAGAAGACTATTTTCCAGCATCAAATGTGAACATTCTTTTCGTATGTACGTTTAAAAAAAGGTCGATAGAAGCAGAGGTACCAATGGGGTATCCGAATGTCAAAAGTCCGAAAGGGCAGAGACAAAACCACTAAACACCAACAAGAACGGAACAAAAACAGCCAACATGTAAAACATGGAAACACAAAATAACTGAATATCAATCAACAACGCGAGCTCCAGTCGAAACAAGAGTGAACTCAGGTGCTTCGGAAGAGTAAGCAGTTCCTGCTTGGTATAGCACACCCGTCGCGTTGCCAATAGTGCATTCAGCGTGTCAAATCCGGTAAAGGAAGACAAAACAAAACCCTATGACAAACCAACATCTGCACTCATCTGTGAGATCGAAATCCTAAGTGCATGATGTCTTCCGTACTATTTCTTGAGTGAAGACAGCAACCGAGGAGCAACATAACCCTGTGTGAGCAATTTTTGCGTCAGACGTGTCGCTCTCCTTATCGATGTAAGTCCCGCACGCTCTGATGTAACGAATCAATTGAGATACGTAAACCCCATAAGCTGGAGCGGACGGAATGTTGCTACACAAGAAGTATACGAGTAAAGCGCTGCAATCCAGCCTACGTACCCAGTCCCCAGTACGTAAACCCACTATAGCAATCATAAACACACATTGAATTTGAACATGAAACCGGAGCGGGAACTATAATGCTGGTTCTGGTTTTATTAAGCAATATTTCCGCAGTACTAAAATAGACTTTAATAAAAGATATAAAACTATTGACTAGATCACTTATCTGTTTCATCTTGTTTTCACTTTAATATTCTATAAACAAAAAAAATTACCAATTATTAATTGCAAAATATCGTGATGCAGCAACTTAGGACATAGACCTTTCAATTTATATATAACTAGCTTATTTTACATGTTTGGGTCAAGTTTCTGAAAAATGTAACTCTACCTTAGAAATCGTAGATTTTTATACCCCAAATACTGCTTCACTCTTGTCCTTATATGCGTCCGTTCGTCCGTCCGTAACAAAAATTTTGTCAAAGTTTTAAAAGCAACTACATGCCGCAGAGGTCTGATATTTTGCATATAGCTTTATTTTATAATACGATATGGTAAATAGCGTTTTATGTTCCGTGTTCAACTACTTCCTGTTCACTGTACTCTAGTTTTTTGCACATAGTTGACAGAGATGCAACATTTCCGTCACAAATATCTCAGCAACTAGAAGATGTAGAGGCCTGATATTTTTGGACTTATTCAACTTTGAATTATATCCAGATTTAGAAAATATGCAATTGTGATAAGGATTTCAACAATACATTTTTTGTAATGATTTTTAACCACACAGTCTAACAATTTAATTAGTTTTGCGTCCATGACGTCATTCACATAGTAAGAGTCTCTAGATCTGTTTGTCTTTCATTTTCATAAATTTAGATTAAACGATAGATTACACCTGGTTTTTGTTTGGTAATATTTTTATAACTAGGGGACCTTTATTTTAAAATCTGGATTAAGGTTATAAAACTTCGAGGGGGAAGTGAGTTCCGCATCTACATTATGGTCAATCGATCGTGTCTGTAAGATTATTCCTTTTTTTTTCATTTTTTATTTTCTTTTTTTTTTTGGTGTCTTCCTTTTGATTAATTTGATCCTTTACCATAATAGCATCTGTTCTGCGTAAGTGGTATCGAGGTAAGTGCGAGACCAGTCGTTGGTTTTGTGACAATGACGTTAGAACCTTCAAGTACACAAGACTTTTAAAAATAACCCGGGGATTTCCCAATTCTTCTGAAACAGAGGGTGTTTTTTTTTTACCGAAATTAAAATCCCAATAAAGATTATTGGGAAAAATTGAAAACAAAATTCAAAATTTGTGATATGTCATTCCTTGTCATATGCCTTTTTTTAAATATTCACAAAGAATACATGGAAGAGCTCTATAGGTTCCAGTTTAATTAGTACATGGTAAATAACGCCTCATGGCTTCGCTTTCAATGATGGAGCGATCGGGATATCCTCAATATTGCAATAAATGATTTCCAAATTTCTTAGATGTATGAAAATAAAGCTGTAGAAAGCTGTTGTCTGTCTCTTTACCATATTAGTAACAAAATAAGATAATTTATAATGCCTTGAACTAACTTAGTTTTCCAATGAGACAGAGGTGGGAATATTCACAAGTTTACACTCTCTTCGTATATACGTACGCTGTGTGCAAGTGTATTTATATTTTTCCTGGGTTAAAAATTGTTTTTCAAATGTCAAAACTATAAATAACAAATGTGTTACATGTATATCGAAACATGGACGTATTCTGAAAGAGAAAAGAGGAGACCTAAAAAATAAATCCATGCAATCAATCATTTTATGGACCTTGAGTGTCTGTTAAAGTCCTTATTAGCTGCATGAAAAATAAAACCAGATAAAGCTAGCTGCTGTCAGTCTGTACAATAAAGTAGCCAGAGAAAGAAAGAAAAATACAAAAACTTTGTTTTTCAATACAGCTGATAACTATTCACAGCCTCAAATGTATACATCACCTTCGTATATTGAAGCACTTAATCGATTTCCTTAGCAGAACGTCACCTCTTACACAAAAATTATACAGACAGGGTTATTTTGCTCCTCGGTTGCTGTCTTCACTCAAGAAATTTTATGGAAGACATCATGCGCTTTAAGATATGCATGGGATTTCGATCTCTCAGATGAGTGCAGATGTTGGTTTGTCATAGGGTTTTGTTTTGTCTTCATTTACCGGATTTGACACACTGTTCGGTAGTTTTGTTTTTACCTTTATCTGCAGTACTAGAATATAATAAACTTATAATTACATTCTCTTTTTCATCTTTTTATTTCACATTGCTATTCTTCTTATATAACATGATTTTTAATTATCAATGGCAAAATATCATGATGCTACGCATTTGGATATAGACATTAGACCTTATATATAACTTCATATTACATGTACATGTTTTGTATTTTTCACCTATTTAGATATGATATATTTCTACATTTAAAACATATGTAATTGGAAAAAGGATTTCAAAAGAAATTCCATTGTTTAGTTATGAGTTGAAACCACACAGTCTCACAGATTCATTGTTTTGACGTCATTGGCTTATTTATGCCGGTCTAGAAATGTTTTCCTATCTTCTCATACTTTCGGATTTAAAGATAGATTATACCATGTTTTGTTCACTATTATAACTTAAATTAATTTTATCTAGATCTATTTTAATGTTATAAAACCCCATAGGCATTCAACATTTTGTCCACCATAAACAAAACGACTACATGTCTATTCACTGACTAAAAACCCAAATAAGAAGACAATCAAGAGATTTTGTTTTGTCTTCATTTACCGGATTTGACACACTGTTCGGTAGTTTTGTTTTTACCTTTATCTGCAGTACTAGAATATAATAAACTTAAAGTTGCATTCTCTTTTTCATCTTTTTATTTCACATTAATATTTTTCTTATATAACATAATAAAAATAAGCCAATGACGTCAAAACAATGAATCTGCGAGACTGTGTGGTTTCAACTCATAACTAAACAATGGAATATTTTAAAGTATCAAATGTATACATTCTCTTCGTATATACGTAAAAAAGAGATAAGTAAGGTCGCAGCCTACCCCAGTACGTAAATTCATCATAATCACAAACAAAGTCACATTGAATTTGACCATAACACTAGAGGCGGGAAATATTTTTTTTTGCTTGTTTAAGGGTGATACCATTTTTCCATATCCCCGTAAATCTTTTATCAATTATACCCATGTCCAAAAAGTGTTTTTCCAATATCCCAGTAAGTTTTGCATATGTATCCCGAATCCAATGAATATCCAATATCCCAATATAACCTAAACCAGCTAAAAGTTTGTCCTTTTTTGGCAATATTTCTGCTGTAATTAAAACGACTAAATGAAAGATATAAAACTACTGTATAAATCAATACTCTTTTCATTTTTTTTCACATTAATATCTTTTGAGAAAAATAAAAATTATCAATTATTAATTGCATAATCTTGTGATGCTTCCCTTAAGACAAAGACCTTTAACTTTATAAAACTAGTTAATTTTACATGTTTAGACCACGTTTCGCTTTACATAACTAGTACATATCATATGTTTGGACCACGTTTCGTACAAAATGTTACTCTGCCTTTGAAATCGTAGACTTTTATGTTCCAAGTCGAAGAAAAGGGGGTATACTGCTTTACCATTATCCATCTGTGTGTCCGTTCGTCCGTCCGTAACAAAACAATTCACCACAGTTTTCTTAGCAACTTCATGCAGCAGAGGTCTGATAGTTTGGTTTAACCTGGTTTAACCCACCACTTCTTTGGAAGTGCCTGTACCAAGTCAGGACCATTGCGGGCTTTAATTCTTCTGGTTTTGTGTTTCTCTCAATTAAAAATTACAACAAAGTTCCAGACAAAATCTTCTGCATTTTGTTCATGGAAAACCTCATTCCAAGAAAATTTTACAGTGTAACACTATTTTACGTAACTATATATTATGGGTTAAGCAAATTTTACAGTAACACACTATTCTATGTGGCTATATATAGTATGGGCTTGAAGATCGCAATGGAAGAGGGAGGTTTGGCGCCATAAAACCTGGTTTAACCCACCATTTCGTTTGAAATGCCTGTACCAAGTCAGGACCATTGCGATCCACCAATTCTCCGGTATGACTGATTCGTTTATGTCATTTTCTCTGGACTATGAGATTGATCATTCAAGTTCGGTAGTTTTGTTATTACCTTTATTTGCATATAGCTTTATCTTATATTATCATATGGTGTATATCGTTTAATTTATGTTCCTTCTTTAACCACATGTACTTCCTGTTAATTGTATACTAAGGTTTTGCAAATAGTGGATAGAGATGCAAAATTTCCGTCATAATTTTCTAAGCAACTACATGATGTAGAGGTCTGATTTTTTTTTACTTATTCAACTTTGAAATATGTTCAGATTTAGAGAATAGGTAACTGTAATAATGATAATATGATTTTGATGATAATATTTCTTATTTTTTTCGTAATGAGTTTGAACCACGCAGTCGAACAGCTGTATTAAGTTTAGCGTCCATGACGTCATTCACATATTTAGAGTGTCTACAGTCTTTTTCTCTTTTATTTTCAGACTTTCGGATTAAACGATAGATTATACCTGGTTTTATGTTCGGTAATATTATTATAATTAGGGGGCCTTTATTTCAAAATCTGGATTAAGGTTATGAAACTTCGAGGAGCAGGTGTGCTCCACAACTATAATATGGTCAGTCGTGTCTGTTAGATTAATCCTTTTTTTTCACATAAAGCTGTGGTAATTCATTTATTTTTTGTCTTCCTTTTTATCAATTTGATCAAAATAGCATCTGGTCTGCGTAAGTGGTATCGAAGTAGGTGCGAGACCAGTCGATGGGTTTCTGACAATGACGTTAGAACCCTCGAGTACACAAGACTTTTGAAAATTACCCGGGGGTTTCCCATTTCTTCTGAAACAGGGGGCGTTTTAATTACTTTAATACCTAATGTAATTTGTCATACCAAAATCAAAAAACAAATAAAGATAAAAGGAAAAAAAATGAAAAAAATCCAAATTTGTGATATGCCATTTCTTGTCATAAGCCTTTTTTTTATTTTCACAAAGAATAGCTCTATAGATTCCAGTTTGATTAGTACATGACAAATAAAGTCCCATGGCTTCTTTTTCAATGATGCAGCAATCGGGATATCCTCACTATTGCAATAAATAATGAATGAAAGACCTTGACTGTCTATCAAATGTCTTGGATGTATGAAAATAAAGCAGTAGAAAATTGTTGACTGTCTTTACCATATTAGTAATAAAATGAGGAAACAAAAGGACGGCATGCCATGAACATTGATTGCTAAAGCGATTCAGAGATAGGAATATTTAAAATATACATATGTATTCTCTTCAGATATACACTGTGTGCTAGTGTTTTCATATTTTTTCTGGGTCGAAAATGTTTTGCATGTAAAAACTTGAAAACACAATAAATCATGCAAATACAAATTTAAGTAGTCAGATGATCAAATTAATACCCCACCGGCATACGGTGTGTATATTTTACCAATTATGATATGCCTGGGTTTGTTCTAGTTGTTAACTTTTTCATCCGATACTGTTGTCTCCGTGGTTGCTAGAAATAGATTATAAAAAACAAGAAATCACACAAAACTTTATAGCTTAAATTTTTTCCCCTTTTTGACACATAAATTTCTTGAACCGATAAGGTGAGGTCAAGAAGTTTTTCCTCCATTTTGTATCCAATATATATGATAAAAAAATACTTGCAAAAAGAAATTTTAAAATCGTGCAATAAATAAAAAAGTTGCATTTTTGCCCTTTTTGGTCCCTTAATTCTCAACGAAAAAAGTGGAGACCTCAAAAATAGATCTAATCAATCTTTTCATGGTAAAAGGAACATAATAATTGCAAATTAGCAACAAGAACTAAAGTAATCGTGGAAAACAAAACAAAAAGCTTTTGGGCCCATGATTTTTAAAACGAAAAAGGGGACATTCAGAATCAACCAATCCTTCCTTATATGGTAAAGTAACATTAATGTAAAGTTTTATATCATTTGGGCAACAAGAAAATGGTTATTGCAGGAACAAAAGAAAATATGGCTATTTGGCCCTTAATTTCTAAAGGGAATCATAAAATAATCTCAAAAGGAAAGACCACATCTTTTATATTCTATAATCACTGTGCAGATTTTTTTAAAGATCTAGTGTCTGAAGTGTTCCACTCTTTATCAAAGAGGTAAGGTGGGTGTTTTGAAAAAACCCTTTCCAGCAGTTTTTTTATTGTTATTGAAGTAAAAATACCAACCGGGTATTTTTACTAAGCGAGAGTTTACTAGAGAATTCTCGATAACTTACGAACGAAAGAAAACGAACGAAACTTGACCTATCTGTACGAAAGATACAAAAGGATCCTTTTTTTACGTATGTTTTGTCGAAAGATTAAACGTAACTACTCAGAGAACAATTCACAGCCGAAGATATACGAATTGATCTTTTGTCTTTTAAATGATGGTTAATATGAGAGATCGCTTGAATTTTAGGTACAAATAATCTTTTGAATGATTAAATGTATGTACAATAAATACGTCAAGTAATTTTACTAATCAGTTTAGCCAAACTGAATTTCATGATGATTTTTCATTCATTTTTCTATAAACCTAAACATTAGCTGCAATAATGTATCTCATTTGACATTTTTGATATGTAAAAGCTACAGGTTGTACAAAGGGGTCTAATTAAAGATGCACGGATAAATTTTATGTTCAGCTTTCAATGTACTTTGAAATGGTTCTGAATAGTAAGTTTTTTAATGATTTTGATTTCTTTTATACATGTTGGAAACTGCTATAACTATCAGATTTGTTGATAATGTTGTCATTTGACACCATTTGTGAGGTTTGTTTCAAGAAACGAAGCTAATCCTTCAGAAGGGACGAAAAAAGGTTTGTAAAGGGAACGCTAGCAATACCCTTTTGTAGAGTTCGATAAGAGTAGGCAACACTCGATCGCAAACTCTTCGCAATCAAAGATAAATAAATTTGTTTAATCTATAATATTGTCACTTTTACTATATAGTTCAATTAAAATCAAAAGTACATGTAGTACTGTAAAGATGTGATATTTTCAACTAAAAGGTGAAAACTTTCAACAACTGTTAAAATCTAAAATTTTAGTCAATAACTAACAACGACAATACACAAATCGTATCAGGGAGCTTCTGAACTTGGAGCTTCATTTCTAGGCAGCTGCTCCAATACGTCCAATGGCATTCCGTCAATAACCTCGCAAGTTCAAGAGCAATAGAGGGTTTTTATATCAGAACTAGTGGGAAAATTAACACGACTACACAGGGGTGGATTCAAAAAAATTCAAAGCGAGGTCCAACGCCTATTTTGCTGAAAATCACACAAAAGTTACACAATTCACCGAGTAAAGAGGGGGTTCGAACCGGAACTATTTGGCGTATGTCAATTATTGCTCCCAATTTTCAAGATACACGTTTGCTATAAGTAGGAAGTGCTACTTTTTCGATGCACTCGAGTCCACTCTGAACTCAGTCTTTCTGTAATACATCTCAGGGTATCCAACTATTATCTGCAACTCTTCCAAAACCACTCAATAAACACAATATCCACGGGACAAATGTAGATGTGGACCTCCTATTTTATATATAATTTGATCTGATTGATTTCGGGGTTTCTCTTAGCTATTAGCAAAACAAGGACTTAGTCTTAAGAGGATTTGTGTACTCATTCTTATCTGAAACTTCTTTTTAAACCCTCAATGGATTTTCATGAAACTTTCACACTATCTTTGTGACATAATGTAGATGTGAACCTCTTATTTTAAAATTTGATCTAGAAGATTTTGTCCTTTTTGGAAGGGTTGGGTATTTATTCTTAAGCAGCGGCTAGCACTTTTTCTAGTTTTTATTGCAGAAATTAAAATTAAAATATAATTTCAATATACATAAAGGTTATAAGAATCCAAAACTTTCTGAAAGACAGAGTTTAAAATTTTTTTAACAATTAAAGTTACGTTCGTTCGTCAGTTATCGAGAATTCTCTACTTGACCATATAAATTAATCGTGATATAAACAAAATGTGTCTCTTTTATGCTGGCGTCACACTGTCCCGATTTTGACATACGATGGACACACGAATGTGAAAATTTCAACTTCGTGCGAAGTTAGTCTCGAACTAGCTAAAAATCAAAATCAAAACCGAAGGGTATACGATTAGAACCGATAGCTAAGCGATCGGAAAAGTAGCACATACGAATAGCTGCGAACCGATTACGAAGTTGCTACGATGTCATCAAGATTAGTCGAGAATTAGATCCGAAGGAGACACGAATTTATACGACGGCTGTACGACGTCGTGTTTAGCATACGATGGGTCTACGAAGCATGAATTATAATAACGCGATTTGCAATAAGATTATATAATTAAGTCTATATAAATTGTCCCTTGCAGCCTCTAATTATTATTTATGGATAACAAGTAAAAACGATGGCTCTGCAAGCAAACCCCTGCTGTCCCTGGTTTCGATCAGTAAGAGTAGATAAGACATTTGATCCAAAGCTAATATGTAGAGCCTGTTAAGATATAACAAAAAAGATGACGCTACTTTATCTTGTTTTGTTCGCGTGAGTTGACCGAAGCACACATAATCTGAAAACAAGAAGAATATGTTGTAACTATGTAGAAAGTTCAACAATTTTAGCTGTTGCGAACGATTCTTGAACAAAGCGTGTCCACCTTATAATACATAACTTCGTTACCGGTCCCGTAAATATTTGCAGACCGAAACGGAATGTAAACTTGATCTCAGTAATCCGTAATGGTGGACTGGCATACAGTACATACCAAAAAGCAGTTTAATAACTATAATTAAGGGTTTAGAAAAAAGTGTGCGAAACTGATATTTCAGTGAAATTCCAAAGTTCAAAGGGTCCTAACTCTGTAAAAAATTGCGGACCGTAACAACGCGTTAACTTGATCTTTAACTCATCATGGTAAAACTCATATACCAAAAATCAGTTTAAAGTTTAATATCTATATATAATGTTTTTAAAAAAAAGTGCGAAAAAGTTATTGTGACAGCGAGACGGCCGGGCCAGACAGACACACAAACGGGCAGACGGAGTGCAAACCTGACTGTCTTCGCTTTGTTTTGTCTTTTCTTTTTGTACTTTTGAGACTGGTCATTCTAGTTTAATTTTTTTTTATTTCCTTTATCAATTTTCCAAACCTAAAAAAATATGAATAAAGAATTAATGAGGATACTTGTATCATAAGCTGCTGTCTTGTTAGTCATCCTCCTGCTGCATTTTAGTTATGAGGAAAAAAACAGAACTATATACATGTACTAACTTTTCTTTTTCTAAACGATTTATTGTAACACGCCCCTTACTGAAATGGATTAATAAATGTCCCTGTAAGGCACTTTTGACACGTTTGATATATTTTTTACTTCAGAAATCGTACTGCTTTGACCAGTGCCGTGTTTCCATCTTCATGCCATTACTCTATGCCATTACATTAGTTGCGACGGATATACGAATACAAAGCGAGGTCTTTGCGACGCCGTGTTTCCTTCGCACCACCTTCGGAGAGCTTCTTGTTTTATTCGTGCCGCCATCGTAAGATAAATTAAGCCGACGACACTTAGAAGGCAACACGAAATCAGAAGATGCTTTCACGAAGGCATTACGATAGAAAGGATGGATTAACGAACACAACACGAACAAGGACCTTCGCAAGAACCTTCGGGAGTTTTTTAACATGTTAAAAAATTAGGAAGGCATTACGAAGTTGCTCCCGAAGTTGGAATATTTCAGCCGATGGTGCTACGATGGTAAAAGATGGCAACACGAATAGCGCGATTTGAATACGATCACTCCCGATTTTGAAAATATCCATAATCGTGTTTCCATCGGGGTCAAAATCGGGATAGTGTGACGCCAGCATTAGTGTTTTACCTGAAAACGTAAAAATGGTTAGGTAATGTAATACAAATTTCTGATTATTAAATATACCCAACTATATTGAGTGTATTGCTATACATACTTTAATCTCGGTTGATAAGTTACAGATGAGTTGAGCGAAAACAGCGATTCATTAAAACGAAAAGTGTTGTAAATTTATAGACAACATGGCATGAACTACGCAACAGAAGCAAGACTATTTTCAATTATCAAATCAAATCAAATTTATTGTCATATAAACATCTAGACAGAGTTTGTGACAAAAACAAATAATATAACAAAACAACAGTAGAAATACATAATTAACGTATAATACATGATATTTTACGTGAACAATGCAATATAGGCTTTGCAAGTATTTTATTAAGAGTCCCCTGTCCTCAATACTAATGATTGTTTTAAATAGGAACTTATAACATAAACTTGTTTATAGCTATTTGGATTAAGAAGTATTTTTAATTTTTGGTTGTCATTATATTGTTCATAATGATCAGTATTTTCAAAAAATTCTTCGATTAATTTTTTTCGCAAAGACTCGTTTGTCTTGCAATGTAGCAGAAAATGAGCTTCATCCTCTACCACATTGCAAGAAACACATAATCTTTGCTCTCTAGGGACTTTTAAGTATCTACCCTTTTCTATAGCTAAATTATGGTCGCACATTCTGATTTTTGTGAGGACCCTTCTTGATTCAAAATCTTTATATAAGAGATAAAATTCTTTATTTAAACCTTCTTTTATATTTTTATATAAGTATGTTTTATTATTTTCATTTAGTAAATCTAGTTTGTTCTGATATATTCTCTGATACCATTCATTAAAGATGTTTTTTTTAATTTGATTTTAAAGTTTTCAGCTTAGTTTTATTGTTACAATCTATGATTTGTTGAAGCAGCTCATCATTAGATATAAAATCCTTAGCGAAGGTGTACCATGTATAAACATTTTGATCGTTTAAGTCTTTGGTGAGATTAAATGCTTCTTTTAGTAATTTATTTGTATTATCGGAACAGAGTCTTGACATGAATGACACTGTACGAAGCATAATCATTTGTTCAATCGGATTTCGACCAAGTTCTAAACGAGTACATAAGTTGGAAGTTGTTTTACGTACTCCCAATACGTGTTTACAGAAACTTAAATGTACTTTTTCTGCTGGGGATTTATCAATAAATTGCAAGGGATCAAGGACTTTATTGTTCAAGTTTCCCCTTAATTTAGCTCTATAAAAGTTTAAGTGGTAGTCCATATATGATATTTCTGAGTTATATAGTAGAATTGGACCAATGTAAACATTTTATTCGTTTATAGGTCATGTGCAGGTTAAAAATGAAGGAATAAGTAAGTTCGGGCAATCCATCCTCAACCAGTTCGTAAATCCATCACATATAGCAAACACAAACACAGTCGCATTGAATTTGAACATAACACCAGAGTGGGGAACTATAAAAACATTGTTTGGGGCTTGTTCAAGAGGGATACCGTTATAATTCCATATTCCCGTATTTTTTTCATTAATGATAGTATCCCATAGTTTTCGAATATCTCATATCGGATTTAAAAATCTCGGTTAATCCCGTATCCCATGAATAAAGTACGTGAATATCCCAATATCCCAATATACTTTAAACAAGCTTCATGTTCGTCCTGATTTGTTTTTGTTTTTGTTTTTGTTTTGTTTGTTTGTTTGGTTTTTTGGGGTTTTTTTGGGGGGAGGGGGGACAATAATTCTGCTGTACTGAAATAGACTTAAATAAAAGATATAGAACTATTGACTAGTTCTTTATCTTTTTATTTTATTTTTTTCACATTAATATCCTTTGATAAAAAACAAAATTATAATTTATTAATTGCAAAATATCGTGATGCTTCGCCTTAGGCTTTATATAACCAACCATAGTAAGGTGAGTTAAGTATACTAGTATATGGTTTTGGTAAATATTTGTGTTTCGATCACAAAATGAGAAAATCGATACAAAGCAGAATCCAAACTTGTTTTCTTTTGGCTTAACTGGACAATATATTATCCATTTAAATGTCTTATCAAAACCAATTTTACGTGCATCTTGCTTCTTAATTGATATTCTCTTGTGAACTCCTACAGGTGAGGTTTACCAGGTGTGATTACTAGCTTATTTACATGTTTGGGCCAAGTTTCGTAAAGATGTGTAACCCTACCTTTGAAATCGTAGAATTCTATACCCCATATAATGCTTCACCCTTGTCCATCTGTGCGTGTAACAAAAATTTTCGTCACACTTTTCTAAGCAACTACATGCTGCAGAGGATTGATATTTTGCACATTGCTTAATCTTAAATTCCATATGGTGTATAGCGTTTAATCTATGTTCCTTCTTCAACTTCTTCCTGTTGACCGTATACTAGGGTTTTGTACAAAGTGGACAGAGTTGCAAAATTTCCGTCATAATTTTCTAAGCAACTAGAAGATGGAAAAGTCGGATATTTTTTTACTTATTCAACTTTCAAACATTTCCATATTTAAATAATATGAAATTGTGATAAGATTTCGATAAAAATTCATTTTTTTTTCGTAATGAATTTTAACCACGCAATCTAACAGCATGATTAGTTTATGTGTCATTCACACATTTATAGTCTCTAGAGTCTTTATCTCTTTTATTTTCATACTTTTGGATTAAATGATAGATAATATCTGTTTTTCTTCGGTAATTAAATATCATTATAACTAGTGGTCTTTATATTAAAATCTAGATTCAGGTTATAAAACTTCAAGGAGCAGGTGTGCTTTACATCTACGATATGGTCAATCGTGTCGGTAAGAATAATCCGTTTTTCACATAAAGCTGCGGAAATTCTTTGTGTGTGTGTGTGTGTGTGTGTGTGTGTGTGTGTGTGTGTGTGTGTGTGTGTGTGTGTGTGTGTGTGTGTGTGTGTGTGTGTGTGTGTGTGTGTGTGTGTGTGTGTGTGTGTGTGTGTGTGTGTGTGTGTGTGTGTGTGTGTGTGTGTGTGTGTGTGTGTGTGTGTGTGTGTGTGTGTGTGTGTGTGTGTGTGTGTGTTCTTTTTGATTAATTTGGTCACTTACCATTGAATAAAATCTGGTCTGCGTAAGTGGTATCGAAGTAAGTGCAAGACCAGTCGTCGGTTTTCTGACGATGACATAAGTTCACATAACTTTATTAGCATGGGATTTCCAAAATTTTCTGAAACAGGGGGGCGTTTTAAGAACTTTTATAACCAGAATAGAAAACCCAATAAAGATTGACAGGGGGAAATGGAAAAAAATGAACCAAAATTCGTGATGTCATTTCTTGTCATATACCTATTTTTTAAGATATTTCTTAAAGTTCCAGTTTAATAAATACATGGTAAATAAAGTTCCGTGGTTTCTATTCCAGTGATGCAGCGAACGGAATACCCTCGATATTGCAATAAATAAAGAGTGAAAGTCTATCAAATGTCTTAGATGTATGAAAAAAGGTATAAAAAACTGTTGACTGTCTTCAGTACCAAAATCAGAACTAACTTGGTTTTCCACTGCGACAGAGGGAGGAAATTTCACAAGTGATCATTCTCTTCATATATACACTGTGTGCAAGTGTATTTATATTTTTCTGGGTCAAAAATGATTTTGCATGTAATAACGTGTACACAACAATTGTTTTATATTAAAACATTTACGTATTTTAAGTACTAATACCTCAACGGCGTACGTTGTGTCTTTTTAACCAATCACATGATATGCCTTGGCTTATTTGTGACTTTTCAACTCGATACTGCTGTGTCCATGGCTTTAGACACCCGGCTAATTTCTAAATAGAAAGGTTGGGGCAAGAAAAAAATTATCCTAAGGCTTATCAATTTTATTTCAGTATATGACCCCAAAAAATAACCATGTGATCATAAATAATAAAATATGCATTTTTGCTCCTTTTGGACCACTCATTTCTCAACGAGAAAAAAAAAGATATTTAAAAAAACAAATCAAATCAATCATTTTATGACAAGGAAAATTCTTAAAATTTCATAACAAGCAGTAAACAAGAACTTAAAGTTAATTATTTCGGCCCCTAAAATCTAAACAAAAACAGAGAGGGGTCCAAAATCAATCCCATCATTCCTTATATGGGAAGTAACAATCGTGTAAAGTTTCATAACACGTGGGCAACCGCAACAAAAGTTGTCGCGGTTACAAAGGAATATGTGGATTTTTAGCTTCATGTAGGGTCTTATAAAATAATTGCAAAAGAGGAGTTTGTACATGGTAAATAAAGTTCCAAGGCTTTTTTTTCCAATGATGCAGCGATCGGGATATACTTAATATTAAGTGAAAGACCTTGAGTGTCTATCAAATGTATTGGCTGCATTAAAACATAAGCATAAAAAAACTGGTGCCTGTCTCTACCATGAGTGCCAAATAGACGTCTTGCCATTGACTTACTTTGTTTGTCAATGCAAAAGAGGGAGTATAAATCTTTTCGTATATATATGGTATACGTTCTGTGCAATATTTTGTCTGAATCAAAAATTGTTTTGCATGTCAAATCTTGTACACAGCATATGCAATCAGCAATGAAGTCTAAAATTCTAATTGTTGATATCAAACATGAAGATAAAGTAGTCAGTCAATCGAATTTATACCTCATCTGCATACGGTGGTTTACCAACTTCATGATTTGTCTGGGCTTGTTCTGTAGTTCAAATTTTTAGAATTTTTTTCCTGCTACCGTCTCCGTGGCTTTAAAGTTATAAAAAAAAGTCCCATTACGTTTCAAAAAAGTTTTTCTTATCTTATCAGCCATCGGAAGAAAAAATTTTGAAAAGTGAATTATGCCTGCAAACATATTTATTTTTCAGTTCTATTCCAGTGTTTCTTTTTAATTTTAAAAAGGGAATTTTTTCAAAGGGAAATAGCTCCCACAAAATTTTGTGGATTAATATACTCAACTACACAGGGCGTAATTCCTGAATACTTGGTGCTTGGTGAAAAGTTGCAGTAGAGTTGAGCAGAAAAAAAATGATTCATGAATGTAGATTTATTTCAACACATTTAAATGGATGAAAATACAAATATATACAAAACATATCCTCACAATAGGTGAAAGATCCTTGGTGGCTATCAAATGTCTTAATTAGCTGATTTAAATGTAAAACTATTAAAAGTTTCTGCCTGTCTATACCTTAAAATATGAGATTAAGGAAATACAAGACTAATTGATGTCTGAACCCTGTACATTCTAGGCCAAATATGGACAATCAATATTTTCTGACAGTTGTAACCAATGGTGGACTGACAAAGCATATTTGTCGCCTGCAACACATTCGCACCAAGTTGTATTCTATACCCCTTTCAAAACTTAATACCTTATATAAAGAATGTCTTGAAAATACAGTCACTGACCCAAATTCAAACCTTTACCGACTAACCGCTATTGTGCTTGATATCGGTTACAACCGCTTATTCAAACCTGTTGGATTTCCACACGAAAACAGCAAAGACAACCGTTCTTTTCTCTCATTACCCTGTTTAGATGCCATAAATTTAGGAAATATTCTACATCATAAATCTGTTACGGCACATATTCCTCCTTATTTCAAAGATAAAAGTATTCCAATCATCTCTTATACCTATACTTCCACTATTGCACCCAAGGTTTTCAACTACAAACAAGTTTTGCGGGATTTCCAAATCAATGACCTCAAAGCAAAACCTCCAGACTGTTCTTGTGAAAAGTCCCCATTCAATTATAGTCCCTCTGGCCACGTTATAACTGGTGACCTAAACATCGTGGAAAATGATTTACTTCGCGATGTTTTGGCTAAAGGACCAAAATACCGTGAGCCTAGACGTATCAACTGGAACCATAATTTTAAAACAATTATGGATTCAGTTGAAGATTATGCCAGAAAATGGGCCAAGAAAGAACAGGAGAAAGAAACGGACGTTTTGTCAGAGTGGGTTAAAGCTGTGAGGTCATTGATTTTGAAACGAATTAATTCTTTGAAAAGCTCAATGAGCACTAAAGCAACATCCATATTTAACAACGCTGATGTTGCAAAAACACTGTCCACCTTACACGACAAATATGTTGTTGTACCTGCAGACAAAGCACCAAATAACATCATTTTTGTGTGCAAGAAACACTATATTGAGTGCTTGACAGTTGAATTAGGGGTTAGTTGTACCAACAATAGCAGCACGTACACAGCTACAACATTGTCTAAGGAGGAAATTATTGACAATCATAAATCTGTCATTTCCTCCTTCGGGCTCTCTGTTGGTGCTGACAATGATGACATTCCATCCCTGTATTGGATTCCTAAATTACATAAAAATCCATACAAACAGCGCTTCATTGCAGGGTCATCGAAATGTACCACTAAACCTCTTTCAGTCCTGTTGACCTCAATACTGACGGCAATAAAATCCGGCCTCCAGAAATATTACGATTGTTGTTATTCTAGAAATGGTGTCGATCAAATGTGGATCCTGAAGAATTCGAAAGAACTGATGGAGATTCTTAACTCTAAATCAGTTTCATCTTGCAACAGCATCAAGACTTTCGATTTCTCCACACTTTACACTTCTATTCCACATGAACAACTCAAGTCACGATTGGCACAGCTGATTAAACGCAGCTTTTTCAAAAAGAATGGAAAACGCAGGTACAAATATCTGGTAGTCGGTTATAATAAGACTTACTTCGCCATCAATGAGTCTAAAAGTAAGAACAAATTTACAGAAGATCAAATAATCGACATGCTCAACTTTCTTATAGACAACATGTTTGTTCAGTTTGGTGGACGTGTTTTTCAGCAAACAATAGGGATTCCAATGGGCACCAATTGTGCACCTTTGCTTGCTGATTTGTTTCTTCATTCATATGAAGCAGACTTCTTACAATCTCTTCTAGACAAAAAAGACCGTAGACTAGCTCTCTCTTTCAACCTCACGTTCCGTTATATTGATGATGTCCTTTCACTAAACAATTCTCGATTTGGTGACTTTCTTCATCTCATATATCCCCCGGAACTTGAGATAAAGGACACAACGGATTCTAGGAAGTCTGCTTCATATTTAGATCTACATCTCGAAATAGACTCTCAAGGAAAACTATCAACAAAGCTCTATGACAAACGTGATGACTTCAACTTCCCAATCGTCAACTTTCCCTTCGTGTGTAGCAACATTCCGTCCGCTCCAGCTTATGGAGTTTACGTATCACAATTGATTCGTTACTCCAGAGCTTGTGGGAGTTACATTGATTTCCTTGGCAGAGCGTCACGTTTGACACAGAAATTGCTAACACAGGGTTATGTTGCTCCTCGGTTGCTGTCTTCACTCAAGAAATTTTACGGTAGACACCATGTACTCATAGATAAATATGGGATTTCTATCTCTCAGATGAGTGCAGACGTCGGTTTGTCATAGGGTTTTGTTTTGTCTTCCTTTACCGGATTTGACACACTGAATTGGAAATTGGCAGCGCGGCGGGTGTGCTATAGCAGGCAGGAACCGCTTACTCTTCCGGAGCACCCGAGTTCACTCTTGTTACGACTTGAGTTCGCGTTGTTGATTTCTGTTCGGTTGTTTTTATGTTTTGTGTTTCCTTGTGCTGTTCTTGTTCATGTTTACCGGTTTTGTCGTTGCCTTTTCGGACTTTTGACACTCGAATGCCCCTTTGGTGCCTCTGCTTACTCAATTTATAGTCTGACTGTGAATATTAAGAAATAAATGTATTTAAGATATTTATGTCTAACAAGAGTATAAAAAACACACACAAATAAGCAGACAAAAAATTAAAATTTCAATCCCCCCTTTGAGTCCCTTATTTTCTTAACATTAAAGGTGGGATCAAGAAGAAATGTATGCTCCATTTTTTATCCAATATATGACAAAAAATAACTTCCAAAAAGATTTCGGACATAAATAAAAAAAAGTTGAATTTTTGCCACTTTTGGGCCCCTAATTTCTCAACGGGAAAAGGGAAACCAAAACAATCATGCCAATCAATCATTTAATGGTAAGAACGTTATTGTGAAATTTCATAGCAATCAGTCAACCAGAACTTAAGTTATAGAGAAAACAAATTAAAGTTAAAATTTTAGCCCCTTTTTGACCTTAATTTCTAAACGAAAAAAGAGGGGAAAACCAAAATCTACCCCATCCTTTCTTTTTTTTTTGTAAATACCATTACTGAAAAGTTTCATTGCATTTGGTCAACCAAAACCAAAGTTATTATGGAATCAAATAAAAAAGGTCGGTTTTTGGCCCCTTTAGGCCCCTAAACGGAATTATGAAGGTGGTTCACATCTTATCAATATATCAGTAATCAATGTGTTAAATTCCAAGAAGATCTAATGTTTGGTTTTTGATATTCAGATTACACAAGACAGGCACCCCCTATAGCGCGACGGACAGACGGACGAAGTGACCCGACTACTAGAATAGCTTTCGCCTCCAGAGACGCAGGTAAATAAGACAATTGGTTTGCCATTGAACTTGCTTTGTTTTTAATGCGTCTCATAACTCTTTAAAAGCTTCAGTTTATTACATTCTATTGGTGACATAAGGAACCGGGCATTTAACTTGAAGGGGGGGTCTTGGTTTTTTCCTAAAAATATTCTGAAAATTATTTTTGCTGAAAAAAATATTTTGGCAGCTGAGGGTAAGAAAAAAAATATTCTGAAGAAGGATTTTTGCTATAAAAATAATGCTGATAATGAAAAAAAATATTCTGTCGTGACGCCTTCGAAAAATAAATATTTAAAAAAAAATTCTGGTCAAAACAAAAAACTAAGGCCCCCTTTAAGTTAAATGGTCCGTCCCTAAGAATTTCAATAGCAAAGTAAATTTCATTCTACAGGTGGATTATCAAGAGGAGGTAAAATAAACCAAAACAAAACTGGAGGTCCTTCAAACGACTATGCTGGTCACGTGTTCTGGGACATGGACACGTGGGTTATGCCACCGATTATGATGCTACATCCGAACTTGGCAACAGCAATGTTGAATTCAAGATTACGGGTTCTTCATACAGCAAAGGACAATGCAAAACGATCAGGTTATGAAGGTGCTCGGTTTCCATGGGAACAAGCAGCGACAGGTAAAGCTTTCATAGATATAATTAAACTTGCACTAGGGAAGAACAGTCAACATTCGGGGCTCAACTGAAAGGCCATGTTTGAATTGTAAGTGCTCGTGTATTCCTAAGTTTGAATCCATCTTAAAAAGTAGAAGAAATGCTCAAGGCAATTAAACAACTTCAACCTTAATTTGATATAGGCAACAGAAATTTTATTTCAAAGTAATAAAGTATATCAACAGAAAACTGTCCAACTGAAATTTACGTTCATCTAAAGCTCATATAACCATAATTACAACTTAATTAGCCTGATGTCAGTGACTTCATCTTGCCCTTAAGAAATTGAACTAATTGACGTTTATATCAAACAATTTCTTCCGGTAAGTGAATTTTTTTGTCCAAAAACCTTAATGAAGGTATAAACATCTGCCGTAATCTTATATCAAAGTTTATCACTGTACTTTTCAGGTACAGAAACTTGTCCTTGGAATTTGGCGGCAAAATATCAGATTCACGTGACCGCAGACGTTTCTTTTGCGTTACGACAGTTTATTTACGTTTCGACCGACAAGGAAGCACTAGTCCTCTTGCAAAGAAATGGCTCTGATTTAGCAATGCAGATTGCAAAATTTTGGGCAAGTCGTGTATACATGGCCACAAATGAGAGATATGATATACTCGGTAAGTGTATTACTTGCACAGAAATATTTATGTCTTATTTTGGCTTTCCACTAGGTTAAAGTCCCTTTTTTCGACCTGCATGTTTAAAATGACAGTACTTAACTCAATATTGTATATAATTGCGAAAATATAGTATTAGAATTTTAAAAGTAGGATTATAAAATCAATATTTTAATGTAAAACAATATTTCATTGTCGAAAAGATATGCCAACAAAACGAATCAATAAGCTGCAATATAATGGTGGACTACGAAAGGTGCATCTATATTCACACCTTTATTGTAAAACATGAAAGTTTTTAGAAGTACTTTCAAACAAAACAGATATGTGAATTTTGGCCAGTATATATCGTCTGCCTATATATAAGACTCTAATCATTAAAAACTCTGACAGGAAACTTTCTGTCCTTCTTGATGTATTCGATGCTGATTTTGACTTTCTTTTTCGAATATTTTGCTTACAAAGAATTTTCTTGAATTCTTTGTTTTGTTTACTCTCCATTGGCTGGTGATCAGGAATTATGACTATGATCATAACTACTAGTAAGTCATTACTATGGAACGCCATAGCTGCCTTATGATGATGTGTTTCATTATCTGATGATACTTTGTCATTATGTGATGGTACTTTGTCATTATGTGATGGAACTTTGTCATTATGTGATGATACTTCTTCATTATGTGGTGATACTTTGTCATTATGTGATGATACTTCGTCATTATGTGATGATACTTCGTCATTATGTGATGGTACTTCTTCATTATGTGATGATACTTTGTCATTATGTGATGATACTTCTTCATTATGTGATAATACTTTGTCATTATGTGATGATACTTTGTCTTTATGATATCAAAGTTTATTATTATGGTCAGCGCAAAAAAAAAATTATTCATTTCTTATGACAAATATTTTTGTTTCCAAATGGTCGGTTTCTCGAATTTCAAATTCATAACCAATACACAATTTATTATATATTAAAACTTTGTAAACAACATTTTTCTTCTTTAATGGTTAATTACTTAAAGGTCCTTTAGTTAACATGTTTTTAACTTGTGTTGATAGTCGCGACCTCTAGTGATAGATTGTATTTTTTTTTTTTTGAATAAAAGACGCTAAAGCCCGAACAGTTTAAAACATAGATTTAAATCCCAAGCTAAAAATAAAAAAAATAAAAAAAACATGTTAATGAACCTTTAAGTAAAACCGCACTAACGAAGAAAAATGTTGTTTACAAAGTTTTAATATATTATTGATTTGAATTCGAGAAAGAGACCTTTATGAAACGATTTTTTTTTGGGGGGGTGGATACACAAAAAAACTACCTGTTGAACAAAATGAGATATGACTTATTTTTTCAGCGCTGTTCATAATAATAAACTTTGATCTCATAAAGACAAAGTATCATCAAAATAATGACAAAGTATCATCACATAATGAAGAAGTACCATCACATAATGACAAAGTATCATCACATAATGAAAAAGTACCATCACATAATGACAAAGTATCATCACATATTGAAGAAGTATCATCACATAATGACAAAGTACCATCACATAATGACAAAGTACCATTATATAATGACAAAGTATCACCACATAATGAAACACATCATCATAAGGCAGCAATGGCGTTCCATACATTACACTTCTTTTTGTCGCGAGACATAGATATTACTTTCCGGCGGCGGCGGCGACGGCGGCGGCGTCGTAAACTTTTTTGTAAGACTTTTGTGGACAATGAATTGCTTGAAAAGTATAATAGCTAGGCATCTGATATTTGATATACAGACAGTTCAGGTTATGGTCTACGCAACTGTCACCATGCCATGTGACCCTGACCCCATTTTCACGCTCCAGTGACTCTGTGAACTTAGGTCTTTTTTCAAGCCGTAAACTTTTTTGTAAGACTTTTGTGGACGATGAATTGCTGGAAAAGTATATTAGCTTGGCATCTCATATTTGGTATACAGACAGTTCAGGTTATGGTCTACGCAACTGTCACCATGCCATGTGACCCTGACCCCATTTTCACGCTCCAGTGACTCTGTGAACTTAGGTCTTTTTTCAAGCCGTAAACTTTTAAACTTTTTTGTAAGACTTTTGTGGACGATGAATTGCTGGAAAAGTATATTAGCTTGGCATCTCATATTTGGTATACAGACAGTTCAGGTTATGGTCTACGCAACTGTTACCATGCTGCGTGACCCTGACCCCATTTTCACGCTCTAGTGACTCTGTGAACTTAGGTCTTTTTCAGGCCGTAAACTTTTTTGTAAGACTTTTGTGGACGATGAATTGCTGGAAAAGTATATTAGCTAGGCATCTGATATTAAGTATACAGACAGTTTAGGTTATGGTCTACGCAACTGTTACCATGCTGCGTGACCCTTACCCCATTTTCACGCTCTAGTGACTCTGTGAACTTAGGTCTTTTTCAGGCCGAAAAACTTTTTTGTAAGACTTTTGTGGACGATGAATTGCTTGAAAGTTATAATAGCTAGGCATCTAATATTGGGTTAACAGACAGTTGCGGTTATGGACAACGCAACTGTCATCATGCCATGTGACCTTGACCCCATTTTTAGGCTCCAGTAACTCTGTGAAGTTAGATCTTTTTTTCAGACAGAAAACTTTTTGTAATACTTGAGTGGACAATGGATTGCTTGAATAGTATAATAACTAGGCACCTGTTATTAGGTATACAGACACTTTTTGTGTTTATATCATGAAATGAAAGCTTAGGTAGTTGATTTTAGTGATGGTGCCGGCAGGCGAGACATACTTTTAGTGGCCACACTTGTTTTGTAACTTTATACATGGGTGAAGCAGAGGTATCAATGGGCATCCGAATGTCAAAAGTCCGAAAGGGCTATGACAATACCAGTAAGCACCAACGAGAACGGGACAAAAGACAGACAACATGTAAAACACGGAAACACAAAACCTACTGAATATCAATTAACAACGCGATAAGAGAGTGAATTCAATTGCCCCGGAAGATTAAGCAGATCCTGGGAACAATGAAACAAGACATTGAAGTTCAAAAATAATTGCACGCCACATAGACTATATAAATCTGTGATTTACGTGATTCAAAACCAATCCTAAAATTATTTACGATATATTCTTCTTGACATAGAACTCATGGAACTACTAACATGAAGTTGACGAAAACACATATAAGCTTTGACCAAGTCAGGACCATTGCGATCCACCAATTCTCCGGTATATATATGACTGATTCGTTTTTGTCATTTTCTCTGGACTATGATATTGATCATTCAAGTTCGGTAGTTTTGTTATTACCTTTATTTGACAGAGATTGTTTGCTGAGGACAGGCACACGCCTGTGTTACTTGTGTTTTGTTTTAGGTGTCATGGGACCAGATGAATATCATTATAATATCAACAATTCTGTCTTCACTAACTACAATGCCAAACTCAGTTTAACCCTACCTGAATTGTTACAAGATAGATATAAAATGTAAGTAAATCCTTTGAAATATTGGTTGACAGCATTTCCAAATTTTTTTTTTGTGTATACCCACTTTGATTTTTTTGTATTCAATATAATATGCAATGTTATGAACAACAAGTGCTTGGATTAACAAAATAGATGATTAATTATTGAAAGTTGATTAATTTATTTCAAACAACTGTAAACATTTCCGTTTAATCACATCACAGTATGAGCTAGGTCAAACGACGACATGAAAAAGGGTTAACAATAATGTATCAAATTGACTTATTTAGTGACATTTGTAGTAAAAAAAAAGGCATGACTTGTTTTAATTGCAAAAAGCTAAAACCAAATTTCTGATATGTAAAGTTTGCTTATACGCACACAAATAAAAATACATCTTTTAAGAACTTCCATCATAACAATATTTGTAAAATCCTTTTGTGAAAATGGTGATAAATTAAGTACTTTTAATTTTTAAATTTAAGTAATCTAAATTGGTCATGACAGTTTCTCGATAACTACACTCACCACAGCCTTTGGATATCTGGTATGCAGTATCAACATGAGGTGTCATATCGTGGGTTTTGATTTCAGTTCTGTGGCCTACCAACAAACGTCCTATTAAACGAATTTAGACTTATCTGACATTGACTTATTTATGTGTGTTTAAAATTTAATGCGATATTGCAAAAAAAACGTAAATTTTGTTTTTAAATTTAATCCCACTTATCAAATCTATTTTCTTTGAGATCATTTACTCAAAAATACTCATATGGTCCAAATAATAATATGGTCTGGTCCGTCATAGCCATTTGAGTATATACTCATATGGACCGATCATACGCGGACGGTCTGACCATATGAGTATACCCATATGGTCATGACCATACGCGTATGGTCCAGATGCTCATATGAGATCAGGAATTTTTATATTACATTGGTGCAATTTCCAATACAGGAATTTTCAACAAGCATGCTGATGATGGATATCATCGAAACAAATATGTACAAAAAGTATTGATTGGCTAAGATGATTTGGAACAACAAGTCCAAAAGCACACGCAATTATTCGAAATTTCTTCAACAATTAAATGCTTTTGTCAGTTGAATGCAAAACAAACTTAATCGAAAACCATAGTGGATCACCATGTGGGAAAAATGTCATTTTTCGCCTTTCATGAGAATGAATTCAAACTTGGTTAGATGGTTCAGTATCATAAACGACATTCGTCAGACCTTTGGGACGTCTGGTTACTTTTTGGGACCAGCGGGGGCATCCGTGTCACATGGACATATTCCTACTTTATTTTTAATGGTTTGTAACTGAGCGTTCTTGATATTTTGAGTGTTTCTATCTATTCTTCTGCACACTAGTTAAGAAGATTTAACATTAAAGTTTCAGGCTCCTGGAAGCATCCAGCTCTATACATAATACATGTAGTCCTTTCGGACTTTTGACACTCGAATGCCCCATTGATACCTCTTTGTTTCTTCTGTATATATAGAAAAGCAAAGTAAATTTAAAAGCCAAGGGAATTTTCACAATTTCAAAATTTATTTCATCGTTAGGAAAACAAGGGTCGAAAACCTTTAAAGTCCATGGATTCACAAGATGAGTGACGCATGTCCTTTTAGACTTGATCAAGTACTGTTCAGATTCTGTTCTTGGAGATATCTTTATAATTTGAGCAGGCGCCCAAATCTGTGGCTTTCATGCGACTAAATTATTTCATTTCTATGGATACAACTGGAAATTAAAACAAAAATATTTAGACGTCTTGAGAAAACAAGAAATATTTTTGAGCTATCGAGTAGTAGACATTAACGTAAATGGAAAGTTATTAAAATTTTCACAACACAACAATGTCACGAAGCAGTCTGGAATTGTGCATGATATTTAGGAATTTATGCTGGTACAAACGCTCCACGAAAGAACGCAAAACAACTTACAGTGGCTCAATAAAGCCATTGGATGGACCAAAAAAAATTTGATCTTTTTTTTCTGCATGAGGATCTTAAATGCTCTTTAACATTAAAAACAAGCAAGTGGTGACTCTTTACATTATTTTGTTAATATAATGAAGAAGAAAAAAAACCAAACTTTATACAAACAATTTTGAATTATTTGAATATGATAAATCTTTTCCCACCTTTGGTATGAAAATAATCTGTATGGCTTTCGTTTTACAAACCAATTGATGGCATATTTAATTCTTTTTTAGCTATGGACAGGGTTCTTTGGAAGAATTGGGCAAGTTTACTGACATTTCGAAAAAAATTCGTATTTTATTTGATGAACAGAAACAATTCCATCCACAATTTGAAGGATTTTCTTTTAAAGGTCTGTGAACTAAAGAAGGTGCTAGAATGTTGGATATTAAGAAATCAGTGCAAAGGATTTTTTCCAACGATTCTGTAATGGTAAAATTCTAAACGGTTACCCAACTCCAAAATACTTTAAAACCGAAAAAAATGATCGATTTTTAAGGAATTTACCTTTGTGTAAGCAAGTCGAATCGCTCACAAAGCTGACAGTCAAATAGCCTATGACCTATCAATGTCATCAAATTTCGTTTCAAAAATTAAGCTACAAAGGATACTTCATATTTTAGAACAACTTGTACTATAAAAGGTGTTTAAGGTCTGATTACGCCGTACATGAACCACTTCTCGGTGAATAAGCGTTATCAGACCCAAGCAAGAATTAGAAGTATTTCTAAATATATTAATTTCTTCCTCCAAAAGTTCAGTTGACCAATCAGTGAAATTTGACGCAATTCAACCATGAAATTTTGAGGTTCATCAAGACAATTTGAACTTTTTTTAGGAAAATCATTGTATATGTGGAGCACATACATGATCAACATATTATCAGGACATATAATGTATAGTAGAACCTAGATATGGACAACATTAATACATTGACACACTTTTTTACTTGAA
Source organism: Arcuatula senhousia (assembly GCA_963971305.1). Classification (NCBI taxonomy): domain Eukaryota; kingdom Metazoa; phylum Mollusca; class Bivalvia; order Mytilida; family Mytilidae; genus Arcuatula; species Arcuatula senhousia. The sequence continues at coordinate 46,012,035 of OZ020304.1, read as the reverse complement.
GATACTAGCCGGTTTTTTTTTAATAAGGTACAATTAATTTCATTTCAAAATGGATTTTAACTAAAGACAAAAATCCTTATTATACCTCTCAACTGACATGTTGGTGAACACTTTTTTAGTTAAATTATCTAAGAATCACTGTCGTGTACGTGAGAAGGATCGGTCATTTCAAGATGGCAGCCACTTCGTTGGGCCAAATCAGGGGGGTTTCTTTTCAGTGGTATTGTATGAAATCTACAGCACTTTACAAAATCTTATATATCTCCGAAGGAAGGTAATAGAATTGTCTACTACATATAAAAAACGGAAAGAAAAAAACATGGATGGATTTTCCATATAAGATTACCAAAGGTGAGTAAACATCTGAAATGAAAATCGAAGCGGGCAAGTCTCCTGAAATCGGTAATTTTACACAAAAATATAGGCTTTACTTACCGAAACGCAACTCTGGGAGCATTCTTTAAAGGGAAGCCGCCAATCGTCATTCGTGTTGTACGTATATATGTTGAAAGATGTTCACAATTTCGATTTAAAAGTTTTGTTTATGTCAAGGAGCAGTCCTATGGTAATTTGCATATTAATCTTCAGAAAATGTGTTCAGGATCGGACTTCTGTCGCATTCTGGTTCAGGATCGGTCTTCCAATGTAGAAACATTTTAATACAAGAGATATGTACTAAATAGACAGTGTTTGGGCTTTATTTATTGTCCAGTAGGAAAAGTTATTGAAATTGAGCCCACTGACGAAGAAAATCAATGATAAGATGCAAATACGGTTAAACTTCTTGCCAAGACATCAGCCCAGGCACATCTACGAATGGATTGATGAGGGTATTTTTGTTATGCGTGATTGGTTCCTTTATAGGTGATTAAAAGAATAAATTTTCCCGTGAACTGTGATATCTTAAATTTGATTTTTTTCATACCATGACCCAGATACCCATCAGAAATCTACATTGTTTGATTGATGAAAAAGTTGAACTGAATCTAGTTGACTCGATCTGTTGATATACATTGAAAACAAAAATTAAAGAAAAACAGAAAAGTTATGTATTTTCAAATATCGATTAGAATTTTACCTAACGAATACGACGCATGGTGGGTTCATGTGATACTCCGAGCGTCGGAGTCAGCATCAACTTACCGAAGTGGTCAAGGTCTATTCTTGCTTACAGACAATATGCCACATCAACCATATTGGTATGGTAGTTCCACCTAGTGAGCATGCTTCGGGCGCTGGCTGTTATCTATCTTTTTTTTTAATGAATGACCACTAACATGACTAACAGAAGAATACTAGTAGTTAAAGTTCATTACCACTTACAGACAAGTACCACATCATTTATTGGTAAATGCACCTAATGATGCTTAGCACAGTGCACACTTAAGATGCTGGCTGTGACCAATATTTTCCGTATAGATTACCGCACTAACAGAAGAATGGCAAAAGTCCACTCCTTTTTATAGCAATCCTGGGTACGATGTAAGCTTTGTAATCGATATATTACCTGTTTCAAAAATATTACTAATAACTTAAAATACATTATTTTGGTCTAAATAGATAATCATCAAATGAAATAACTGTTTGTTTCATGGCTTTTCTTTCCTTATCTTACTTTGTGTCTTGAAAAAATATCAGTACTTAACGCAAGAGTGCCAAGTGTAGTTTATTTCAATCAGAAACTAGGTTTTAACATAATAAGGGACGGACCATTTAACTTGAAGGGGGGCCTTAGTTTTTTTGGGGTCAGAACAATTTTTTTCCCGCGCTTATTTTTCGAAGACGTCGCGACAGAATATTTTTTTTCATTATTATCATTATTCTATATGGCAGAAATCCTTCTTCAAAATATTTTAATCTTACCCTCTGCTGCCAAAATATTTTTTTTTTATCAAAAATAATTTTCAGAATATTTTTTTAGGAAAAAACCAAGCCCCCCTTCAAATTAAATGGTTGGTCCCTTATGAATGAAAAGCATTTCAACAAAGAGAGGGGGCCGATGGGTTTATTTCGTTCTCCGTTATTGGCAATTTTTATTTTCCATGAATTGTGATTTGTTGAAATATTTTTCCGTGCATCGTAATTGGATATTGCACGTGAACCGTTCTCAGCAAAGTATTTTGTCCGTGATTCGTTTTGGGCAATGCTTTACAGTAATACACAGTCAAACTTTTATCAGTGAACAAAAAATTAGCCATATTTCCGTGTTTCGTTATTTGCATTGTTTATTCTTCGTGATCAGGACCCCCCATCAGGACTTTGATAGAAGGTAAGATATGCTGCCAACAAGCCTAGTCTTGTGCTCAGCATACATGTACAGAAGCGTGCATAGCCTAAGCCATATTTGTTTTGAGAGAATATGTTAAGAATAAAACAATGATTCATTAAAAACAGTTATTTTTTCGTTGAATTGCACGTGCGTCTCATTATTGTTTCCCTTCTTCAGATCGATTATTATCCCCGCGCTAGCGAAAGCGCGGGGATAATGTTCTGCTGTTCGATGTACGTACGTAAATACGTATGGCGTTAATATCCATAGGATAATCTATGTAACCACGTAATTTGGGTCATTGATTGTATTGTGGGTGGGGACTGTGTCAAAGGTTTCGGAATTCGGCCCTTAGGGGCTGGGCTACATAGGTACCCTAAGGACACATTATTCCTTCGTCAAGCAACTCCTCCTATAGGTTATTTGGAATAAAGAACTGAAACTTCGGCCAGTAGTTGCACTATAAATGTATGTAGATTCTGCCGAAGGTTTAGGAATTTCGATAATAACCCTAGAGGCTGCGCTGCATAGATAGCCTAAAGAAGGTTCACACAACTCCTCCTATAGGTTATTTGGAATACAGAACTGAAACTTGGCTCAGTAGGTGCACTATGAATGTATGCAGATTCTGTCGAAGGTTTCAGAATGGCCCTAGGGGCTGAGTTGCATAGGTAGCCTACGGGCACATTATTCCTTCGTCACGCATAATTCTTTACATTACTATCACTCCCACTACCAGGGTAAAGTCTCATATCAATACATATACAGTTGATAGAAAAAGTAATGCTCTTTATAATCATAGTTTATTTCTTTCAATTATTTGCCCTTATAAGTTATCAAACACCAGAGTAGCGCGGGGATATGCAGCGTGGCGGCTGCTTTGACTAGTTTATGGTTTATGTGGCGGGTTCCATGGTTGAAACCCTTTTCACGAAAATTCATGTAATTCTTGTGCAGATATACAGCAAAATCAGCTTGTAACCTCTCCTTTTCTTCCTTAGTACACTATAGGCAGACTCCTTCTTTTCAATCATTTCTGAATCCGTCCCGGGTTAACGATTTCTTGTCCAATTCGACAATAAATAATGCCCAAAAACGGTCTATTTCGTACATATCTCTTGTATTTAAATACGAAAATGTTTCTACATTTGGAAGACCGATCCTGAACCAAAATTCGACAGAAGTCCGATCCTGAACACATTATCTCAAGATTAATATGCAAATTACCATAGGACTGCTCCTTGACATAAACAAAACTTTTAAATCTAAATTGTGAACATCTTTCAACATGTATTCGTACAACACGAATGACGATTGGTGGCTTCCCATTAAAGAATGCTTCCAGAGTTGCGTTTCGGTAAGTAAAGCCTATAGTTTTGTGTAAAATTATCGATTTCAGGAGAAATGCCCGCTTCGATTTTCATTTCAGATGTTTACTCACCTTTGGTAATCTTATATGAAAAATCCATCCATGCTTTTTTCCATCGCTCTTTTATATGTAGTAGGCAATTCTATTACCTTCCTTCGGAGATATATAAGATTTTGTAAAGTGCTGTAGATTTCATACAATACAACTGAAAAGAAACCCCCCTGATTTGGCCCAACGAAGTGTCTGCCATCTTGAAATGACCGATCCTTCTCACGTACACGACAGTGAGAATAGACTGTAATTTTTTGAGGGGGGTTTATTGAACCATAAACTAAATTCATGGTGCACATTGAATAATGCGGATTATGTAAAATGTGCACCACGAAAAATTTAGTTTATTGCTTCTTTAAACCCTAAAATTATTACCGTTAATACTTATAAATAAATTTATTGATAAATTCGGCGTGAAAATTTGGTAAAATTATATGTTTTCCATAAAAATATTAAAAATTCGGTTAATTAATTCGGCGTTTAAATATTTACACCTGTCAATCACATTGCACGTAGAGTCCGTGCAACTGCAAAATATATAATCTTCATTGTTGAATACCGGTTTTAACTGGATTTGATGAAAGGTCCTTTACGATAATCGGCGTACTTGATATGATCGTTAATCCAATCAAATTCGTTTGACTTTTTAAAAGTTTAGAAAATTAGAAAATAAACCAAATTTTCTTTCAATGCAAATGCAACTAATTATTTATAATTAAATGTCCCATGATATTTGAGGTCATGTGAAAGAGTGTAAGTTAATTTATATTAGCCTAAAATCGACCTATACAGAATTAACCATGAAATTAATATCAAAAGTTAATAAGACTTATATCTAGGTCCTGTTACGGTTTATAATTGAATTAGATGTGCAGTCTTTGTTGTATACATATTGAAAAATCGATCTTAAGTGAAGCCAAATTAAGTAATCGTATCCATGAACCTTACGGTATAGTTCTTTTTCTAAATATAGCCCGACCGCTCATCCCAGTACAAAAATAATAACAATTGCTGGCGATTAAAATTTTGCGAATAATCTTTTTCCTGAGTTACATGAATTATTTGATTTCTATATTTTGTGTAGGTTTTGGTATTATTTGTATTTCACTATTATCTATCATTTAAAGTTGGTTTCTTTTATTTTAAGACCATAGTGAACAACATACTTTATATCAGTTGTTAAATTTAAATAAGTGAACACTGAAAACTCAAAATAGTCACTGTGACAAGTTTAGATAGTCATATTGACTATCCTCTAAATGATCATGGAACTAGTCAACATTGACATTAAAGTTAGTCAGCATGACTAATAAGGTAGCCATTGTGACTACTGTACTTGACATTTCCAAATATTTGACTACCTCCCAGTTAAATTTTGACTACTGAAAGAGTCACTACGACCATTTTCGGCCTTCAATGAAGTATAACGCCTTAAAACAAGATTTCATATGTCTACTAAAATGACATGACTGTTACAATTCATGACTATTGCATGACCAACACAGACAGATTTGGCACAGGGGTCCTGAAATTGTGAAATTGTGAGGATAAGATCGCAGTGATGTACGGTTTTAGTGCCATAAAATTTAGTTTAAGCCAACCATTCTTTTGAAATGCCTATACTATACAAAACAAAAACCAGGGGCGGATTCAGAAACTTTTAAAAAAAGGGGTTCTGCCTTAAGTTTACTAAGGATGAAAGGAGAGGTTCCTGTTCGATTTTGCCAAACAATCTGCGCTAAAATTAAAAACATTTTCCGAGGAAAGGAGGTCTAACCCCCGAAAGCCTTAAGCTTCTTCTGAATACTTAATTCAGAACCTATTGCAGTTTCATATTACCGGTCCTGCTGGTGTATTTCGAGATTGATCATTCCGCCTTTTGAAAATTTTGTTGCTACTTTATCACGCTGGATATATTAGATCGTGCTAAAGTTGCTTGTCATATGACAATATACAATGCTTTAAATGGCCAGTTATGCGTATTTTGACAAATTTTGTCTAAAATTCACGAAAGCTGACATCAAACTCTAAAACGGTCTTTTAAGTCTCAACCAGTTCTATAAATCAAACAATTTCCACATTTTTTAGAAATTATAGTTCTATAAAATTAAGCTTAAAGACCTTTTTATACTCAAGTACAAAGTCGAAGCTAAACACGCCTTAATCAAAATTACCCTTGTTTTGAACATGGAAGAAAGAGCACCTACAAACGTGAAAAGCAGTAATGTTTTATAAAATCCCAACAGTTTATAAGGTTTCCTTTTGACATCAAAGATCTCACATTATAGAAACCATATCTCAAGAAATCTATTTATATTAATCAATATATTTTTTTCAGATAAGATCAAACAATCAGATGTTGTACTATTAGGCTTTCCATTATTAATGCCAATGGATCCCTTGGTCAGGAAGAACGATCTTATTTCCTATGAAAAGGTCGGTATAATTCATTGAAATTCTCATTCCACAAATGAAGAGGAAAGAGGAGGCAATTCAGAGATTTTATATCATTTAACTTAGATTAGTTATCCTGTTTTAGAGTATAATAAGGAAATACAAAATATCCTGGAATTTTCCACAATTAATTATGTTGTAAAAGGTTATGAAATAATTGCAAATTACGAAAATTGTAGTATTCATGTTCTTAGAGATAGAAAGATTTATGCCTAGTCGACAATCTTTGTCGAACAAGATTAAAACAGCAAATCAGTTTACGAGCATACACACTGAAATCTTAAATGCCACTGGAGCAGCATGACATATTGGGTAGATCAGACACAAAGTTTAGGCTATCCAACTTTTAACTGGCATGTGAATTTTCGATTTATCATGCTAAACTTTTTTTAAAACTTATTTATCTTATAGTCTATAATTTTCAGTATCAGCTGCTGTGTCTATTTCCTTATTAGAACGAATCCAAGGGTTGGAATTTGCAGATCTAACAAAACTTTTAAACGGATATTTTAAAGTAATGAAGAAGTATTTTAGCTTAACGATACCAGGCTCGCTCATAAGCTATTTTTAGCTCACCTGACCCGAAGGGTCATGTGAGCTGTTGTCATCACTTGGCGTCCGTCGTCCGTCGTCCGTCGTCTGTCGTCCGTCGTCCGTCGTCCGTAAACTTTTTAAAACATTAACTCCTCTGACAACATAAGTCCAATTGCAACCAAACTTGGTATGGTTGTTCATTAGCATTCGGTGCTTAGAACTGGTGTGGGGATTTTTGATTCGTCGTAAAACATGGCCGCCATGGCTAAAAATAGAACATAGGGGTAAAATGCAGTTTTTTGCAAATAACTCAAAAACGGTTACAGATATCAAATTCTGGCATAAGGTAAAAGTGATCAACACCTCAAGATCTACCTACCCTGAAATTTTGAAGAAAATCCGACGACCCATGTAGGAGTTATTGCCCTTTTTGTGGATTTTTTGCAAATTTTGCACCTGTTTAGCTCAATAACTTGAAAACTATACTAGATATTTGAGAAATTTAAATTGCATATTGTTAAGCACATCAAGCTCTACAAAATATGTAACAGGGTCAACGTTGTAGGACCTTTCCTTTTAGGAGTTAATACCCTAAGAACATCAAAATTTAGCATTTAACAGCATTTCCTCATTACATTGAAAATGTTAACTCCTCTGACACTTTAAGTCCAAATGGAACCAAACTTGATATAGTTGTTTATTAGCATTAGGTGTATAGAACTGATGTGGGGATTTTTGATTGAGTGTAAAACATGGCCGCTGTGGCTAAAAATAGAACATAGAGGTAAATGGCTGTTTTTTGCAAATAACTCTAAAACGGTAACAGATTATAAAATTTTGATCGGGAACAAAAGTGATCAGCACCTCAAGATCTACCAGCTCTGAAATTTTGAAGAAAATCCAACAACCCATGTAGGAGTTATTGCCCTTTTTGTGGATTTTTTGCAAATTTTGCACCTGTTTAGCTCAATATCTTGAAAACTATACTAGATATTTGAGAAATTTAAATTGCATATTGTTAAGCACATCAAGATCTACAAAATATGTAACAGGGTCAACGTTGTAGGACCTTTCCTTTGAGGAGTTATTGCCCTTAGAACGTCAAAATTTAGCATTTTAACAGCATTTCCTCATTACATTGAAAATGTTCACTCCTCTGACACTTTAAGTCCAAATGAACCAAACTTGGTATAGTTGTTTATTAGCATTAGGTGTATAGAACTGATGTGGGGATTTTTGATTGGTCGTAAAACATGGCCGCTGTGGCTAAAAATAGAACATAGGGGAAAATGGCAATTTTTTGCAAATAACTCAAAAAGGGTGACAGATTTTTAGATTTTGATTGAGAACAAAAGTGATCAGCACCTTAAGATCCACTATATTGTCAGATGACCCCCTTATTAATCTTATGACCCTTTTAACGTCAAATAGATTTTGCCTAATGACCTTTACTTCAGGCACATATATCAGGTGAGCGATTCAGGCTCCTGGGAGCCTCTTGTTTTAAACTGTCAGGCATTTTTCAAATTTTTGCTCTACAGCATATTTTTTAAGTACTAGTATTCATCAACGTTGAAGCTTGGTATTTTTCGACATCATCCCGATTTCATAGTCAAGGTCGTCTTCGGTTTCGAACTTTCACCTTAAGGAGAAATTGAAACAAGATTTAAACAAACACATTTTCTCTATTTGTGTGGACTTGCTAATAAGGCCTTGTAGAGGATTTTAACAAATAGGGAGGCTTCGTCGATTACATTGCCCCTCTTTCTCAGCGCCATGTACATTTACAACCCAATTAGATCAAGATTCTAGAAGAAACCGGAAAACAACTTGGGATCTACGTAAACACAACTAAAATAGAAGTAACAAGTATGTGCACAGAGAGACTAGATCTTATTCTATAGATAACAAGGCAGTCGATGTGAACGACTTGATTTTGGAACAAAATTTATTGAAGATGGAAGTTCAGAAGATCGATATCTTCTATCATTTATGAAAAGCTGAAAAAAAAGCTTTTGTTAGATTTAAGAACCATCTTGAACTGTTGAATAACTCATTTAAGAGTCATCGGGACAGTTTGAACTTTTTTGAAGTAAGAAATAAGAAAATGTCATTATATGTACAGCTCAAACGGCATAAATATCAGGACCTAGAAATGGACATTCCTTATTACATTGACAATTTATTTAGTTTAAGATAGGACAGTTTTTTCGGTACAATTTTTTGTGTTCAAAAATATCCCGCATGTACCTCTCAACTTACATGCTGGTGAACACTATTGGTTAAATTATGATTAAATGTCGCACGAGATTTGAGGCCACGCGCGTTAATTGATATCAACCTAAAAGCAACTGTGGACAAAAACGAGTAAAAAGCAGAATTTAAAAATTATAAAAATATTTAGACCATAATAATATTTTTTTTTCAAATATCAATTTAAAATTATTATATCTAAGGCCTGCTATGGTATTTTTTAAATTAAGCAAATTTAAGGTAAACGTATACATGAACTTTAATACAAAAGTTAGATCTGCAATAGAAACTTAATAACAGTTCATCCTCTTTGTTCAATATTTGAAAGTCACAAAACGATATTTCAAATTCTTTAAGTTTTTCTGACCAAATAAGGTATCTTGCACATCACTTTATAATGAATCCAAAAACACCACTTATACTTGCACTACTAATGAAAAGGAGGTGGCACATGATGAGGTGTGTTCTTATGAATGAATACAGCAACTATACCAGACTTTGAAATAAGATTGACACCAAAAACGACAGCAAACAAGGAAAGAGTCACCAAAACAAAACGCGGTGAGACCTGTTGGCAAGGAGATTAAGTACAATAATTAATTATGGAATTACCGAAGACATTGACTAAAGAAAGGCACACTGGAAGTCTCTCGTGGAAGCCTTATGAGCAACCCATTGCAAAGATGACTTAGATAAGACAGATAAGCAAATTTAGCAGTCTTTGTTTTTACAGAGTCATTTAACAACACTAACTTGTTATTATGTAAGCTGTTCATTTTCATTTTATGTAATGTAAGTACTCGGTCCTTATCATTTTCCTCTCAATTTGAAATAAACTTGACACTCCTTTTTTTAAATATACAAGTAATACTTAAAGCTTTAACAATCTTTTACATTTAAGACAACAGACATTTTTGGACCAGACACGGGGACATGGAGTATGCATACAGTGGGATGGTTAGAACTTGGTAACATTAAAAAAGCAAATGACATGTTTAAGATACTTCTCAGAAACATAAACGGTCCTTTTAAGGTGATTATAATACCGATGAGAGCTTTGATAAAGTCACAAAAGTAAGGAAATTTTCTTTGGTATGCTGGATTTGGCATATAATTTTCTATTTCATTTATCCTTTTATAACACCTCTAATTGTTAAAATGTTTCTCATAACACTCCGTACAATATGTATTATTGCATGATATTACAAGAAGCAGAAGTACCAAATGTCAAAAGTCCGAAATGCCAAAAACAAAACCAGTAAACATGAACGAGAACTGCATGATGAACAGTCAACACGAAACAAAATAATTACAAATCAACAATGCGAACATAAGTTGTAATGGGAAGAACTCAGATGCTTAAGAGAACGCAGTTCATGCTTGCTATAATAGCACACTGGTCGCGTTAATGGTCAATTCAACGTGTAAAATCCGGTAAAGTAACATACGGATTTAGACTAACAAGGTTTTTTTATTTACCTTGAAATGAAATATATCTTCGCATCGAACCCCCTCACTAATGACTCTCATTGGCTAGGAGAGGCATTCTACGTCACATCATTATGAGTTTCTATTTTCTGTAGGTCTTTAGTGAAAAGCCTGTCAACTCTCCAGACGGTCCACGATGTGTAAATTTTATAACTGGAGCAGGTGGATTACTGCAGGCCGTCATGTTTGGGTATGGTGGGATTCGTATCAGGGAAAAACAACTTGATTTAGATGGAGTCCTATTACCAAATGTTACGCAATGGAAAATGAATGGCATAAATTACAAGAGCTTTGAGTTTGACATAGCAATTAACAAGACGCATGTCACCATCGTCGTGAATAAATCCTCCAGTCTAAGTACTGTTCTAAGCATTATCTCCAATTATGAAAAAGAAGCTATTTTAGAAGTTGGTGAATCCAAAGCATATCCTAGGGGAAAATTATCTTTAAAAGAGATTAACCGACCTACTAGAGCAACGAATCGATCAACGTCACCCAAAGCAATTGTTTTAATACATTTATATGGATTTGTTGTGATATATTTTTGGAGGTAATCGGTACATTGACAAAACTTGTAAGATGTTACTGAATGATATCATTTCTTATTGAATTGAAACTGCTGTCGAATAATGTACGTTTATTTAGATAATTTCTGGGTTAGGGTTTCTTTGGGGTATTTTGGTAACGATTTGGACGTTAGATCTGAATGAGAAGATATAATGCTTAGATTTAAAATTTCCTGGCTGCCAATAATGTTTTTGTTTGTGGTTTATTGAACTTTAGAATAAAAAGGATTAATGCCTACATTAAGTTTTGTGTGAATTGATAGCAATTCTAAAAAATAAGAATCATTTTCATCTTTGACTTTTTCTAGTTTTTCCCGTGTACAGCAATCATTTTGTAAGTATAGCTGCTCATGTCAAGTACTGAAAGAAGCAAAGGTGTACCAAAGGGGTAATCAACATCATAAAACCGTTAAAACAAAGACAAAACCGGTAGACAAAAATTCATCATAACGAAAAAAACCACACAACAACATAAAACACACACACATAACAACAAAACCGCATTCAGCAACGTGAACTCAAGCCGAAACTGATACTTCCATCGTGCTCTATTTTTAGTCCTGCGAGCACTCGTTTAACTTATGTACGTCCGTATATCCGTTAGTACATCCATACATTATTGACGTCATGTTTTTCTCAGAAATTGTACACGAGAATATTATGAAGGGAAGGAAAGTTTGATACGCTAAACTGTATTTTTTTTAACCTTATTTAATTCATACTTCTTTTTCATGGTATCACTCCAGGCTGTAATTTTCATGTCTTACATCCTTGAAGGTTAGCGCTGCAGGTGGAGTTTCAATTCCTTGAGATTAGACCGCTCCGTCATCAACACTTTTGTGTTAAAGAACACAACAAAGCTTTGAATTATCCGTTTAAATTTCAATATCGTATAAACCCTAAGGTTCTGCCTACCCAAAACATAGGTTGATCTTAGTCATAAATTGGTTTCTCTGTTCTTTATCTTTGGTTTTATTGTTCAATGCTCTTCATATTCTGGATATATTATTTGGCTTATTCAATATTTTGGGTAGAGTGCCTCTGACGAGTCTCGGCAAAGTTAAAAAAAAGCACAATATACGTCAAAAGCTTCTTGATGAAGTCCAATCATCATTAATGAAAATTAAAGCACATTAATAAACTTGATTAGCATCTTGTCATTGTGGTTGAGGTTAAAAGCATCGTGATGTGGAAATTATAGTCATCATAAAGAGAGATAAAAGAGTCCAGATGGAATCAAAAATACAACAAAGTTCCAGGCAATTAATACTGCTACTCCTAACGCGCGTTTTGTCTATTCAAGACTCATAGGCGCTCTACCAAAAATACTGAAAATGCGAAACGCTGTACAAAAATTAAAAGGATAGAACAATAAAACCAAAATATGCTGAATTTGAACACAAATTATAACTGAGATCAATCTATACCTGGAGTAGGGGAAGTGGAAGCACCGTAATGAAAGTTGAAATGATGTTACGGATGTTATCATCATGATGGCAGTCAAAAACAGCATGATGTTAAACTTAAACAGCATAGTGAATATCAAAATATCTTGATTCAAGTTAGAGCGTCATAAAGGATTAACAAAGCATCTCGATTAAAGTCAAATCATTATGATGAAGGCTTAAGCATTGTAATAGAAATTAAAAACATTGGTAAAAGTATCATAAATTGAAGTAGAATTATCTTGAATGTGTTCAAATCATCATGATTAAAGTGAAAAGCATAGTGATAAATGTGAAAAGATGCATGATGAAAGTTATAAGCATTGTGATTGAAATAAAAAGCAGCGCGATGAAAGTGATAAACATTAGTACGAGTAGCTGCTACCGTGATGCTTCAACTCTCATACTTGTATTGTGAAGTATCATGATGCGTTTGAGCAACTCGAGTAGTGAATTAGTCAATGTCCCTCTTTTATTATAATTCATAAGTTTATAATAATGGTCAATAATGTGTTGTTGGGGTATATTTTTAAAGATCATCGATACATTGACAAGATATGTAAGATTTCATAGATTCCAAATCGTGGGATTTAATACCTCGTTTGTCATTCAACTACCTCCTGTTCACTTTTGTTTTGACCGATTTTATATGGCTTTGTTGTTGTGAAATGTTTTTTTGGGGGAATGGGTACATTGGCATAACTAGTAAGATATCACTGATTTATTTTTTCTTATTTAAGAGTTGGTCAATATATAGGTCATTCAGTATTTGTATTTCGGTGAGTACTATACAGATAAAAATATCATGGTTGTTTGAAAGAATGAAAAGCAAGAGTTGTACTTAAAGATCAAAAAAGCAACTTAACACTATTCTGTTCAAAGTTTTATCATTTTTACATCATAAACCGGTATTGTCTATGGTACTTTTAACTTCCATCATACGATTGACTTCAATCAAGATGCTTTCACCATTCAAAATACAAAAAAAGCAGGTGTAAAAACGGTTAATTTGGTTATGCTGTAAATCGATATTTCAAGGACTAACCTCTCAACAGCAGCAATTGAATCAAAACATTCGAAGGTCAAAAACCAAAAGTATTGAATGAAAAGTATTCAAAGTCAAAAAGCTCGAACAGGGAAGCCAAATCCAGCACCGAGGATATCGATCATGTGCAGTACAAGTAAAGAAGTCTTGCATTTTAAACAATTTTGAATTTAAAAATCAGGAATTTCAATGACAAAAAATATTAGAAATTCTATGGTTAATTCGTGTCAGACAAGTCTGACGACCAGGCTTGTGATTACCCTTAGGGACCTCTGGTCCACCAACAACGGTGATCGACCCAGTGGTTTCAAAATACAAATACCAAAACGGATATTTAAACGGTTAATTTGGTTATGCTTTATATCGATGTTGCAAGGAGTAACCTTTCACATCTGCATTTGAAACAAAACATACAACTTCCATTCTAGTCCGTACTGCTTGAATACGTACAAGATGGACTAAGCCTACTAAAACAGCTAATCAGTCAATGTAACCCAAATCAATACAATTATATACTTTTCTGTGGATTTGGTGTTGTAATTTACTTTAAATCATACCGGTACATTGAATAATTGTAAGATTTCATTGTTCCAATGTCATTGAATCCGTTGCCCACGCCGTTGCCATTTCTGTTGTTGGACTACTTCCTATTGAAAAAAAATCTGGTTATCATTTGTCTCTGACCGATTTTCGGTTTGCTGTGCTTATATATTTTAGAGTGAACTCGGTACATTGACAAAACTTGTTGGATTTCATTGAATGGTATCATTTATTGAATTTATAACTCATAGATAAGCTAATATAAAACTCATAACAACAGAATTTGGCTTCGACGTTCCTTCCTTATCAATAAAACACATAGTTGCCTGAAAAAGGGGAAGCAAAAGCAATGCATCAGATTAAAAAGCTTAACTTATTTTGTTCAATGTTTTTTCATTTTCACATTCATAAGTTACTGTCTTTGCTGTTTTGACTTCAAGGGTTATTGATGCTTTAAGGTGGGAAGATACATGTATTAATTGGTACATTTCAAGAGTTTAGACATGTAGTTCATAGTTGTATACATCTAAGTAAAATTATAAAATTGAGGTCACGGGCCTCGTTTTTTTTTTTCAATATTTGCATTTAAACTGCAGTTTTGGTGGGATATTAACAAGGACATAGAGTGAAAGCAAAACACCATTTTTTTACCCCCGCAAACAAAGTTTTGGAGGGGTGTATAGGAAACACCCTGTCTGTCTGTCTGTCTGTCCGTCTGTCCACATAACTCGTAAGCGCTTCTCCTCCTTAACTGCTTGAAGGATTTTGCTGAAACTTAACATGAAGGAAGTACATCATATGTAGATGTGCATAAAGAATTTGCATCGCAATCAGACATCATTCAGGGTAGATAATTGAACTTAAACTTTTTAAATACATTATTCAATGGGAGACCCTCGTAAGCGCAACTCCTCCTAAACCGCTTGGTGGATTTTGATGAAACTTTACTTGAAGAAAATACATCATCTGTAGATGTGCATGAAGAATGTGTATTGCTATTAGTTTTCATTGAGAGGTGATAACTGGACTTGAGATTTTTTTACAGTACAGAGTCCAATATGAAGCGGGGGTATCCTTTTGTGAGCTTGCTCACAGTATTACTTGTTTGTATAGCTCTCGGTTATCACTGAGGGGAGATAGCTGGACTTGAGATTTTTTTACAGTACAGAGTCCAATATGAAGCGGGGGTACCCTTTGTGAGCTCGCTCACAGTATTACTTGTTTCTTTTTCTTCATAGAAAGGACTAACCATAACCAAATCCTTTTAAAAATGTGATGCATTGATGTAAAAAGGGATAGGTTGCGGACATCGTTTTTAAGATATGGTTTCGTACACTTCGCCTATGCGTGGAAAATCCAACAGAATCTAACCAAAATTTCACAACGTTCAGGCGTTTTTTTTTAGTGTGCAGGTAATTTTTTTTTTTTTTGGGGGGGGGGGGATTCTGTACTTTGATAAATATTTGTAAGATTTGATGGATCTTATATGGTTGGATTCGATTTCAGGTCTATGTACTTCCTGTTGTAAAAAATTCTTCCATTTTTGTCTTTAGTTTTTTATATGGATTTTCTGTGATATGTTTTGAAGGAATCGGTTCATTGACAAAACATGGAAAATGTTTCTGAATGATGTGTTTGCTTATTGTATTATGAAAAATTATGAGAGTATTCGGGTTTCGGCATTCGTTCTTATAAATAAAATATTGTTGCTTGAAAAATGGAAACAAAAGCAAAAGCAAAGCTTCAGATGAAAAACAACTTATACATTGTTTAATACAAAGTGTTATCATTTTTACATAAATTAGCTACTCTTTTCATTTGACAGAGGCAGAGGTACCAATGGGGCATCCGAATGTCACAACTCCGAAAGGGCTAAGACAAAACCAGTAAACAAAGACGAAAACAGCACAAAGAAAACACAATAAAACGAAAACAACTGAATGGCAATTAAGCACGCGAACTCGGGTCGAACAAAGAGTGATCTCAGATGCTCCGGAAGAATAAGCAGTTCCTGTTTGCTTTTATAACACACCCGTGTATCGTGCATCTTTGTGCAAGTATCATGATAAATTGGGCTTATTTAAAAAAATAGTAAAAAATAACTGAAATGTTAACCAGAGCATTCCAATACAAAATATTACATAGATTTGTTAATGTGATATAGATTTTGGGGGAGGGGATAATTGTTCGTTTACAATATTTGACAATGTATGATTTCATGAATCCCATATGGTGGCATTCGACATTAGATCTGTCTACTTCTTGTTGAGCAAAATTCGACCATTTCTGTCGATTTTACAATGTACATGGATTGATGAGCTCTATATGGATTGGTTGTGATATGTTTTTGGAGGGAATAGTTTCATTGACAATACTTGTAAGATTTCACTGAATGATATGTTTGCTTATTGAATTTAAGCTCGTGTATGAGCTGATATATGGATCATTACAGTATTTGAGTTTCGCTGTAGTTTTTTATCGATAAAAAAATGATGCCTAAAAGGAATGATTTTTGCATAAATAACTGCCTCTTGTGCTTTAAACTCCGTCATACTTTTGAATAAATCGCGTTTGTTGCTTTAAGGTGTCTCGGGGCTATTAGAATTCTGGTATAGATTTTTCTCATTTTTGGCACAATGATAGACCTTAATGGATAGATTAAAAATATCAAATAAAAAGAGGGGGTCACCGTTCATTTAAGAGCTGTAGCAGCATCTTAAAAAAAGCAAAGTTTCAATTTTTTATATAGAATATATAGGGAGAAAAGCTATAGAGGCACCTAAAGAAAATTCCTACTACAGAATCAGATCAAAATCTGAAGGAAAGTCCCTTTTCTAAAGCTCTTCGAAATTGTATGAAAAAAACAAAGGGTCACCGTTCATTTTTTTAAGAAATTCATGAAAATTGAAAATTTTTCTATTCATTCTATATAAATTATCTCCCTTTTATTAAGTACGGGAAATTCTAAAAATAATTAAAATCTTTTTTTTTTTGTATCACAATTGCTACTTATTTGATAATATATGTTATAATATATAGTTTTTGTCTGCCATATCCAGTAAATTTATCAATTTTATACAAAATACCAATATGTGAAAAAAGATGCTCAGTAGAAAAGCCTAAAGCCACGTTAAATTTTTGAATCGTGCTGCTTTGAGTCAGTATCATGATTGGTTTAGCTTTTTAGGTCAGCGAATCAATCAACGTCACTGAAAGCATTTTGATAAATAATCTGATAATTGTTGTTTTGACATTGTTAAAAGGGAATCTTTATTTTGACCATCTTTGTTAGATTCCTTGGGATTCAAATTATAGACTTTCGCTCAAATACTTCCTGTTCAACGAAATCCGATCATTCTTTTTATCTTTGGTCGATTTTATGTTTTGGAGAAAACCAGTTCATTGATAAAACTTGTAAGATGTCTTTTCTTATTGAATAAGAGTTCGTACGTAAGTTGGAATTGGAACTTGTTCATATAGATAATAACATTGTTTTACGGAAAAAAATCAGGAGCATAAGTAATGCTTCAAATTAAAACAAACAGCATTTAAAATTGCCTTTGTTGCTTTTAACATCTGACTTTTTTAATATTTGTATCGTTCTGCCTTGAGTCTGTATCATGGTGGTATTGATTTTCTAGAAGGGTCTTTTGATTCTGACGTCGGGGCAGTACTCATAAGGCGAATACCCTAGGCGATTTAATAGGATGTCTTTCGTCCACGAGGGTTCTCAGGTCTATACGGAAAACCTGATCGCTGACTATAGCAATGGCTGCCACAATGGGTGGTTTGAAAGGCATGAATTTCACAAACTTGGTGGCGATTATCGAAGTATCCAAAGGCTGAAAGCGATCTCTTCAGTGATTCGGGGAAGATTTTTACAAATCGGTTAAAATTGATAAGGAAAACAGTAAAAGAGGTTGGCCTCTAATTCTTTTTGTAGGACTGAATGAGCTGAACAACTTTTGAATGTTAACTTTCTCTCTTATATTTACTGTTTTTCAAATCATGTGCACATGACAAAACTTTCGAAAATGTAAGCGGAAATGACTTCTTTAGCTCTAGATAAAGCAAGCCGGTGGTGTGATGGTTAATACGTCGGGCTACTTAAATTAAGGTTCTTTTGTTTAATCCTCGCAAGGGGCCAAATATTCATCGACTCTCTCTTCACACCATTTGCAACTGTAGTTTCATAGAACGGTGCTTCCTCTTCGGAATGGAGAAATTGACCAGTCGAAAACGGCAGCTTTTCTCTGCCCGTTAACGTTAAAATGTAGGTCAAGGTAACCAGGACCCAGTTGTTCAACTTCTGGTTAAAATAACCAATTGGTTACATGTAACCATGGGTTAAATTTTTTAACAAGAGGTTAGAAAACCATAGGTTAAAAATGCGTTGTTCATCTTCATTTAACCTTTTGGTTTTATAACCATTTGGTTAAAATATAACCAACCTTTATAGCCAATAAAATGATTATTTACCCCAAGCTGAACAGGGACTCATCAAGGTACTTTGGAGTTTCCGTACTTAATCCTCCTATTGAATGTGTTACAATGGAAGTTAATCTCTCTGATCAGTTTAAACTCACATCTATAGAGAGGAGATTATCTTCTTGTATGAAGGAAAAATTTTCCTAGCATAAAAGACTTACCTGTTGAAAATTTCATATTGAAAAAATAGCTCAAAAAGGATATTTATATAAAAGAAAATGAGAAAGATAAATGTCAAAGAGTTGGTTAAAGCATTAAATTCATAAAAAAATATTATTTTGTTGCAACAATCGTAGATATAAGCAATTTTCTCTCAGAGATAGGAGTTTTTTTCCTTTAGGTAAAAATCATCTACCTATGAGTAGTTTTCATTTTCAATGAATGTGTGAGTTTAACTGATCGAACAGATTAACTTCTATTATTACAACATTCTATAGATAGATTAAGCACCAGTACTCCAAAGTACCTTGATGAACTCCTGTTCAGCTTGGGGGAATGGAACATTTGATTGGCTATAACTGTAAGTTAATTATTCAAAAATTCAAATATATCCCATATTCTTTGTTTTATAAATTTGGTAAAATGAATAAAACATGTCCTCCATTCATAAGGGACCATTAGTGGAACCTTATGTTTATTATTAAAGCTAGAACTCATCCTACTTGTCCTACTTGTTTCCTAAGTCGTAAGTAAAAGAGAGAAATGCAAGCCTAAAAGCATGATAAGAATCTGAGAACATATTTGAAACACTAAAAACTATTCCATAAAACAATAATAGAATACTAGATAGGTTTTAATATTACATTATTACTCGCAACTTAAAAAAAAAACATTAAAGGAACGCACTTGCAGACAAAACAAGGAAGTATTTTTCTAAAAATAAAATGACGTCAAATTCAAATGACGTCACAATATATTACAAAAATAGACAATCGTATCGGACGTGAAAGACGACTCCTTTATAATTTTCTACTTTCATTTTCGAACGAAAGACTTGAAAAGAATTGTTCTGACAGGCTAGGCTTTTCTGTTAACCTCTGCTGGCCTTTGTATCCTTGTATCCTGTATCTTTGTGTCCCGCAAGGGATCGAAAGTATTATTCTTAATTTAATTATTTTTTATTTTTAATTGTTGACAGAACTTTGCATTGCTGTACTTTTTTTTTATTAATTTTTATTTACACTTTTATGTTTTAGAGCGTATGTTTGCTGTATAGTTGTGCTTATAACGAATGGTTAAATATTTAACCCTACCCCATGACCAGGGTTAAATATTGCTAGTTTAACCTATGCTTTAACCATGAGTTAAAATCAACAAAAAGTTGAACAACCCACCATAACAATCGGTTTAAATTTAACCCGTTGTTACATTATTTAACCATGAGTTAAATTTTAACCATACGTTGAACAACCGGGTCCAGCTGGTTTCGGTACGGATGTTGGTTATAATCAAAATGTTCCACTGCCAAACATCCGTCTATCATGCACTTGCAGCTCATGGGATATGGACTTTTATACCTATAAACTTAAACCTGGGTCATTATGTGGTAAAATCACGGTAGTCAACGTCTACCTTATTCCGGTACGGATGCATCTTCGGATACCCAGGGGCGATTGCACTCCGCTCACTACGTGGTAAGCGTTGCCGAGGCAAAGTGAGACCAGCCGTAGGTTTCCGACGATGGTACGGATGTTGGTTATTATTCAAGATGTACCCATTGGTCAAGTATCGTGTATGAGGTGTTCAAGCAACACTAGTTACACTATATAGGTTATATAATGGCTCAGCGATAATAATAAAATGGATGATAAATAGATGAAAAAAAGGGACGAGGTGGAAAAGGAGAACAGATACGTAAAAGACCACTCGAAAAGGGAAGGGTTAGGGACGGATAATTTAGCTTATCTGGTGTATTACTTGACGGTCCAGAAAAGGTTCTTAATTTTACATGAAAGAAATTGGCACTCTCCATGCACGTAGGACCTCTAGGGTCAGCAGTCAGTATATCCTTATTAAGACACGGAACAATGACCACCCTATTCAGTCACGTAAGATATTTATATTGGTCGCTTTGTGGGCTGAGGTATAACCCGATGTCAAGCCCAAGACATTCGTCACCTGGTCACACACGGGACCATTTTTTCTATTATATGTAGTTTTTACTTTTTCAACTTATGACACAAACGGAAACCATTACAGACGTACGTCCAAAACGCGATATCTATACTTACCACAACTCAGTTTAGCTCAGCCATATGAAAAATCTGTCCAGTGTAGAGGAACAGCAATGCCCCTTTGTAAGATCTCGTACCTTGTCGTCATTCATAAGGTTATAAGGACAGTATATGATACGATTTCTATCTTTCGGATAGGCACATACATGTATACCTTTCGTTCTAGTGCTGCTGATGAGGAATAAAATTCAGAGGACTTTAGCAAGCGGTAAGTACTCACTCAGGGCACAAGAGAGTTCGCTAGTCGTATCGATTTGAGTTCACGTTGCTGATTGTGTTTAAGTTGTATACTGTGTGGTTTGTTTTTGTCGTCATTTTACAATTCTTGCCTTTTCAGTCATACCTCATTCGATGAATCCCTTTGCTTTTCTTGATGAGAGTATGCTCAATGGGTAAACAAAGAGGCTACAAAAGGGGCTGCACGAGTCCATACTTGCAAACTGTAAGCTCGAGAGGGAAAAAAGATAAAGCCCGTTTTATAATCCAGGAGGAATAATAAGATTTTAACTTGAAAACTCCGTCTAAATAAAGAATTTTAATCGGGCTGCTTCAGATTTTCTGTATCAATTATACTTTTGGAACTGTAAGGAAAAACTGGTGATTTGATCTCTCTTTCTTAGTGCGGTCGTATTCGTTCGACCACAGGCATATATTCATGTATATTTCATGAATCCTTTCAGTGGCTCCTGAAACGATTTTTATGTACAAAGTTTCAAAAGCATTCCCATCAGAGGTTTCAGAGAATGTTCAAGGAGGGTGCAAGGTAATGGCAATATCTCATTCATACTTCAAGTATGTTGAGCTCAAAAGTCAGAATACTGTTCAGCATTGTCGTTTATAGAATAAACAGAAAATGACAACTCCTATTTTCTTTTTTTATTAAAGACGGAAATTACTGTGAAAATGTAATGTTTCTATTTTGGAGTTTCTCTCCTAAGGCATCAGCATTTCAAAACATTTGTTTATCCTTGAATTTCTTACAACATAATTGATATTTTATAGAAGGATATGGAGAAAATGAACAAGAGACCATAATACATATGTAAACTCCATCTGAAATTAATTTTTATTAGCTGTATGGCCATTTCCGAATTTTGTTCCTCATCAGCAGCACTAGAACCCAAACATAGGAAATCCACTATTCAAAACAAAGTGTTGGAAAATGAGTATTCTTCTATTTATTTTCAAACTTTTTTCTAGAGAAATTCAGAAAACAGAAATCAAAGTTCACTGTAAAGGTCTTTGACTTAAGTCTAGATCAATACTTTTAAGGCAGGCATCTACAACAAACCAATCGATTTATGTGATTCAAATGTAGTTTTTTCTAATATTTAGTAAACTGAAAATAAATGAGTTTAAGGAATAAAATTGCTTTTCAACATGCATTACTATTGGACAAAGCTTCATTCCATGGCAAGAGAATGTGGCATGTAATTTCTCCGTAAATCGATGGAATTATTTGTAATGCTGCAGGTGCAGGAAACAGCAAGACAACAGAAAGTGCCAAAGTGGCACCTACATGTCACTTTAAGACACATTTCAGGGCACATTAAAAAATACCAATGAATTTGAGAGATTTATTTGTCTGTCTGAAAATATCGATCCATAGATGAAATGTTACTATTATATACATCTTAGAAGTGACAAAAACCTGCTTGTCTGTCAGAAATAACTGATATGAAATACATACAGTCATACACTTGTAATCAACTCACAAAACATCTCACTTCAAAGCTGAACTACAAATGGACATGTTATTTTATTATTAACTAACTTTCTGACAAATTTCCTATACCAGAAGTACCACTGTCAACACTTTAAATTATATCAAGAATCTGAATTAGCTTAGACCCTATGCAAAAAAAAACCTGTATTTCTACTAAATATTTATGTTCCCCAAACGAAGTGTGGGAACATATTGTTTTTACTCCGTTTCTTATTAAGTCGCCCAAAACAAAGTTTGGGAGACTTATTGTTTTTGCACCGTTTCTTATTATTATTATTATTCTTATTATTATTCTTCTGATTCTTTATCGAGTATTTGTCCTCCCTAATACAAGAAAACGGTCCAAGGAAATTGAATAACACTTGTGAGATTGGATAGTGGGTCACTCAAAGTTGTGTAATGCACTTTTAAAATTTTCAAGATGGCCGCCGTTTCAAAATGGCGGCCATCGGAAAAAGTGGGCGGAAATTTTTTTTTCATCGGATTGTCTTGAAAATTGGTCATCTGGGTAAAACGGGTATGCTGAGCTCAAATCTGCGACCGGATTCGAAATCCGACTTACAGTTCCAAAATGGCGGCCATTTTACTACACCCGCCCCCCTTAAAACGTCAACTTTGTCCGATTTCAACGAAATTTGATTTCTAGACTTATTTTGATGCACTGATTTGAATGGAACTCTATCCAAGGCGATTTTGGGCGACTTGTGTGTTGGCATCCCAACACAATTATACCTAGTTATTCTTATTATTCTTATTCTTCTTCTTCCGCACTCTAAAAAACGCTCGTCCGGGTATAGCCGAAGAGATGTGAAGACTGAGCTTTATGAAACTTTCCACAGCAATAGGGCACATATCAGAGGTGTGCACAACATTTTCGGAATTTTCAAAATGGCCACCGTTTCCGAGTAAACAGCGAAAGTTCATTATATAGGACATTGCTATATCTCGGTAACCTAGGTGGTCAGGACCTTGAAACTCGGTAGGATTATAGAGCTTGATGAGTACTACAAAAATATCAAAAAAAATTTTGAAGCGATATTTACGGTTTTTCCGCAAAATGCGAAAATGTGAAATTTCAAAATCCAAGATGGCCGCCAAAATTTAAAAGTGCTTGGATTTTGATAAAATTTAATATTCTGGTAGATTTTGATGTTGCGAGTAATGCTGCACATCAGAGGTGTGCACAACGTTTCGGAATTTTCAAAATGGCCACTGTTTCCGAGTAAACAGCGAAAGTTCATTATATAGGACATTGCTATATCTTGGTAACCTAGGTGGTCAGGACCTTGAAACTCAGTAGGATTACAGAGCTTGATGAGTACTACAAAAATATCCAAAAAAATTTGAAGTGATATTTACGGTTTTTTAGCAAAATGCAAAAATGTGAAATTTCAAAATCCAAGATGGCCGCCAAAATTTAAAAGTGCTTGGATTTTGATAAAAATTAATAATCTGGTAGATTTTGATGTTGCCAGTAATGCTCCACATCAGAGGTGTCCATAAGGACTTGGAAATTTTTTAAATGGCAGCTTTTTTTTTAATAAATAGCAAAAGTTCATTATATAGGACATTGTCATTTCTCAGTAACACAAGTGATGAGCACCTTGAAACTTCATGGTATTATAGAGCTTGATAAGTACTACAAAAAATATTTAAAAAGTTCTAAAGAGATATTTACAGTTTTTCCGTCAAATGCAAAAACGTGAAATTTCTAAATCCAAGATGGGCGCCAAAATTTATCCAAGATGGTATGTTTAAACACATCATTGACAATGCCATGAACATTATACATATATATTCTATATTTTTGCATCATTTGCACATTCTATAAAACTGAAAAAAGGCAGTATTTTTGCTGCTTTAAGGTACATCTTGTTCGTTTGGGGAACATCTGTGACGGCTGCCGTCACAATCAGTACTCGTTGTTTTTATGTTCATGAATTTTAAGGACAAATTCTGAAACATTCATAAACAGCCTACAACTAACTTCATCAAAAACTAAGCTACCAACCCTTATTTTTATTTCAAAATAATAGAAAAACAGGTCTTTTTCTAGGTTTAACAGGAATGTAGATAACTTTTATCCTTTCTAATACAAATGTTGATGAAAATTCTGCCTTTTAAGGCAACATTCTTTATAAATTAAAAATACATTAATGAATAAAGTATAAATGATTAATATGATAACACAAATGAAAACTATTCAAATTTGGAGCACTTAGAAAACCTTGTCTACTTAACACAGAAGCCACTTTGTATCACATATAACTGAACAAAGATGAGTAACTCCAGTGAAACTTATTTTGAATAAAAAATATTCAATAAATAATTACTACATGGTATATTGTTAAATGTAGCAAAGTTTCTATCATATTTTGTTCATTCTTCAAGAATAAGTTTTGCCTTACTATTATAAATCATATGTCACAGGGCCAAGAAAGTATGAACAACTTTAATTTTTGTGCAAATTTCACAAAATACATGTATCAGCTTAAAAGTATAAGCAAATGTGTACACAAGTATTGTTACAGTATAAGACATAATTATTCAAGTATTAAAGAGTTCCAATTTCCACAGTAAATCTAAAAGCTACATGCTTGTACTCATTTTATTAATTACATGCATACAATATGCATTTTGGTGTCGAAGATATTCATTTATATGGACAGCCGAAAATAATCCCAAAATTGGAACCCGTATTAAACAATATTTTTTTTAAAATGATGCAAGTGAAATATAGAATAAAAAATTTGGTCAGGCAAAGGTGTGTCAGACTGCAGGAGCGAGGGGGATCATACGCTATCATGTGAAATTTAAAGAAATCAATACCAACAAAATCAGAATAAAAAAAAGAAAAACATTTAACACAAACATTCAATCTCTCATTCAATTATTTACATATAATATTTATACAATAAGCAAAAAACATAAATAACAATTTTTATAATTTATAGATGTAAATAAAATCATGATGTGTACAGTCCATACACAATCGACTGATAGGGGCTTTCCAGTCTATGTATTTGACATATTTATATTAGTACATTATATGATCAATCATAAAAAATAATCTCCCCGTTTAGCCCTTTTTAATGAACGGATCCTTGACCATTTATAATCAGTTTTCCAAATCATTTGGAGATGAATATAAATATTTTCTTTGAACATCTTTTTTTTCTAATGTACATGTATAAATTGAACATATATTAGGGCATGATAAATATTGATGAAAAGGTATCAAAACCAAAAGAAATGGAAAGAACTAAAGAAATTGAAAGGAATACAGTTTTGCTTTATTTATGAGGAATCTAAACCACTATTTTAAATTTAAAGCTTTCTTTTAAAAGTAAGTATGATGAACCAACATTTTTCACCATTTCACATAAATTAATCAAGTGTTCTATAGTGAAAGCGCTTGTAAAAATATCCCTCAAAAATATCATCTTTTATACCAGGAAAATTTAAAACCCCATTTTACAAAGTATAGTCAAAACTCATGTCTATCAATGGTCTATCACATATAAACAAATTTTGACTGTTCTTCAGGGTTTTTTTCTCAGTTGGTCTTTTAATCTCCTTACAAAGTTTCTGTCTGTTAACAACATCCACCACCACCTTGTTTTACTGGGGTGCTGGGATTTATTTTTACAGATGTTTTGTTATCCTGTGACGCCGTAATAGGACCCATTCTATTTTTAATTTCTGCAGCCATCGTCATAAATGCTTGCTCAACGTTTGTAGCATTTTTTGCACTTGTTTCAAGGAAAGGTATTCCTAATGAATCTGCATATTCCTGCAAATATAAAAGTGAAACTTAAAATTGAGAAAACTGAATCAAATGGGCTAACTGCTATTTTTGCTACCACAGACATGGCAAATTATGTCTTACAAAAATTTAGTTGGTCACAAAAAAATAGTTGAAAATTTTATTTTTTACATATATGGAAGAAAAAGCTTAATCATGCCAATATATCAGAATAATAGGTCGTTATGTTTCCATGACAAAAATATGCGGCTCATAAATTGTTTTTTATTATTGTAATTGATGACAATCATGACAATACCAAAGGGTTCGAATGAAATAAAAGCATTTTTCAAAATTTTTTCAAGGATTTTTTTACTCTTATTATGGTCACTTGTGCAACAAATGGTTCATAAAACAAATGACAACAAAGTTCCAGACAATAAATTTTGCTACGCCTGATGCGCGTTTCGTCTATTCAAGACTCATCAGAGGCGCTCTACCAAAAATATTGAAAATGCCAAACACTATATGAATATGAAGAGCATAGAACAATAAAACCAAAAATACCAAACTGGGGAACCAAATTATTACTAAGATAATCAACCTATGTCCCTGGGGTAGGAAGAACCTTAGGGTTTAGACAATTTTGAAATTTAGACGGATAATTTAAAGCTTTGATGTTTTCTCCAACTCAAAAGTGTTGGTGCCGGAGCGGGCTAACCTTAGGGGTGTAACGATACCACTTCCCCATGATCCGATACAGATCACGATACCTGGCTCACGATCCGATCCGTATCACGATACCTTTTACTTTCATAACTTACAAAAGACCTGCTTGTCATATCATTGTAAATCGATGGTAATGTTTAAGAAGTATAATTTTCATGTGTTAAATAGACTGTAAACCGAAGTCTTTTCAAGCAAAAGATTTTATTTCAGTCCGACAGACAATATTTTGAGCCATTGTTGACACCGGAAGCACGCTTTTTTATCTTCCTACAAAAGATGGATACGACATTTTTTGGATCGGATCGGAATCGCGAAGTCAAACACGGTATCGATTTCCTGATTGTGGGATAAAAAATCGTGATGCACGGTGAATCGTTACACCCCTAGCTAACCTTGGGGAATTAAAACTCCACCAGCAGTGCTAACCTTCACGTGTGTTCGAAATACAAATGACAACAAAGTTCCAGACAATAAATTTTGCTACGCCTGACGCGCATTTCATCTATTCAAGACTCATCAGAGGCGCTCTACCAAAAATATTGAAAATGCCAAACACTATATGAATATGAAGAGCATAGAACAATAAGACCAAAAATACCAAACTGGGGAACCAAATTATTACTAAGATAATCAACCTATGTCTGGGGTAGGAAGAACCTTAGGGTTTAGACAATTTTGAAATTTAGACGGATAATTTAAAGCTTTGATGTTTTCTCCAACTCAAAAGTGTTGGTGCCGGAGCGGGCTAACCTCGGGGAATTAAAACTCCACCAGCAGTGCTAACCTTCACGTGTGTTTGAAATACAAATGACAACAAAGTTCCAGACAATAAATTTTGCTACGCCTGACATGCGTTTCGTCTATTCAAGACTCATCAGAGGCGCTCTACCAAAAATATTGAAAATGCCAAACACTATATGAATATGAAGAGCATAGAACAATAAAACCAAAAATACCAAACTGGGGAACCAAATTATTACTAAGATAATCAACCTATGTCTGGGGTAGGAAGAACCTTAGGGTTTAGACAATTTTGAAATTTAGACGGATAATTTAAAGCTTTGATGTTTTCTCCAACTCAAAAGTGTTGGTGCCGGAGCGGGCTAACCTTGGGGAATTAAAACTCCACCAGCAGTGCTAACCTTCACGTGTGTTCGAAATACAAATGACAACAAAGTTCCAGACAATAAATTTTGCTACGCCTGACACGCGTTTCGTCTATTCAAGACTCATCAGAGGCGCTCTACCAAAAATATTGAAAATGCCAAACACTATATGAATATGAAGAGCATAGAACAATAAGACCAAAAATACCAAACTGGGGAAACAAATTATTACTAAGATAATCAACCTATGTCTGGGGTAGGAAGAACCTTAGGGTTTAGACAATTTTGAAATTTAGACGGATAATTTAAAGCTTTGATGTTTTCTCCAACTCAAAAGTGTTGGTGCCGGAGCGGGCTAACCTCGGGGAATTAAAACTCCACCAGCAGTGCTAACCTTCACGTGTGTTCGAAATACAAATGATAACAAAGTTCCAGACAATAAATTTTGCTACACCTGACTATTATTATATTGTTGTTAAGGTGTCATAAAAATAATGCACAATGACAACTTTCCCAAATCAAAATATTCAATCATTTTCTGAAATTTAGATTATTACCTTAGCTGTGGTATAATCCACTACTTTCTTCATCTCCAAGTCAGATTTATTTCCTACTAATAATTTATTTACATTTTCACTAGCATATCGATCAATTTCTTGCAACCACTGTTTTACATTGTTGAAAGATTCCTGAAAAACATAATAATTTTTTTAAAATTTCTCTTCACATTTTATGTTACAAACTATTTTATGAACTGATAATGAAAATTTCAAAGTCATGTAACTTCAAACTTTAACATGTAATTTTTCCCCCAGATATTAAGCTTTTTCAATATTTTTTATACATTAAGAACATGTCTAACGGACATAATTCCCAATCTTGCAACATTTGGGATGAACGGACAGATGGACGGACGAAGAACAGACCTGAACACTATACGCCCCCTACTTTTATAGATGGGCCATAAAAATGATGTTCGAAAAAGACAATTAGAGAAAAAGGTTAATTTACAAAATTTGTGTAATACAGATTTTATAACACTCATTAGATATTTGTCAAAAAGGACAATTGCAAATGCTTCTTAATACCTTCCTTGACAAAATCTAACGTCATGTCTCATCACTCATTAGAAAACTATTTTATCTAGCCCTTTCCAAATCATCCACTTACATGTACAAGCAACGATAAACTGAGGAAAAACTCAAATTCAATTGTTTTATGAAACCCATGCCAGTAGTTATTCACCAAGAAACAAAGAATTTATGTCTGTCAAACTAAGAAATACTGTTTTCTATTCTTACTTGGTCTGTGACATCATACACAACAATGATACCATGTGCTCCTCTGTAGTAACTTGATGTGATGGTCCTAAATCTTTCCTGACCAGCTGTGTCCCACTGAAAAATACACACAAAAATGTCATGAATGTGTGTAAATAAATATAAATATGTTTATGTATAAGCAAAAATACACAAGTATATGTAGAAGTAACAATTCACTACTGTCTGTAAAGGGTAGTCTGGAGAATGAAAAAATCAAAACTTATTTTTTCTGTAAAACGTAAGCCTTTATTTATTTATATAATCTTATGAGTATCAAAAAGACCTAACTAAAAATATAACAACTTTTAAAAGTGCTTAAATACATTTTCTAACAAGGAAATGTGTCAAGATGACACTGATGCCCCGCTGGCAAATAAAATAAATGACATTTTGACACATTACAAAATGAAAAAAATCAGTGGACCGGAACGAAACTCTAACTTGACCTGTAACTCATCATGGTAGACTAACATACCAAAAACCTTTTGAATATATGCAAGGATGTGGAAAAAAAGTGCGGAAAACTTTTTTTTACAAAATTTGCTAAGTTCAAGGGCCGTAATTTAGGCCAAAATCAGTGGACCGGAACGAAACTCGAACTTGACCTGTAACTCATCATGGTAGACTCACATACCAAAAATCTTTTGAATATATGCAAGGATGTGGAAAAAAAGTGCGGAAAACCTTTTTTAACAAAATTTGCTAAGTTCAAGGGCCGTAATTTAGGTCAAAATCAGTGGACCGGAACGAAACTCGAACTTGACCTGTAACTCATCATGGTAGACTCACATACCAAAAATCTTTTGAATATATGCAAGGATGTGGAAAAAAAGTGCGGAAAACTTATTTTTACAAAATTTGCTAAGTTCAAGGACCGTAATTTAGGTCAAAATCAGTGGACCGGAACGAAACTCGAACTTGACCTGTAACTCATCATGGTAGACTCACACACCAAAAATCTTTTGAATATATGCAAGGATGTCGAAAAAAAGTGCGGAAAACTAAAGTGTGACGGACAGACGGACGGAAGGACGAACGGACCGAAAAACTATATGCCCCCCAACAAAGTTGGCGGGGCATAAAAATCTAAATATTTACATTTGAATGGGAAATTCCCATAGTGAAAAAAGTACGGGAAAAAATTTCAAATTTCTATTGTGACGTCATATGCCGTCAAAATGCACTCCCTGATGTCAACAAAAACAAGTTGATGACAAAATACCTCTTTGGTCAAAGTGGTATTGTAAAATTCTTTGATATAGTGATTTTTGAAAATTTGGCATCTCCAAAAATGGCTGCCATTTACAATGGAAAAACAAGGGGGCAAAGTGATTTTGCTTCATATATCTTAGAGGTAAGCTTTTCTTTCCCTCTTTTTTGTAAATTTAGTTACGTTTTTGTGCAACTATAAAAATAGCAAACATTTCAAATGTGCTAGTTATGACATGAAGAAAAAATCTCAGAATTTCTGTTTTCCAGAGTATCCTTTACAGACAGTAGTGTTTTTATCGTATAAAAACACATAAGTACTACTTTTTTACCACATGGACTAAACATGACAATTAGTTTTAAATGAGAGGAGGAAAGACGAAAGGAATACTGCGAATGAGCTCACAAAATGATATTGCAAAAACACTCTCAAGCCAAATCTCTTGTGAATGCTATTTGAAAGTAGTGAAATTTTTCAGTATTGAATAAAACTTTTTGTTTTGACATTTCTGTCAAACACCATGATGTTTTGATCTTGATCATAAATGTGCTTTCACAATAAAATGCTTTAAATGAAAAGCGCTCAATTTCAGATCAGCAGTTAGTTATTTCGAGAATATTTTTAACAAAATTTTTACAGACTATCTTATTTCAAACCGAAAAATCCGCATGTACAACAATTAAGCTCTTTTTTTCTCATGTTTACTGTACAAAATATGGTGAAAACGTAAAAGTAAACAGGTCTGGGTTAGGAGTACACTTACAAGATATTTGGACAGACATTGTGATTCCTATATACCCCTTAATATCATTTATACAGGGTATTTATAAAAACAAACCATGAGTTGGTAAAATTTTAACTTCAAAAAGAGTAGTTACATATATAGGTGAGCAATCCATTTTTGTAAACTTCAAAGCCAGACTCAAACTTTCATATGAGGAAACTGACTAGTGTTCAATTAAGTGACATTTACAGAACCAACCATTGATCTTATCATGTTCACATAATTGCATCCAAAAATAAACGAAATTGTACTGATATAATGATCAAATTGTAGTCATTCTCAAAAACAAATTATTATAAGTTATTCTATGACTATTACTTAGTAGAAAAAAACATTTAAGGCATCAGTGTGATAACATTAACCATCTGTTTATATTGACTTACTATCTGTAACTTTATGGTTTTTCCATCTAACTCTATTGTTCTAATTTTCTAAAACAAACAAAAAATAAATAGAAGATTATCATCTACATTTCATATATAAAACAAAATAAATATATGTGTACAATGAATTTATAGATTAATTCACTTCATTGATTTCCTGTACATGAATACCATTAAGAAGTTAATATAAAATTTTGCACTTCCTTTTTATTTTTTTTTGTCAATAGCTGTTATAAATGTTGTGTTTTATATAAATTTTTTGTGTAAGGTTTCAAACTCTGATTGCCATATCTTTTCTTAACTAACGACTGAAGTTAGCACCATTTTGTGTGTGATCATCCGTTACTCAGTTTTAGTTTTTTGTTGGGCTTTTAAAGTTTTTGGGCTATCATCTTCTATAATCAAACATGACTAAAATTGTTTTTAGATACATAACTACACTGTACAAAATAGAAGCGTTATTTGGACTTTCACTAGTTGCATGCCAAATGTATATGGACCAGTAATGTTAGACATTTTCTGCTTGAAAACAGTACAATTAAATCTGGCAAAATGAAATTTCGAGTCTTAATAAATACTGACTTCAAGGCTTAATCAATACTTACAAAATCTACACCTATTGTACTTATATAACTTTCTGTATAGGTATCATCCTATGAAAAAGAAAAGAAAAACATTAGATAATTGTACAGATTAAATTTGACTGCTTTTGTGAGTGTATGAATTAAACTTCCATTTTTAATCTTACACATAAATCAAAATTGTATGGTTTATTTTTCTCTGAAAACTGCAAACTTTTGTCAAGACAGACAAGTACATTCAACACTTAATGACATTTTTTTCATAGTTTTAAAACAGGCTAATAGTGATAGCAGCAGATGAGCTTATGATAGTATCCTAGGATTCCTACACCTTCATTAATTACATCCTGACGGTATTCTATTAACTGTGCTTAAAGAACTGTGGGTAACTTAGTTATCCCATCCCAAGAAGTCTGAAGAAGTCTTCTTTTGAAATGATTGTAGTAGTATACGTGTAAATAACAAAATAAACAGGTCTTACTTTTTTCGTTCAACATGATGTGCTTTACATGTATAACATCGAAGTAAGAACATACATGTATACATGAAAACAGATAAAATGTAGATATCAATCACTTTTTTCATACATTGTACATGTATATGGACCCAACGCAGTCTTTCCGAAGGTATGTCGGACAGCCGGACAAATCCGACAAAATTGTTGTCGGTCCGGTGAAAATTCCGGAAATCTCGGACCGGAAGTCCGGCAAAAATTTTGGGTTAAGTCATCCAGGGCAGCTCAAAATTCCGGCGGACAAGCAACTTTGATTAGGCACTTAAAAATCCTTACAGAATATATAGTTTAAAAACTTTCAGTTTGAAATTTGAAGTTCATATTCTTGTAATGAGAATTACCGGTAAACTGGTGACAATTTATTAATTTAAATCAGTTTGATTTTTCTATCGTCATTTTCGAGGGAGAAATATTTACCAGGGAATGAAGTGAACTATCTGGTCTTGTCTCAGGCATGCATATGTTCCTCCTAATTAGAAGCACCACCATGCAGCGTAATAGTAGAGTGGAACATTTTTAAAACTGTTCTAATGGTTTGAGGAAGAAATATTTATGAGAAAGAAGAAGCATGATGTTTTTTTTATTACATGTAATGACCATGATGACTGGCCAAGAAGGAACGTGTGCAATTTTTGGGTTTAATAAATTTAGCAATAAATTAAATTACTCAATATGCTGCTTCGACCATCAATGTACTACAGTAACTTTAAACTAGTTAGTTATCAACTCTGTTAATTTCAGATGTCAGGCTAAGAAGAAACTTTTTTTTCAGAAATTTTAACAGTTGTTACTTTTATACTGAGTGGGGCTACCACCTTTTATGTATTATTACATAAGATTTTATTTATCAATTTCCATTCTCTTTTTACAAATGGTCTTGGTTGAGCATTATTAAATGTATATGATGACCAATATTTCTTGACAGACAGGTATTTATAAATTATGTGCTTCGAATGATGCTTTAATATTATTTTAAAAGCATTATGTCTTGGTTTAACTTTATTAATGTGATCAGTAATTCTAGCTCTGAATAAAAAAAAAAACATCTATACATTACATGGTCAACATTGTCAATGACCTTCAAAACATTGATCATGGTACAAATTATTTTAATTGAACTGTTAAATATACTTTATTCACACAATAACACAACTCTTTTTTGCATCCTCCTGACACCTCATTTACTAACTAAATTGTCGGACAAGTTGATACAAGAAAGTACTTGTCCAAAGTGACAAGTTAAAATAAATGTATTGTAGAGGCCTGTCACCGGTATTTGACTTCCGGTTAACAATGATCAACAAAAATGAGTACAGTAGCTGGGAATTTTTAAAATGGAATTCTTGTACATTCTTAGTTACCAACCTACAATGATTTTGATAAAGACGAAAACAAATCATTTAAAAAATCATAGAAAATTTTCGGGCCGGCAAAAGTCCATTCGGTCCGGCAAGGAAATTATGACTGTCTGACCGAATGTCCTGGAAAAATTAAAATCCTTCGGAAAGACTGCCAACGATATGTTTTACTTTAAAATGTGACAAGTTACTTACTGCAAATCTTAATAGAAGACATGACTTTCCTACACCAGAGTCTCCTATCAATAACAGCTTGAAAAGATAATCACTGAAATATTCAAATATATCACTCAATTAATTTAATTAATAAACATAATCAACACAAATTAAGTCATTATGGTCACCCCACATTTGTATGTAATTTGAAAAAAAACCTTATATTTATATTCAAATAATGAAAGGCTTTCGTGATTAAAATTATATATACATGCAGGATTAATGCATGATCCATTTTTGAGTTGCCACCACCCAAGGTTTATTACTGTAATATATAGTCTTTAATTTCGTTTGATTTAAGAATGTATGTTCATGTATTAATGTGTTATAACCATTTATTGTAAATGTGTTTTGACAATAAATAATTCTAAATTCTAAATTCTATATTTAACCATTTCATAAATTTTCAAAAATAAAGTTAAATTGGGCAAGTTCAATTTTGTTAATTCATTCACACAAAAATTGAAATAACAATATCATTTTCATATATAATATAAATGGTAGATTGATCAAATGTTTATGAAAGTTGGAAGAACATAATTTGTGTGTACATACATTTCAATATAGCGTTTTTCTCTGGGATCCCACTGAATAGATGGCATTAATCCCATATTTTCATTTAGATGCAGAAAAAGTATGTGCTCCTATTCATAACATTAAGTGCAATAAGCAAAGCAATCAATACCAGTCATAAAATAATGGTTCCGTACAGCCCATGATAAATTTGATAGTATATGTATCTACTGTTTTCAAATTAGTATGTGCCTTATTAGGCAGATATTTGGGGTTTATATATATATTCAATAAATCACAATCTTGATCAAACATGACATTATGGTGGAAGAAATGACATGGCGTTATGTTCATTTCTAAAAATAGATCTTACACTTTTAAAACTCTGCGATAGTAGAACTTTAAATTAAGTTTACTTTATGGATACTGAATGTTGATAGTCATATACATGATGAATCGACAACATTGTGGAACTGACCCACCAATTTTATTTAAACATGCTCTTTACATAACAAGACTCTGTGACTGATCAGAGTGAAATGTATTGTAAGCATCCTTTTCTAAGCCTCTTGTTGTTTAAAATATGCTTGATCCAGTCGTTTAAAGGAATAATCATAAACTGAATAAAATTTAATATATCTCTAATTTCATTTTCTTGTTGTATTTTCACTTTGGGGGCGTAGAAGTAGATCAGCTGGAGTAATGTTTTGGATAACAAGAACTGTCTCGTTGATGACGTATGACTGTCATTGCGGTAAATTTGCTGTTTTGGGCGATACTTACTACTCGGGATTCATTGTGTTTATGAGATGGTACCCAAACTTTTATAATGTAGATTCGATTTAGTCAGAAAATATATTAAAATGTCGTTTCAAGACAAATTCACTGGTTTAACTCGTAAACCTTGAAACAAGATGGCTTCCTTCTTCCGTTTTGCGACTGCTCAGTGGAGGGGTGGTCATAGTTTGCATATGACGTCATTGCCCAACGTGGCATCACGAGATGTCAACTTCCGGTTTCACTTTCGATTTGATTTTTTCTCACATGTCTTGTAATGTAATTCTTTATTTATCTTGGCACAAAGATGAAAAAAGAAATATGATTGATTGAAGTCCGTCCGTTAGTCTGTGAAAAAAAACAAAGTTTTGTTTTTGACTTTGTTTAGAAACCCTGGGTTCTGCTGTGTTATAGTGTATTTGCATAGGTGTGCCTCTCGGACTTGATTTCCAGACCTGTCGGACTTCTATTTTATGTTTGGAATTTGCCTTTTTGAACATCTAAGTCATTTATATATTTGTAGAAATTAAATCAGTAGGGGTTTCCTTTGTTGTTTTCTGCATTTAAACTCACCTGACTCGAAGGGTCATGCGAGCTATTGCCATCACTTGGCGTCCGTCCGTACGTCGTCCGTAAGCCTTTTCAAACGTTAACTCCTCTGCCACTATAAGTCCAATTAAAACCAAATTAAACTAGGTACATGCAGTTGTTTATTCAATTGGTATATCTGCGTAAAATAACATGGCCGCCATGGCTAAAAATAGAACATAGAGGTAAATTGCAGTTTTTTGCTAATAACCCAAAAACCGTGACAAACATCAAAATTCTGGCATGGGTAAAAGTGTTCAGCACCTCAGTCAAGATCTACCTGCACTTAAATTTTTAAAAAGATCCAGCGACCCATGTCTGTCACAGGATCAAAGTTGTGGGACCCTTACTTTTAAGAATTATTATCCTTAGAGCGTCCAAATTGTCCATTTTCACAACCTTTGAAACCAAAAGCTTTATTTAAAGTCGATGCATATACAGATCATAAAACAGCTTTTAGAACCGACATAACATATAACAGTTACATGCAAGACACACAGTTACATTTAAGGTGGTTCGGGAGTATAAAACTGAGCATCTTTTTCAGACATCTTGCAAATTTTTAGTCTGGATTTCAATTAAAGTGAATAAAAACTAGCTATAATTTGTGTTGGGATGCCAACACACAAGTCGCCCAAAATCGCCTTGGATACTTTTTCTTCCCATTCAGTGCAATTAAATATGTATAGAAATAAAATTTCATTGAAATCGGACAAAGTTCACATTTCTAAGGGGGGTGGGTGTAGTAAAATGGCCGCCATTTTGAAACCGGAAGTCGGATTTCAAATATGGTCGCAGATTTGAATTTAGTATACCCGTTTTACCCAGATGACCAATTTTCAAGACGATCCGATGAAAAAAAAATTTCCGCCCACTTTTTCCGACGGCCGCCATTTTGAAACGGCGGCCATCTTGAAAATTTCAAAAGTGCATTACACGCCTTTGAGTGACCCACTATCCAATCCAACAAGTGTTATTCAATTCCCTTGAACCATTTTCTTGTATTAGGGAGGACAACTTTACGATAAAGAATCAGAAGAATAATAATAATAATAATAATAATAATAATAAGAAACGGTGCAAAAACAATAAGTCTCCCAAACTTTGTTTTGGGCGACTTAATAACGGGATCATCAAAACAGAGAGAACTAGAGAGCTTTAGAGAGATGTTCAGAGGAGTAGATAAAAAACGTTTTTTTTTCACTTAAGATTAAAGGTTTTAATGTGTAAACTTGTCTTTTCATTCATTTTAACAGCAAAGAAACATTTTATTTGAGTTTTTAATGTCGATTTTTTAAATATCTTGACGGAGTATCGATGGTCTGTAATGGCGCAAGACACCAAGACACGACCACTAAAGATAAATCTTCATGAACACGTTTATTAATAGTTTTTTTTAAATGATATATGATATAATGATAAAATGA
Organism: Arcuatula senhousia; assembly: GCA_963971305.1. Classification (NCBI taxonomy): domain Eukaryota; kingdom Metazoa; phylum Mollusca; class Bivalvia; order Mytilida; family Mytilidae; genus Arcuatula; species Arcuatula senhousia. The sequence continues at coordinate 45,974,320 of OZ020304.1, read as the reverse complement.
GAGGTTTTTATTTATTTTTTTGAAAGACTTGATTACAAATTTATCTTGACGATAAAAATAAAATTGAATATCAATGATCGGGTTCGTTGTCATTACAGAAAATCCATAATGCATTGCGTTTTGTTGTGTTCCGGCTATAGTTATTGAGGCGGCAATTTCAAAAATCTTCATTATGGGGTACTGACATAAAAAATATGATTTGTTAGAGTTCATATTAGACAACCATAAATAATGGAAGAGCCCTCACGCCACGTCAAGGCTATGAACTATGTGAGGGTGGGCCCCATAAAAATAGTTTTATTAATTCAGGAAATAAAAAAAAATGTAACGTTCCTGATTAATTAAATTTTGAGTCCCCCCTTAGCAACGTGGTCTTATTTCTCGCGTCGAGACATTTTATTTGAGTAAAAATTGTGTCATGAACATTTATTCCACAGGGGAACACCAAACAAAAATCGATATACCGAGATGCGCGATAATTATTACTAAAGATTTGTTCTTTGTATCTCCTGTCATAGACCTGTATAATAAATAGATTTGCAACTTGTTAATTGTCCAGTATATGTGTGAAAATATCACTAGTTTATCAATGAGAGTTTGTTTATTTTTCTAACTTCTTTTATGCCTTTCTATGGAATCAACCAGAATTAATTGCATTAAACAGAGAAATGATTAAGGAAAATCTGTGTGAAAGTTTCATTTAATTTGGTTGAGGAATAAACTTTTAGTGACAATTTAAAGTTGAAACTTTACAAATGTTTTGTAAAATATTGTATTTTCATGAAAACTCGGGTAGTATGGGCTCTTTTGATACTCCTAATTAAGGGTACCCTCATTTCAATTTAGATAATTTAAATATAATTATTTGAATAAAGTTCAACAATTAAAATTTTTATAAAAGGCAGAAAAGTATGTATTTTAATCAAAATAGTTTACTCATTGATAACTTCAACACCAGCAATGTCTCTTGCTATTATTGGCCATAGTTTTGTCAGGCGCATCGCATACCATGAACTTCTTGCTTTCAAACATGAAGACTTACATGTTGTTGGGTTAGGCGGGGCAACCGTAAAGACTTTAGCCGAAAGTTATGAATTGATTTAGTTGATGCTTTACCGACCAAAAAGAATATTTATACAGATAGGCGGCAATGATATCAAGAAAGACACAACATCAGACCAGATCTTCAAAGACATTACAGAATTTGTCAATCATCTCAAAGAATGCGGAGTTACAAAGATAATCATCGGCAGCTTGTTCCCAAGATTTAAACCAAGAGGGATGACTTACCACCAATACGAGTCACAAAGAAAAGAGATCAACCTCAAGCTTAGTGAGAAATATGCAAAATCAACGGGGATCACGTTTTGGAAACTGCGTGGACTAGTTAACCCACCAAGAAGTGCATTTACAGATGGTGTTCATTTAACTAAGAAATTTGAGGATGTATACGCAAGACAGATTAAGTTGGCACTATTTTGTAACACTTTTAAATAATTTGACGTTAGAATTGAAAATTGTCATTGTTTCGTTTATACAAAAAAAATGTTTTATTTTCATGTTTTAATGCATTAGTAATAATAAATGTGCAATTTTATATATATCATGAGTTATTCTTCAACACATAATTATCGTTCAACTACGAAAACCGTAATTCATACGTATCCGACCCTGCACTTACCTGTATTTTTAAGTCGACAGTCGCCATTTTGATTACGATATTTACGAAAAAAAAAATTGCAAATAAAGTTTGAATTGGCCAAAAAACACACAAACAAAGATTTTTGAATGTACATTTACTTTCATAATAACAAAATAGTGTAATTGATTCCAAATTTAATACTTTGGAAAGAGTCTTTGATGTCATTTATCATACACTGGTTTACTCCTCTCTACCGACATCGTAGTTATCTTCGATTCCCACCATATAAAACCATTTAAAACCAACCCAAGTGCTTTCAAATTACTCGAAATACATTAGAAACAAACAATAGCCAGATAACAACATTTATTTCACACAATAAATAATTTTTTTATTAATTCTCTGTCCTCCTCTGTCCTGCTCTCTACTCCTCTGTATATTCACCTACCGAAAATAACACAAGAGATACAAAATTTAATTCTTTATTTTATTTTATGAATGAAATAAATATAACAAATATGTTTAAACAGAAATTAAGCTTTTTCTAAAAAGTTCTATTTTCAGGGGAGATAATTGGCGGGAAACTGTGTGACAAATTTTTATATAGAAATGTGTAGGAAAAATGAGTTTTTCTTAAATATCTAAAAAAGAAGGTCCGTGACCCCAAGTTTTTATCATGTTTTTTAGTAGATTGTATAAGTGGCTTGTCATTTGTGAAATATAATTAAAATCTGATAGGTTTCCAGCTCACAGTGATGCTAAATAACTCTTTTCCCTTTATAATCTATTGGAAAAACGATCTCTAGGCAACCAACTTCGCAAGGTCATAAATCTGTAAAAAGGTCCGTGACCCCCAATTATTTTCGCATTTTTTTTAATGTTCTTTTATCAAAGTTTAATTCTGCAAAATTTAACAAAAATCTGATGGATTTTTCTTATACCCCCGAACCACCTTAAAACATAAAACCCAAATTCAATGTACATAAGACATTCAAAGACAATACAATTGTATTAGTAAACATTTAAACATAACATGGATCGAATAATAGCGAGCATCGCAGATGCGAGCCCTACGGCATTGTGCATGTTTTGAGATGTGCCAGAAATATACTGACGATAAAACCGGAACAGGTTTACTTTTACGGAGTGAAAAAATTAATAGCCAAAGCACGGAGCAAGTAAAACAATCAACCCTCTGGGCTTGTAAAAAAAATCATGATCTGCTATGCAAAAATAAAAAAAAGAAATTCAAAAACAGTGATAAAACCCTCATTCATCCAGTTGTTTATTTTTACGCACAGATTTTTATTTAAACACCATTCGGTCTTTTCCGCTGAAAAACGATTTTCCGGAAATTACCGAGCTAGCTTTAGGCGACATCGTCCCATTGACTAGTCATACCAAATGCATGATACTGACCTAGCTTTGTAAAATTCTAAGTTAGATAAAGAAATACATAAATTTACTGAATAAAACCTACTCATAATAATAAATAAAAGGTTCTTACCTGAAAATGAAAGAAGAGTCTCATCCTGTGGGGTTTCACTCACTCTCCTCAATCCTGCATGATATTTTTACTTCACCGTTTTTTTCCGCCAGGTTTCTAAATGTACCTCCTGTTACCAATGCGTCAAATAAAACACTGATACTCAGAAATTCTCACAAAACCTGACAGAATCTGAATTTTGTTTTGGTCTGCTGAAGAAAAGCGAAATACTCTGACAAGGAAATGACGTCACGTAATCCATAAAGGGATAATTTTGTCCCCGCGCTAAATGTCGTCCCAGAATGTTACAGGATTTATTATTTGCACAAATATTAAATTGAATTTTTAGTAAGTACTTATTGATCCTAGATATTTAAACAACAACTTTCTCAAGCGCATATGATTTGGGTTGGGTGGGGTCAGACTTTGCTACTACCTAATTCTTTTTTTAAATGTTCCCTCTTTACGTTACACTTAGCCAGTCGAGCACATGGATTTATTTTCGATGCTCGCTAAAAAGGCAAGGCCTTAATCATATTAAAAAATAAGTGAAAGACAGTTTTCAAGTTAGCACTTGCAACAAAGAAAAGTGATTATTTGCATGCTGAACAGTGGCACGAGCTGCCATTCCAAGAGTGGACGAGACTTTTAAATTGGTTAAAAGAAGTTTCTGTACTAACGCATTTCATTTGGTTACTGGAAAACCAATCAATTTGTGCTAAACTGTCTGATTCAAGATTTTTTATGACCGTGTCAATGTCATGATGAGCCTATGATAAGGCATTGTCGTCTGCGTAGTTGTAAAGAGTGCTATTATGTGTGAAGATGTTGAATAATACAAGACCGAGACTCGAGCCCTGTGGTACTCCTTTATAGATGTTTTGCCAACCACTTATAATGCTGTACCAAGTTTTACTGATTGCTTTCTGTTGGATAGAAACCGGGTAGTCTTTTATCAAAGTGAGAGCATTCTGAGATAAACCATAGGCTTTTATTTTCTGTTGTAGGAGATTGTGGGGTAAGCAGTCGAAAGCTTACCTAAATCCATTAAAATTGATGCAATGTATTTGTTTTAATCTAAAGACTGCTTCCAGTCTTCAATGATTTTTTGATAATGTTGTATAACAGCCATATCCAGGTCTGAATCCAGATAAATATGGATGGATAACATGTAACCTTTCCCCATTGTATTGCAAACCGTTAAAGCTAGAGAAAAAACTTTAAGTTACAATACTGTTTATAGTAAGTTAAGCCCTACTTAAATTCAATATGATGGGAATACGTATTTTATTGGCCCTTTTTAGAAGTTATGATCCCTTAAATGTCTAAATAACATTTAAAAGCCTTATAGCTGGCAAACTGTTGAAAGAATAAAAAGCTTTTGATTGCTAAAATGTTAAACTAATTGAACTCTACACTTTAATGGCATTAAGTTAATCGATGTTGTCAGATGACCCCTTATTAAACTTGTAGCCCTTACAAGGCAAAATAAGCATTGAAGTCAGGTCAGCGATTCAGGCTCCTGTGAGCCTCTTGTTTAAATCCTCAGTATTCTGTGTAAAACTTCAGGATCAACCAGGCTGAACTAGCTAGACATTAGATTTGAAATATAGGAAGCTTTAGGTTGTTTTGTATAACTCCCCGCGATTTTAAGACATGGCATATGATCGCATTATATAGACTCGATCATGGGTATATATATATACTGTTCACTTTTGCCAAAATTATTGCAACTTTTAAATAAAAATCATCACTATGATGATCAAATCAACCAAATTTACATTTTTTAGAAACATTTTTGAGAAAAGTCATTTATGGACCGATTTTTATGAAATTTGTTTCTATAGATGCGAATTTATTAGAATATTTGTTTATTTGGGCTTTGACTTACGTTTTGTTGTTTTAAAATAGAATTATTTATAGAAGGGTGGTAAAGGGGGATCCAAACACGTGCTAACGAAGCACGAGTTATTAAAATTGACAATCACGTCACGAAATAAACACGGCAAAATTAATTATAAATGTGAAATTCAATCAAATTCTTTTGATTTTGAATAACTTTACCACCCCCTCCCCTATGAATATAAAGAGATTTTTTTTATATTACATTTTCCCTCATATAAATATGTGTCATCAAAATTCTACTTTCTGTCACAGGGCTTGAATTCTGGTTATTTAAATCGATTAAAAAAATAGATCCCCTTCTCTGGTGGGTATTATAGACTTAAGTAGGGGATCGATTTTTTTGTCGATATAAATGATCAGAATTCAAGCCCATGTGCTTTCTGTTTAAAAAAGAATCTTGGTTCAGGACATAGAAATAATTCTTTTTCCAGATTAACAAATAAAGTTCAAAATATCTTCTTGTTGGTGTGAAAATTTATTGAAAATCGGTTCAGAAATGGAGTCACAATATTTTTTTTCTTAAAAAGTTCGAATTTAGTGGATTTGTTTGGGAAATTGGAAGTTGCAATAATTTTGGCACGTCAATGTAGATAGAATATAACGTTAGGGACCACCGTGACCATTTAACTTGAAAGAGGGGGCTTGATTTCTTGTTTTGGTCACAAATTTTCATCCGCGCAAAGCTCGGAAATAATAGTTATTTTTTAAAGGTGTCACTGTCCCGACAAAATATTTTTTTCTAATATTAACATTATTTTATATTAATAGCAGAAATCCTTTTTCAGACATTTCTTCACCTGGCTTTGCTGCCAAAATATTGTTTTTTCATCAAAAATCTTACCCAGAATATTTTTCTTAAAAAACAAGCCCCCCTTAAGTTAAATGGTCGGTCCCTTACCTACTCAAACGGGAACATATAGCGGACTGATTCTTACGTTATCATGCCCACCTGTTAAGGTCTCTCACATATGGGGCTTCTTTGTCCCGTTGACATATTTTCATTATTAAAGGGGTTTTGGAAACGAGAGGTAGACAGATAAATGATTGCAGAAAAAGAAACAAACACATTTGAATCTTTCAAAATATTAGTCTTTTCCGAAAGAGAAATGCTGTTGACTTTTATGCATAAATTCAGCCTGATATGAGTATAAGAACAGCGTCATGGTTTGTGTCAAACTGTTTTTGAACAAAAATTCTCCAAATGGGCAGACCCAGGATTGACTTGACTTGGATGAGGAGAACAAGTGTATTTTTTTTAAAGGTCCCGTTTTTAACGCCTCTATACATGCTGCATAAAGGGGCATGCAACACGGTCATATATTAAAACGTGACGAACAGTACTAATATTTTCAAACCGAGTAACTACGTGCTCAGGGGACGCACCAGTGCTTATAACTTAAACAAATTGTGTCAGTCATAGATGTGCACATTGGCATGTCATTCATCAAATAATTGCACGGTTCTATTTTTATTATAGATTTCCAAACAATTTCTAGTTCATTTCCCTAAACTGAATAAATGTGCAATCTTTTTTTTATAATAAAAATAAAATTAAACATAAAAATGAAACAAATGTTTTCAAGCAAATACCCACCTTATATTTCACCGTAACTTAAACACAGACTAATAAAAAATTATAAATTTTAAAATAGAACAAACATAAAAAAATGTTAACAATCATCTTAAAATACTATTTATAGTAATATTTCTATTGTGAATTTTTGATGCATTGTTGCAAACCGATGATTTATTAATTTTTATTTATTTTATTTTTCATAAAAAACACACAACTGGATACATGTACCTTTTGACTAGGCATATATACTAGTACGTGTATGAAAGTGGTGGATTATGATCATGTATAGACTTAATCTTATTTTTTAAGAGGTCAGGTGGGGCCGGCACCGCCGGTGACGTGTCCCCTGTGCCATTGGCCCCGCTCTGAATCGATCTGAATCCGCCATTGGTATAAATATTTGAAATTAGACATGTATGAAGACATAATGTAGAATAAAACCCGAAAACAAACTAATTGTATCTCGCGTTTTAGGTACTGCACAGAGTAAATAATCGTTAAAAGAAAATGATTATTTTCTAAAATCGTGGTTTATGAATTTATTAAAATAGAGTTGTCCTTCTTTGTCCAGCTAAAAGGTGTTCCAGACCTAAATACATCTAAAAATATAAATATTCATACAATTATTGAATATCTGTACCTTAGGAATAACATTAACTCGGCATGCAAATTCTACTCTCCTCCAAGGGGTGGTCCGGGCTTAGATACTCCCTTTCCTCTGAAGATATTTTTATTTTTTGTAAATTTTCTGATATTTTGGTCTGGAACCCACTTTTGTAGTGGATTGTATGTGTGGAATCTCATCTTTCGAAAATTTCCGGACCCCTCTTAATTGTTGTCGAAACTGTTCAAAAGTAGAATTCGGTATACAAGTATTGAATCTAGAATACAGATTTCACACAATCACAATACCTATCTATTAAAATGTTATTATGTCGTCCAGCCCATGCATCACACACAACCGCCAGTGTTGGCTGCTCCAGAGTACCCGGTACTAGGACCTTCGTTTTCACTGGAACAGTGCTCGTCTTGCACCACGGGGAAGTGCTGGCCGGAATTCTGCAAGACATGTTATTATGTCTTTTTAAGGGAGATGCTATACTTTTATAACTAATTTTATTTATTTTTATTTTTTTTTTACACTTTATTTTGCAAATTGTACCTGTAAGTACCGAAAAAACAAAGTTTTGGACAGTAATCTTTGAACAACTTAATGCATTTTTTGGTTGTTGTTTTTTTTCTTTGTTTATGATAATTTATTTCATGTTTTGACCGGTATAGTCTAGCAAAGAGAAAACTATACATATTAATTTGGTTTGATTTTTTTATACTGACCTCTTGCCAAACAAAGAAAAAAAAATAAGTAGCATTTCCATTTATGTTGATGGAGCAACAGCGTTGCTCACCTGACTTTGACATGTGACTCATACCTGGATTCTCCCAACACGTGCTCGCAGTGAGTAATACAAAATATTGACATGCATATCATTATTTCCAAAATCAAATAAATTAGTCAATCAAACAGCTCAATATCAATAATATTTAATCATAACTTTTCTATATTATCGAATTCAAAAAGCCTCTGTCTATTTGGTTCTTTTGTTTCAAAACACAGGTCTAGGCCATGTTGGTTTTTATATATTTCATACCAAAACATTTATACAAATATTATTTATTATCGACTAAATCAGGACTAAATTATAGTATTTGTTTAACCCAATTTGTTTTTTTTTTTTATTTATTTTTGTAAAACGCCGATATTCTTTTTTCGTGTACAAATCATTGTGCATTTTTAATTTCAATTCAAAGCATTATATTTTAAAATAATTTTAATGAATTGTAAAGTATTAGATCATGAAGCTGTGAAAAAAAAGACTCATATAATGATGACAAACAAAGTCTATCGACGTTGTTGGTTTTTCAAACTCTTGCTAAAACATCATTTAAAAATAAACTTTAAAGTTAGTTTTGAAACCTTTAATTTATCTTACTTTACTCGAAACATATTATTCCTATTCTAAGACTACGTTAAAAAATAATTTATGGGGATGAGAAAACATAATTGTATAAATGAAGTATAACAGAATTGGTTATAAGACAAGATATTATTTAATAAAGTTATTTTATGTTCTAACTCTTTGCTACATCGGTAAAGCACACACCCCTTTTTGCACTTTATGTGTTCTCTGACAATCTTCATGGCTCTTTCATATATTGGAATTTTCATTGTTCTGAAAATGTGTCATCATTTTTTTTCAATTTCTGATTCTGAATCAATAGTTTAACAAGAAAAACTGGATTAGGTCAGCGGTATGATATGGGAGTCTGACCGCGCGTGCATTCGTCTTGGCTGAGTCACTCGACAAAACGACTAATTCTTAATGTGTCAAGCTAATAGAAAGCGTTAGTTTCATCTCATCTTGCGGATGATCTCATCTTTTTACAATTTTGCGTGATTTTTAAATTTAAGAAATTAATTTCTACGAAAAAGAAAAATACAAACTTAATTTAAAAGCTATATATTTTATTATTAAAGAATTATTTTCTGAACATTTTTTCTACTTTTATAAGAATAAAATATTGTATCCTTGACTTGAATGCACAGAAACTATGAGTCATTTTTGTCTTTTGGCTTAGAACAGCAACATCTGTTGTCAACTTAAAATAAATGAGACAAGAAAAAAATAAAATCAAAGGAAACAAAAAAAAATAATGGTTTGAAAGTCATTTTCAACAATTTATATAAAGAAGCTGAAATCATTATAATTATTATGTATTTATATAGCATTTTACTATTAAAAAAAATCAAAACTGCTATTTTTTGTACTTTTCTTTATATTTGACTTGAAAAAAATAATGACAATAGAAAAAATAATAATAACAACAAATACCTAACAATTTTGTACACATGATTTATAAAGTATATGGCATTGTTGCTATTCTCAGGTACCTGTCTGATTTAGCAAAGTGCTAAAAAATCTGTTTTTTGTGAGCTCGATTTTACCTCCGGATTCATGAGGAGGGGACGTGCGGATCGTAACCCTTGGCTAGCGAAGATGTTGTTATATAGACTTGAAACAGAAGTTGAAAATAGAAGTCTATCAATAAAGCATATACCCATTACCATATTGTCGATCGCTTTATTTTCGCGTTACTCATACCGAAAATTTTATGGTTTACATTATGTGTAAGTTTTGAATAAGCTAGATTTCTATATTTCCCATCATGTTTGAAATGATGAATCATAATTGTTTCTTTAGGGACATCAATCATATTCGTTAGCAATTGGATATGAACAACACAAAAAAGGAACAGCCGTATATATTGATGTATTAATAGTCCTTTTTTATATTTGTATTGGGCAGATTTTTATCAATTCTTAATTGCTTATTGTTGTCATTTTTATTCAATTGTTGTTCGATCTTTTGATGTTTTTTATAGTTAAATAAACCAGAACACAATTCTAAACGTTCTGGGAAAATATTAAAGATACATTAACAGGCTTTAAAAAGCTACAAAAATCAGTAATTGGTTTAGTATTTTTTATTACCCGTTAAGTTCATTTGTTTCAGAATCTGAGAAATGAGAACTTTTGGTTAATTGTAGAACTTGACCAATGAGTCAACAATATGGTATATTCTCTATAAATTATATTTTTTGCCACTATGCATGATACGTTGGCCGTGTAAAATAAATGCAAATTTCACAATTTTTTTTTATACAAAAATTATGTAAGCTTTCTCAAATACTTGTAATGTAATTTATAATTTTGACGAACCAAAATTTAAGATATGTTATTGCGCAATTCAGCTGTGAATGACTATAGTATTTATAGTCTTATAAGATTCCATGTAATTGCTCGTGGAATATAAATTGTAAACCCAAACAAATCTATATAAAAATTTTAAATGACAGAGCATTTTAATTTTTTTTTGTTAATCTTAATGTCTAAAGGTAGGGAAGTTATTTCGTTTTCATTTCTTATGACGTTTCCCTGAAAGACTGGAAGTTGAGTTCTGGTATTAAGTTCTACGCCCTGCAAAATGCGTAAACTGAGAGTTATAAGTGCTCGACTGGTCAGTGGAAACATCTTAAAGTATAAAGCTATACATCTCCCACACCGAAATGAAAGACCTAAACTCAAACAAACCACAGGACTTACGATTACTTAAACATTCCGACCTATATTGTTTCCGAAAAAACAAAGCATCCATATGTGCGTGACAGTTATAATTTGCCAATCTGTAAATTCGAAATTATAGTACTTGCAAACACACGAATTTGGTACAATTTCAATAAACAGAGTTTATAGCAATCGGTGATCATGAAAACCGTTTTATTATCTTTTCATAATGGTACCGAACGGTGCACTTTCTGGTAAACAAGTAGTAAAGTTAACAAAAGCTATAATAACGCCTCGTTCGTTTGTTATAGATGCATTTATTGTTGCTAAGCGTTAGTCTTATAACAATTGCAACACATACAGGCTGACGTAACAAGCTTTAATAACTATGTACCTGTCGAAAATATGATCCTGGAACTTGGAACCAGTCCACATTGTTGTAGGTGTATCCGCCAACATGTGTCAAGTATTTTTAGATCATAAGACATATTGATGTTCGGTTTATGCACGTTATGCATGCAATGTACGAAATTTTGGATCATGGTTGCTTTTTTCAAGGCATCCTGTACTAGAAGGCTTTTTAACGAATTACACTTTGTTATGTAGTCCCACATATTCAAATTTTGAATAAAATAAAAATCTTATTCGTTGAGTGCTTATAACCACGCGTTGGTGCGATACTCGCTCTTATATAATATAGCTGCTCATCATTGCAATGTCGAGGGTATACCTACGGACTTTTGATTGTCAACGCCTATTCGAAAGAAGCCGCTTCGGCAATTCAACTTTTTAATTTTCGAGTTTTTTTTATACTTAATACGTTGTATTATGACATTTCATCATCAGTTTCCAGTCATTAATATGATTACTGATGCAGTCTTTCAGTTGAAAAATATAATGTTATTTGAATAATACAGTTAATATAGTACATATAGTACATGGAAACTATAAACCACTGGGAAATCAATTTTTGCCGTAAAATAGAAAAAAAATTAATCTATTAAATTATAATATCTCTTAACAAAAGGACATGCTAGAAATTAATCTATAATAGATTATATAATGGAACCAGCTGCCTGTAATACCAATAATATTATTGTTACTTTGACAAGGCATGCAATATTGGACTCAGCATATTTTTGATCTCTTAAAAGGTGTAGAACATAAACAAACTGTTAATTTCATTATAATTGCCTAGACAAAGTAAGTCAAGATGTTTTTATTACCTCCATATTTAACAGACCCCCCTCCAAAAAAAAAAAACACAAAAAAACATAAAAACAAAAAACAAAAAAGAAGCCAAACTTCCATATTTAACATACCCCCCCACCCCCCCCCCCCAAAAAAAAAAAACCAAACAAACAGCAAAACAAACAAACAAACAAAGTCATATGATTTGTTTTTTTTTTAATTGATTAAAATTAAGATGCGATTCCAAAATAAGACTATGCTATCACCTTTTTAAGAAAAAATGCAAGGTGAAGACAAAAATAATACTTATTTCTGGATCGTGATTTTCTTATGATTAGGCCACGAATCTATTTGTTCGGTTTCCGTGTTGGCATTAGAATAAGACCGCCAGTGAGCATTCGGGGGGGGGGGGTATGGAAAAAGATTATTATGTATCATATAGAGATTTAGACCATCGAAACTAGACAGATTGGATAAATATTGATGTTTTTACCCAAATTCAAATAGCTTGCTGGAGATAATATTTGTTTTAATTCCATCACACAAAAAATTCCATTTTGTGCTTTCTTTTTTCTTTATTTCAGTAAAATCAGATGTGACTGGTTGTCTTGAACTTTGTTCTCCGGTCGTACCATTGAAACATTTACTCATTTTGATAGAAAAACCACCGATCGTTCCTTATGAACTAGCTTGACTTCATTTTGATTGGTCATGATTTGTCATAACCTCTGTGGTTACTGCACTCGATTACTGTTGACCAATATCTATTTATAGATTCTAATATTTCATTAATCAGGTAACCGCAGACCTATCACATGGAATCGTACCGAAACAGAAACAGGTGTTACCTTTATCGGCAGGTGATAAACTTCCTGTTATTTTGTAATTATCAAGTAAGTATTATCTAAGGTATCAATTTGTTTTACGTTTCACTTCTCTTTCAGATGTAGTAAATAAACCGAATACGGAGCAACCCGAGGAACAACCAGAAATTGTACAAAAAAGTTTCAAAATCATGCAGTTTGCTTTCCTCGTTGTTGGACTTGTCGACACAGATCAGAAAATATTTTGCAACATACCCGGGGGGGTTAGTCCCATTGTATGTGGTCATACCTATGTGCCGCAAAACAGGGTCTGTTTTTCACGGATTACTAGTCATGAACAGGGTCATAATTTTCAACTCTGTAAAGAACAGGTTTATAAATGACTTCAAAATATCCATCATAGGTAATTTAGCATATCATTTTCATAGTAGAACAATCAATTTCCAAAAATAATTGTCATTTTTTCCCGAAATATTTGTTCAATATGGTAAAACGTACTTACTATCATTGAAATACTATGAAAATGACTTCATTTGACTTCTCTATATCTGTGACAGGGTATGGTTTTGTATGTTTTTGAAGTCACGAACAGGTCCAGGTCTGACAACCTCATCGGCACATAGGTATGATATATATAGGAGAGTAACCCCCCGGGGCAACATACCAGCTATACTAAATATGGACGCTTCAGGCACATAAAATATCCCTAGTTGACTGTCACCAGTGCACCACATAGGCTGTTATTCGCATTTACCCACCTCTGGTCTTCAAATTTACTTTTCTTTTTGTTTCCAATTTAGCCAACAGGGTAAAAGCTTTCTACCTATGGCATAACCCCATCTATAATTTTCTTGGAACGCGACGAATAGATGTGAAGGCTTACTGAATACCTGAACACCATGATTAAGAGTTAGAGGGTTGGTTGCCTTTACGTTTACTTCAAAGAATCTTGTAACAAACACAGAATTTCGTGTTCATAGAACAAGACATCACTCTCTGTTATTGGGCTTTGTAACGCGTTTTTAATAAGGAGAAAAGTGTTGAAGGCCACCTTATAAGGTCAATTCATTTTTCCATGATGATCAAAATGAATATTGATATAAATTTTTATATATAAAAATCTTGAAAGTGCCAATTTACATGATACTGCGAAAACCATGCCAAAATTACATTTTCTTCAGAAAAAAAGATAGTTCTGCTTGAAACTGCTAAGTAAACCTTATATGGCGAAAAACCTCCCATTCCTTAACAAGGATAGAATTTCTGTTCATTCAGACAACCACGTAAGCCCTTTAACTGCATCATCCAATGATGTAACCACGTTTATTGATAAATCGTGACAATTCATGAGCTAAAGAGAAAATTTTCTATTTTACAGTGCTTTGTCATCAAGTTGTCTTCGAGTGCGTGCACGTACAACTGGAGCTATTTAATTTGCGTAAATAGTCACTTAATTTGCCATAAATTACCATCAGCCCTATACAAGGTATCATTACAAATTGAATTGATTTTTTTTTTCGTTGTAAAGGAGAGTGTTTACTATAACATTGAGATAGAGATTTTTTTCCATTGACATATTGAATTAGAAAGACATTAGAAGAGATTTTTGTTTACCTGATTGCTCATTAAATGGTTGTTCTTAAAACGTAATTTGCTATTGATATAAAAGATGAAATGCGGTTTTCATCCATGGATTGATTGATTTTTGTTTGGTCAATAACCACTTAACGTATTAATTTCTATAAAAGCAAGGACAAGTTATGAAAAAAGAAGATAAGTTGAACGAGCTCAAGGAATGCAAGGATGCAGTTTAAATACTGAAACTGCATGTAAAAATAAACTAGAAGGGTAACATCTAAGCTCCCTGGTATTCTAAATACACATTAGTTCAATAACTCCAATTTCTTTTTTATTTCATCTGAAATAAGCCAGCTGTATACTTTTTAACCCACAACACAAAATAGCAAGATTGCAATGACAGATCCTTCGTTTTGTTAGGTATCTATCCGTCTGTCGTCCAATGGTTTTCAGACAATTTCTTTCATAAAAAAACTTTTTAGATTTAAACGAAACTTTGCAACGTTGCCTAGATTTCAAAGAAATGCATTTTTTCGAGTTTTGCCAACTTGAAAATGTTTTGAAATACGTGACATAGAACTATAAAATGTCAAAAAGATTTTGAGTTGACGAAAGGAGACTCAGCCGATAAGGAGCAATATACTCATTGCCCTCTGTGCTATCTTTCGTTACTAATATTTATATATTTTAGTAAACTGTGATGTACTGATTCTTTGCAATGATCCAAACAGCTCATCTTTTTGTATTAACTACCTACGATCTAAGTTTAGAAGCAATTAATTTATCTGTGTAAACGAACGTCTGCCGATAGAGGCCATCTAAGTTTAGAAACTGTTGTTTTGTGCAGTTTGTTTTCCCACGTGGTTTTGTTCTAATGAGATCTCAGAGCGAAAACATAGTGACTTAGCAGTTTGGAATTCATCTCGATCGTGCAATGACGTAGAAGCTCGTTCTTATCTGCCTTAAAGGAAAAAATCTTGCAGGGATCAATGTGGCAAGAATATTGGCATTGCGTCGACGACCCAACTGAATAGTCATATTGACGTAGACAATTAACGTCTTTGGTCTTTGAAATTAAATTAACACTTGGTTTTAGATAACAAGAACCAACGGCAACTTACATATGACTTAGATGGCCTTAGATGGAAACAAATTATATTGATTCTGATGCATTGCTGTTTTCTGAAGCAGAGTTGCATGCATATGTGCATATATTTATAAATTGTGTCCTGAAAGTCATTTTTAACATTTTTTCTACTACGTCGATTATGACGAAACAAACGTGTGCGATACGTATACAGTAAATGTTTTAAATTTTTTTCAAGGTCGATTTTTAACAGCTTTGGCAACTAATCTGCATTTTCTGGACGACCTTTTGATTTTGAGGGGGCTGGCAGTTTTTGTAAATAAATATTCTGGCCTGTAAAAAGTTGGAAATAAATAATCAGGCCTCTGTTTGCAAGAAAATAAATAATCCAAGATCCTTGCTCATTTAAGCTATTGTATGCAGAAAATAAGTATTCTCGCTGCATAGCGGCGAAAAATAAATATTCTGGCCCGCAAAATTTTGAAATCTCGACCAAAACTGCCAGCCCCCCCTCAGAATCAAATGGTCGTCCCCTTAACATACGGAAAGGTGTTTAGATGAGAAAGCCCATTTACGATTTGGAAAGCCCGAGCTCGATCGCATGCCAAAAAATATCCAACTTTACTTTTGCAGACAACTTCTTGGAAAATTATTTATTGTATTAATTTTCTTTCAAAGTAGCAACGGGGCCTTAGTTGGTTTTCTAACGGTCTGGTCATTATTGGTCAATGTGTTTCGTAAATAAATTAAATCCTACATAAGGAGTTCTAGAAGATAAAACCGATTAAAACTACAAATTGCTGAACCGATGCTTATCAAAACTTTAAATGTTCCCATGCAGGAATGTCTAACATTTGTTCCTTTTTACGTCTTTCCTATTCACTATGTTGATTAGTTCATGTTTAAATTCGTTCTTGTTCTTGTTTTGATCAAACTCGTGGCGAATGGACACAAAACAGTCAACTGATTTTGAACAACGGCAACTCAATTCCTTTTACCATGTATGCCGTAAGATATGAAAGCTTATTTGGGTCACATTATGTGGTGCCACATAAAAAAAATAAACACAAATCGTTCCCACGAGTTGACAATTCGTGGCCACGATTTAACAATTCGTGGCCACGAATTGTTGAGTAAACAAATCGTTCCCACGATTTAACAATTCGTGGCCACGATTTGTTGGGTAAACAAATCGTTCCCATGATTTAACAAATCGTGGCCACGATTTGTTGAGAAACAAATCGTTCCCACGATTTAACAATTCGTGGCCACGAATTGTTGGGTAAACAAATCGTTCCCACGATTTAACAAATCGACGATTTAACAATTCGTGGCCACGATTTGTTGGGTAAACAAATCGTTCCCACGATTTAACAAATCGTGGGAACGATTTGTTTCTCGTGGCCACGAATTGTTAAATCGTGGGAACGATTTGTTTCTTGTGGCCACGAATTGTTAAATCGTGGGAACGATTTGTTTCTCGTGGCCACGATTTGACAAGTCTTGGGAACGATTTGTTGTTCGTGGCCACGATTTGTTAAATCGTGGGAACGATTTGTTTACTCAACAAATCGTTGGAACGATTTGTTTCTTGTGGCTACGAATTGTTAAATCGTGGGAACGATTTGTTTCTCGTGGCCACGATTTGACAAGTCGTGGGAACGATTTGTTGTTCGTGGCCACGATTTGTTAAATCGTGGGAACGATTTGTGGCCACGATTTGTTAAATCGTGGGAACGATTTGTTTACTCAACAAATCGTGACCACGAATTGTTAAATCGTGGGAACGATTTGTTGTTCGTGGCCACGATTTGTTAAATCGTGGAAACGATTTATGTTGACTCAACAAATCGTGGCCACGATTTATTAAATCGTGGGAACGATTTGTTTACTCAACATATCGTGGGAACGATTTGTTTCTCGTGGCCACGAATTGTTAAATCGTGGGAACGATTTGTTTCTCGTGGCCACGATTTGACAAGTCGTGGGAACGATATGTTATTCGTGGCCACGATTTGCTAAATCGTGGGAACGATTTGTGTTTACTCAACAAATCGTGGCCACGATTTGTTAAATCGTGGGAACGATTTGTTTACTCAACAAATCGTGGCCACGAATTGTTAAATCGTGGCCACGAATTGTCAAATCGTGGGAACGATTTGTGTTTATTTTTTTATGTGGCACCACATAATGTGACCCAAATAAGCTTTCATAGTAAGATTATATTTGATAATTATGATTTTTTTAAATTTCTGATTTTACCCATAAGGGTAACTGCAATAAAGAATCTAAATTAAAATTTGACAATATCATGCATTCAATATGCGATAAAAAAAAATCATTTAATAGCAACTTTTCACAATAAGCATTGTAAACAAAAAGCATTTCAATAATATATTTTGTTTGCATCAGGGTCTTCCTTGTATATAATCTTAAAAACTCAAAAAGGCTTTTTTCAGAGAGCTTTTGTCTGTATACATGCTTCCACGAAGGCATTTGAGGGTCTGTTTGCCGACCATCTGTTCATCGATATTTTTTTCGACGTCTTTATTCTAAAGAATAACTCACACTTCATCAATAAGTATTTGAAGAAAACAAAAATTTCATGTCTTTTGCACAATGGAATCTGTATATCGTCATTTTGGTTGCTTCAGTTAGTAATATCTTGGAAGACAATATCAATCAGTCTAGTGGACGTTTTTTTTTCAGCCAACAATAGGGACTCCAATGAGCACTAGTAATTGTGCACCTTTGCTTGCTGATTCTTCATTCATATGAAGCAGATTTCTTACAATCACTTCAAGACAAAAAAGATCGCCGACTATCTCGGTCTTTTAACTTCATTTTCCGTTATGATGTCCTTTCACTGAACAATAGTCGTTTTGGTGACTTTCATTATTTTCCATGTTTCTCTGACTAGTGATCTAGTGTATATTAGAGTTTCATATTGGTGGAATTATAAAATCGGACCGTTTTGTTAGTAGTAGCTATAGTTTATTTTTCATTTGTACCTCCCTTTGGATAGCATTGCTCCTTAATATGTAAAGATACATCAACATTTTTTTCCAATGCTTTGGTGCTAAAAATCACATTATTGAAGATGGAACGGATACTATATATAGGGTGTGGTTTGGTATGGTGCCCCTAACAAGTCAAGCTGGGGAGCAACCTGTATGAATGAAGACAACGTGATGGCATGCATCATGCAACATGTTAGGTTCAATATAAATTCATTTGTTCTGATAAATTTGATAACAAGAAATGATTACCGGTAGAACATAGCTTAAGTTGTACTTATGAAATAACATTTTTTCATTTGAGATAGTGAAGTCAGGTTCTGTCTCGGGCAACGCTCCAAATCTTGTTTACTCAAACTGTATATTTTAAGATTTTTGTAGAGATATATCTTAAGATTCAACAGGTTGTATTTTACTAAAATAGAATACTAGGATGAATCATAAAGCAAACTGACGTACTTTCTTCATTTCATTCATAACTATCAGCATGTCACTGACCTGTAGGGTGCAACAATTCATGCATTTTGTGCATCCAAAATGATAAAAAGATAAATCAGGGTATAGAAGATAGGAATAGCTGCTATTTTGTGTCTGTGGCAAAAAAGTGATTATGCATCATAAATCGCCCATTTTCTTACTAGTATCTGAAAATACTAAAATGATGCTGCACAAGACATTTTAAAACCGATGCGTTTTCCAACAGGTAACGACTGGGAAACTCAAGGATGGTTTCAAAGTTTATTAGACGTACTATTGGACAAGAAACAATAGAAGACCGTTTTACTTTTGAGCCTGCCACGCTTATACAAAAAATCTTAAGGAGAGAAAATTCTTTGAAACCGCCTCAAATGGAATTCTGACCCAACACAATATAATTTTTAGTCATTGTCACAATATCTTTTCTGAGCAAGTTTAGCTTATCAATAAAAATCATCCCAGGAGTGACCACTTCCACGGCAACGAGTCGGGGCGTTTGCCCACAAGACAATTGGAATGTATGCTTCAGGTGCTTAAATTTAATAACGGCGGGGTTGTCCATACAGAAAACTGCAAACCAAATTGTTCACGTGTGCGGAAAAATGCCACAGAATAAAATGTTCCTCGCACGCAGGCATTGTTTGACCTTACATGTCCCCCTTTTTCTAGTGCCAGATAACACGTTTTCCCGATTGGCCTTGTTTCTCGATCCCATTGTTTTTACCCCTAACACGTTCATCTCCATTTTTTAACCGAAATTGCACTGTCAGTAAACTAAATAATAGTATTTAAAGATAATGATCTTCAAAACTTTCTGGATAAATCACCCAATGCAATTCAGATGACCTCATTACTTTTGTTGATCTTTGAGTTCCGTTGCCAGACCAACAGTTACCGCTCATAAAAAAACTAGTACCGGCAGTCGGATATTCCGATTTATCATCCATATCATCCAACGAATTTAAAATTCTAGGAATGTTTTATTTTGTAACTATATAGTTTCAAAACAAACACCGATTGATTCATAGGTGATCGATAGTATGGTTTTGCAACGTAATTGTGGCATGACTATTATAAGGTAAATTCGTGATACCGGAAATGAAAAAAAATACAATCATAATCATGACTTTATATATTGATTAACTATTACTTAAGCAAACAAGTAGCTCTGACTTGTATTAAACAAGACAAACGAGTCTTTGCGAAAAAAATTAATCGAAGAATTTTTTGAAAATACTGATCATTATGAACAATATAATGACAACCAAAAATTAAAAATACTTCTTAATCCAAATAGCTATAAACAAGTTTATGTTATAAGTTCCTATTAAAAACAATCATTAGTATTGAGGACAGCCTCAGGGGACTCTTAATAAAATACTTGCAAAGCCTAAATTGCATTGTTCACGTAAAATATCCAGTATTATAGTATTATACGTTAATTATATATTTCTACTGTTGTTTTGTTATATTATTTGTTTTTGTCACAAACTCTGTCTAGATGTTTATATGACAATAAATTTGATTGAATGAATGACTTTATTTGCATAAACAAATACATGTTATAGCAATGAACAAACAATACAATTACATGACAGAAAACAGAGAACAATACGATTACATCTACTTAAGAATATCAGCTCTTAATTTCCAAGCATGTTTTAAATAGTTACAGAATTTCCTTGTTAGTTTGAAAGATTGACATTGAAGTAAATTTGTCAGTTTTCTCATATTAGCCCAAGAACAATAGTATTTTGGTAAATAAAATAATCTTAATGATCTAAAAGCTGGGCAGACAAGTACAAAATGGTATTCATTTTCAACACAGTTCATTGAACAACATTTACAAATTCTATTTTCTCTCAAAGTATTATTAAATCTACCAGTTTCTAATTCTAATTTTAAAACACCACATCTAAGCTTAGTTAACAAATTAATGTCAAATTCAAAAGACAAATAACTTTCCAATGATAATGTATTCTTATATAATTTGTATACACACAACTTTTCGCTATTATCAACTAATGACAACCAATCCTGATAATACTGGTCTGAAATACGCTGTTTAATAAACTCAAATGAAACATTTACATGATCTTGATTAAGCCATACATAGTTTAACCCTAGATTAAATAAGAGATCTCTGACATTTGATGCCCAATTATTTTTACCATGATTTGCATCAACATATAAAATTCGGTATACATCATATACAAAGGGTGGTCTATTACAAACAATGTTTAACCAATATTTCATAATTCTAAATTTTCTTAAAACTTGCATAGGAAAATGACCAATTTCTCCGTACAAAAATTCAATAGGAGCAGACCTAGGTAGTTTGAGAACATGTCTACAAAATCTGTTCAGGATAACATCAATATCTTTAGCTTTATGAAACCCCCATGTCTCTGAAGCGTAATTCAATACCGAACCAACCATACTGTCAAAAAGTTCACATTTTTCAGATGGGCTAACATAAATGTCATGAAAGGATGATATTAATGATGATAAAGCTCTCGCGCCTTGCTGTGATAGTCGTTTTTGTGTCTGTTGAAATTTACCATTATACGACAGAAGAATCCCAAGATAAACATAAGAATTAACAATTTCGAGTTCACGCCCATTGTAATAGAAGTTATCAACAACTGGTTGCCATCCATTTCTGAATACAACTACTTTAGTTTTGTCAGTGTTTACAATAATATTCCACTTATCACAATACAGTTGCAGTTTATCTAGTAGTATTTGTAATGTTTCGGGCGATTTTCCAAATAGCACCGTATCGTCCGCAAATAAAAGGAGATATATCAATAAACCATTGATATCACAAAGATTCGGATGATCAGTCGAAATTTCGTTCGCAATGTCATTTATGAAAAGCAAAAAAAGCATAGGTGACAGAGGCTCTCCTTGCTTTACTCCAATTAAACTATCGAAAACATCAGAAAGTATATCGCCATTCCGGACGCGTAACTGAACAGATGAATAGACAGCTTTAACCGTTTTAATAAACTTAGAGCTTATTCCAGTCTGGTAGAGTTTATAGTATAGAAGTCGCCGGTCCACCTTGTCGAAGGCTTTGCGGAAGTCTATAAACGAGCAATATAGTTTATCTTTTTGTTGCAATGTGTGATGAATAATTCCGTGTAATGTGAATATTGCGTCCAGTGTTCTCCTTTTTTCAAAAAGGTAAGGTGGGTGTTTTGAGTTATCTTTCTTTTCCTAATAGTAAGCCAATATGTTAATTTTCTCGCCAAATAGTCACATGATCACAGCTCAAATGTAAACCTTCATTGGCATTGCAGAAGTTCTTTCATCAAATATTCAAACTTTATTGTATGTTTTATGTGCTTTTTGTGGATTAAACTATTTCTAAGTTGAAGGTAAATATCAATATTCTTTTTTTTCAATATAACCTTTGAATAAACCACATGGAGACACGTGCCAGCAATTTTTTATTTACTCCATTTTTGATTGGATGATAAGAATTTTACATCGATAAATTATTCTTAGCACCTCCTGTTTTACCTTGTCGGCAAATTTCTTTTATGTTTGCTGGTCACCTATCGATCTATGGTTTTAATTGGCTTGGGTTATAAAAGTGTCACTCAATGTCTTTATTTAATTAGTAACAAAAGACCTAATTAAACATGGATTTTTTTTGAAAATTGCCGACCACCTTACCAAAATGAAAGGTGGTCGGCTCTGGAAAAAAGGTGGTCGGCACACCCGGCTTAAACGGCGAATGGAGAACACTGGCGTCATTGGTAGATCGATTCGGACGAAATCCAAATTGGTTGTTCAAAAGTTTGTCTTCCTTTTCAGCCCATGATAACAAACGACGATTTAATAAAGATGTATAAACTTTGGAAACAACGCTTACAAGAACGATCGGACGATATTTATTTGGGTCCTGGAGATCGCCGCTTTTTGGTACCGCAATTACAATCCCTTCCGACCATGAATCCGGAAATAGACCATTTGAAAATAAAAAGTTAAATAATGGTTTGAAAATCCTTGCGAACAATACAGGGTTGGCTTTAAGCATCTCGGTAATAATACCATCGTTACCCGCACTTTTCCCGTTTTTAAGTTTGTTTATTGCAGTTACAATTTCAGTTTCCGAAATTTCAGCGTCAAGAAATTCAATTTGGATTTCAGGACATGGGCCATTTATTAGTTCCGCAACACGATCATTTATATCTGTGGGTGGTTCTCCTAACAGCAGTTCAAAATTTCTGGCAATTGCATCGCCGTCCGCACTATTTCGAGAACGTTTTCTAGGTCTGACATAGTTCCAAAACTTTTTGGGCTCAGTACGCGCCATGCGACACATTTCAATACCCTTTTCGCGTTTGAATTTTTCCTTGGCTCGTCGTTTAGTCTTGTTGTAAGAATTTCGTGCGAGGATAAAAGAATGTCTATTAGCGTCCGTAGGATGGCGGTTGTGTAGATTTCTAGCTTGAGTAAAAACAAGTCTATCACGAGCACATGAATCGTCAAACCATTCATTTACATCTCTCGGATTGTTTATGTTTGCTCCGCAACGTACAGTTTTTCCAAACATTTTGAATGCGCAATCATTTATAATACGGTTTATATCAGCAATAGCATGGTTTAAATCACTTACGTCAGATATGTCATTTACCAAATTTACGAGGAAATCACTGTGTAACAGAAGAAGATCGTTGTATTCGCCAACCTTTGATATATCCCACTTAATAATATCCTTTCGAAAAGAAGTTTGTTCAGCGACCATTTCAGAGTTACGGTTAATATTGAATTTCAGCGGTGCATGATCCGAGAATTCGTTAAATTCGAGAATGTCAAAATCGTTAATAAAACTATAATTTTCCGGAAATAGCAGAAAATAGTCATTGACGCTTTGTCCTCTCGAAGTACAAAAAGTAAACTTGCCATCGGAGTCACTGCCTAAACGTCCGTTTGCAATTGTAAGACCGGTGTTGTAACACAGTTGAAGAAGATTACGACCGAAACGGTTCACAGTTTTATCTTTTTAGTTACGCTTAGAGACATTTGGGATTTCATCTACAAAAACACTATTTACAAACCTATCAAGTTTATCGGAATCTAAAATATCACTTATATCACCCGTCCGGCTGTTCAGATCGCCAGTTAGAAAAAAAGTACCCATAGTTTTATACACATTTACAATATTATTAAGAGTTTCAAAGAAATCAAAGTCACTGAGCTCATAAAAGTTAGACCTTTCATGTGGTATGTAAGCAAAGCATATATATATGTCGTCACTTAGACTAAAAAAATGTTTACACAATTTTATTACAATAATACCCTCATTAAAGGTTTTAACAACACTTATACCTTTCTTGATATATTTTTTACAAAAAATTGCTATGCCACCCTCACATCTTGTCCCAATACTAATATTTCTATTCAAATAGACAACATTATCAAAACTTTCAATATCAATAATTTGATCACAATTTAGCCAAGTTTCACAAAAAAATACAATATCATATTCAGAAACTTAATTCAAAAAATTGTTATCACCAATACAAGAATTCAACCCATTTATATTCCAGGATAGACACTTCAGATTACATAATTGTTCTCTTGGTAACCCCTATTCTGGTTTATACTCTTTGCCTCCTACGAAAATCTTGTCCCTCACAAAGTAGGCCTTTATATCGCGATCTCGCAGTTCTTTTAATTTCGGCAAAAGTTCTTTCCTACGACTTTGTATCTCGGCCGGTAGCTGCTCGGAAACACCATAGTTGGTATCTTTCAAGTTTTTAGCATGGGATTTAACAAGATCTTTGTCCTCAAGCCGCGCAAACTTTGCAATTATTGGTCTTGGGTTCTGGCCTTTCTTTCCAATGCGGTAGGCATCGTGGATAATTATGCGTCCTGGGGTAACTTTCATCATATTTGTACAAAAGTCATAAATTGTATCAGTGTTGTCTTCTCCCACCCTCTCAGGGATATTGTAAAACACCAAGTTGTTTGACATTGATTTGTACTGCGTGTCAATAATTGTTTCTTTGAGCTTTTCGTTTTCGTCTTTAAGCGTTTTCATAGTATCTGTCATTTTGTGTTCAAATTTTTCTAAATCATTTGTACTTGAACGTAATGTTTTTGAAATTGTATTTATTTCGGTCTTCATGTGTTCAAAGTTAAGTTTGTTTTGGTCATGTTGGTCGCTTATAAACTGGGTTCCACGCTCTACATGTTCAAGTCTTTCGTCAAGAGATTTCGTTCCTTTTTCGAGTCGAATAACTTTGGTGTTGATTTCTGTCACAAGATGATCAATTTGTTCGAGTTTACTTAGTTTGTTTTCAATATTGTCAATCCTTTTGAAAAGTTCATCTACCCAAGGAGGGGGGCGGTCATGTGAGGATTGATGATTGATTGGTGAAACGTGCTGAATATTAGGAGGTGGAAACATTGCAATAGGACTGGAGCAATATTGCTGGCTTAATGGGAACGGAAAAGAATGTCCGGGATGAAGAATCGGTTGTATATCGTGGCCATTTGGTTGTGTCAATGTCTGTGTTTGGTTTGCGTTGACGTTCGACATCTTGACCTCTTTGTTTACAGTTGAACTTGGTGAGTCGTGTTCGATTTGTGTAGATATTGATTTGTCCGAATCGTTGGATTGTTTATTTTTCTTTTTATTTTTCGGTTTCTTCACACTTGGATTGTTTAAATCACTATTGTTCATCCGCTTTTTACCTTTATTTCCCATAACAGAGAAAAAACAGCAATTTGAAAGATTTTTCTACGGAGCTTTAAAAACACTGCATGTCTCCATTTTCTGTCACGTGATCATTGATTGATTGATTATTAAAAGTACACACACGAAAACCGACTACGCATATTTTCAAAATGTGATATTTGGCATCATAATGCTATTTGAAAGTGTTACTAGTGTAAAGTAATTTTATTTTTTTGGCACCAGGATAGTTATTTGAAAAGTGGTATAGTGGGTTAAACCATCCACGACACGGAGTGAATGGTTTCTCAATTCTCTTTTAACCTACTTTACTTTGGGGTGTAATTAAAAATTATTACATAACATTCTACTGTACATACTTTGCATTGATTATCGGTATTACGGAAATATCAAAAGAATAAGCAATATACTTTTGAGGTGTCATTCTTCTGTGTAATTCCTTTAAGTAATTTTACAGCGTCAATCATGCACATTCTGACGTATGACACCAGTGTATACAACAGGAACACCTAACAACAAACAAAACAGCTATAGTAATGCAGAACTCATGACTGTAAATTTCATCCAATATAGTTCACATTACTTTAGAAAGAATTGATATAGAATTTTATGTAATGATAATAAATACAAGTACCAAAATGGGTATACAAACGAGTAATTTGGTAATGCTGTATGCATATTTCAAGGAGTAACTTCTCATCAGCAGCATTAAAATCAAACATTGGAAGGTCAAATACCAAAAGGTATTGATGTAAAAGTACTCAAAACCAAACAAGTTCTGAGCGGAAAGCTTAATCCAGCACTGAGGATATCGACCATGTGCAGTATAAGGAAAGAAACCTAGTGTTTTAAACATTTGAAATATAAAAATATCGGAAATTTCAACGACAGAAAAGTATTAAAATGTATTTGTTAATAAAATACCGGTATAGTATGGCAGCAATTTTAACACGGACATAAAAGAGAATGAAAATAGAACGACATAAATGTGGAACAATCACCTCCAATTCAGAAGTATCGAATCGTTAACTTGAGACTTGATAACATACTCGTAGTAGAAAGCAAAGACGAGGTGAACAAACAGAAACTTTGGCATGAGAAAACTACCTGAGGAAATGGCAAAATACGATATATTGCCATTAAAACATCGAAAATTTTGATTGAAGGAAAAAAACCTCTTCAAATAAGGTGACAGGTCCATATCAGACTACAACATCTTATGTTTCTGGAGTAGATTACTGCCTTGAATATTTGAATGTACTTGATATGGTGAATGCACCATGTTGGGAAAATGTGACGTCACGTTTCTCGCACCTTTAAGAACTGTATATGAAGTAGGCCTTTTATGCTGCAGGTTTCGATAATAGTAGGAACCCCTGCAGAAGGCTGAATTGCCCGATCTTAAATATTTCTCCTTTTTCTAGTGGCTGCATAACTCTCGTACTCCTTATTTCCTTCACATGTTCATTGCAAAAGTAAAGCAATAACTGACTATACTAACGTAATCAAAAACCCCGAATAGTTCCGTCACAGGAATAAAGCAGGGGTGCACTATTAGAATTTTCTTTTAATTCCTTTTAGCCATGTACTTTATAATGAAACGTACGAATAGACAATTTACTTGTTCGTTCACCCGTTACAAATGGTGTATAACCATAGTTAAGGAAAAAGCAGATTTACCAATGGGATATCCGAATGTCAAAGTCCGAAAGGGCAGAGACAAAACCAGTAAAAACAAACAAGGACAAAAAACAGACAATATAAAAATACGGAAATTTGGTAATTGGAATATGGTATATTTATTTTGAGGTCAATTATATATTAATGGAAAAAAAATGAAAACTAAAAGATATTTTAATTTGGTAAGTTAAAGTGATATTTATCGTACATCGCGGTTATGCTGACCGCATATAGTTCACGCAAAGACAATTACCAATCAACTATACTTTTTCTTAGAAGATTTAGGATAAATTCCCTTTTATACCTTTTTTGAAAAATGATACCTTTATTTATTTAGTCTATAGACTCCAAAATCCTAATGCCAATCGATAAATTTATGAATAAGAAATGAAGCCCAAGGCCACCACTATGATTCATAAGGATGCACAATCCTAAAGTGTTGCAGATGGTTTCCAACCTGTGACCTACAATACGGATACTGCTCATCCTATTATGCATGGTTCAATAACCTTATAAAACCGTATTCAAGTTCCAAAACCCTAAATTCATTCGATGAATCTATGAATGAAAATGAAGCACAAGGTCATATGACTATATATATATATATATAATTTATAAGGATGCACCATCCCCAAGTGTTGCAGATGGTTTCCAACCTGTGACCCACAATACGGATATGACTGATCCTACTATGCACAGGTCAATAACCTTATAGGACTAAACTGAAGATCACATGCATGTGTTGATGACTAAACTTTTTTAGTGCTGATGGTGATATTTTAGAACTTTAACCACGTTTGTTTATCAGTTAGTTAGTTATTAAAAACGAAAGAATATGGAATATGTGCCAGAAAGACACGATAAGTTAGTTAGTTAGTTAGTTATTGCTTTACTTCCAAGCAGCACGATTTGATTTCGGCTATATCCAGAAGGTGAACATAAAAGGGGTAATACAATGAACATGAAATGATGATGAAGTGGAGGAAATGGGGATACAAGGCCAATCGGGAAGGAGAGTTTTTGACTGCCACTGAGGGACGGCAAAAATATTTGCTTTGGTAATGGCAATACTTATATGGCTGCTCCGTCAAAGCATAGACCAGTCGTCAGCTGATTAGTAATTCGTGCAAAGATCAGGTGAATCGTCAAAACATACATGTCAGAAAACTAATGTATCGTTTATGACAAAATACAAAAGAAGTTCTTTAATATAAATTTAAGCGTGTTACAGAGTTACAAAAAAGTTAGGGATTTTAAAACAATGGGCTAAATAAATCTTAAAAGTGCGTTGAATAAAAGTGAAATCATCGACGCAATTGTTTTGGTCTTGTAGAGTACCGGTATTATTACGAAAATTGCTATCACTCAGCCAATTAAAAAGACCTAATAACGACGATTTATTCAGTTGTATAATAAGATAAGACTTAAAGACAATCTTATCATCTGACAATGTTGTCATCTTATGATTCTGATGTGTCCTACTGTTATTGAACTATACATTATAGAATCAATCAAGATCCGTATTTAATGCCATGCCACAGCTTGGGAAGCATGTGGTAGGCAAGAGGATTGAGCTTGTATATGAATCATAATGTCGCCAGATGGCAACCTTGAGCTGTTTTAGGTGAAAGACTTTATAAGCATGTATGTGCCTAATTTGTGTCTAATACCTTTGAGTGTTTTTATGCAAATAAAGCATGTAAACACCGAAGGCTACAAAGTAATAAGGATTAGGGAACTAACTTGGTGGAATTATGATTTGTAACACTGTATAGTTTACTAGTTCAGTAATTTATAAAGCAGTCGAGATATCGTTGCAGACTCAGTTCCTTCCACTTATGATAAAATGTCTTGCTTGTGCATGCTCTCCGCTTTTTTTGTAGAAAAATCAGATAGCAGAGAATGGGCTTAGTCAGACATCGGTTTCTACATGACACAAATGACTATAAATATGTTATTGGTTTATATTGATCATATACTAGCTAATTCTTATGTGCAATGGAAATATAAAATGATTGATGGCCTTTCCCTATCGTAGTCGGTGTTTCAGAAGCTTTTGCTCTATATACCTGAATGGTATTATCTATGTGTTCTAACCAAGGCAATTAATATCAATTTTCTTTGGAAAGACCCCTACTGGAAACTCTGCATGCTGGAAGAATTAAGTACTCTCATTTTATTTGTTTTGGTGAGTTTGTGTTGGTAGCTATTGCTAAACTGTCATGACTGTGTTTTTTGTCTTCATTATTCCCTTGTTTCTTCAGTTAATTACTTTAACCTTCCAATAATTTAAACATCCTCTTTAAGTTGTATTTGGCTTGGATGTTCTTTCTTGCTTTTTTGTTTATCTAAAACTATTCACAAACTCAGTTGTAATGACTAAACCCCATTTGTTGTACTGAAAGAATCATTGCCTTTGTTATCATCTGAAGAATTCATATTTCATAATTAATTGGGAGATATTGTCCTGAATGGGACAAGAAGATCGTTATTTTTGATAAATCAAACTTCAATTTTATCAATGAAATATCATTTTTCAATGAACTCTAGAGTTAACAGTTTAATTGGGTCTTAGTCATGAAACAGTGATCTGAAAAGAGCAGCGGAGAATGTTGACTGAATAGTATTTGCTGGTACAAATAAGACTACTGAACGAAGTTACGACTAGCACAATAGGATGGTTTTTATATTTTACCATTGTCTTACGTTTAGCACACTTTCCTATTTGGTGTATGTAGGTTGAGGTGGAATGATAGGGAAAACTAGGAGTAAGCCCTTTTGTCAGTCCTCGGTGCTAATTTAAAGTAGGAAGTTGGAACTGTTTTATGATTGTTGAGTTTAAAATTCAGCAAAAGGTCATGTGTTTCAAACAGTGTTTGATGTTGTTGGTGTACTCATTCTCAAATAGAAGTAAAGGAAATACTGAGATGATCAAGCTCAAATGCATGTCCAAAGATAAAAGGACAAGAGAAGAAAAAGACAAACAGAGATATTGAAGATCGCAATGGTCCTGACTTGTTACAGGTATTTCAAAGGAAATAATGGGATGAACCATTTTTTACATAATCTGTGCTAGTTCAAATGAAACTGGGATGCAAAGTTATCATCTCTAGGAACAAAAAATGTGAAACAATGATATAATATTTTTAAGATTTATTAAATATACCAAACATAATGTCTTCAACATATAATATAATTATAATTTAGACATTATAAACCACGATTACCACAGACAGTGAACAAATCACATATACCACCTAACATGTCTATAAATATTTCTAACAAAAAAACGCCATTTTGTCACGTGACCATACATTTGAAAAAGATACATATTCATCCACACTGAGACGCCCGACCTCTTTAAAATGAGAGGCAAAAAGAGACGTATCTATACACAAATGTCATACATCAAGACTCTCACAATATAAAATTTGAAAATCACACTTGTTCACATCACACAAACTTTTCTTTTCCCTCAGTAATTCATCATGATACATACACTGACAAACACATACTCTAATTAAAAGTGCTGTCTACAATAGAGCTTAAAACGACCAAAAATGGTCATATTTAATTGTAAATCGTGATTTGATATAAGGCAAATACTTTTGTCTCTATTCAAGTTTTGTTTGGCATTTTCAATTTCTGTAATAAAGTATGAAATATAAAAAATATAATTATATACTCTGAAAAATGCAGTTGTTATTAAACTTGCAATCCTGATTTCGTTTTAGATGTTCATGGCAAATTCTTATTATGCCATTCGTTGGAATGAATTGAAGAAAAAAATCTTTACACACACAAAAATTGATGTAAATTAAAACGTCAGTATCGTTGAAAATATTGCACTATTTTGTTTGCACTTTTACCCCAAACTACCCTGAGTAAAATGTCTTGTATAATATTTTGGTTTGGAGCTTTTATTGTCTTGTGCTATACACCACATTCTATTTCTGGTATATTCGGGTGAAGAATTCTCTGAACTTGTCCTTGAGTAATGCATTGTTCGAACTCCATCAACTGTCCCATGAAATTGAAATTTGGCGCAATGATCGGTCTTTTGCTTTTCACGTGACGGTAGGCGTCCATGACGTTCATTTTTGAATGTTTGAGGATATATGCTATTGTTATAGTTGCTGATCGTGAGACTCCTGCTTGGCAGTGAACAAGAATTTTCCCGCCTTCAGATATTGCATCGTCTGAAAAATAGAATGGCGAAAATTCAATGAACATTTCAGACTGTAGAAAATCACTTTCATTATCATGATTATGACATAACACTTTTAAACATTTCACAACTTTAATCAAATATTTAATATCCCCGCATTTAGCAATATAAATATGACCTACTTATAAATACTAAATATTGATTTTTGGTCAATAATTTCGATGTAATAAAAACGTGGCAATATAAATGACTCATACCCTTCCAGGCTTAAATGTCGCCAGATGTAACTTGTGTACAATATATCTACTTCCCTATACGATCGATTTGTAGTAATAGTATATTGGTTGGTACTAATAGTTTTTAAGACTTATTCCATTATTTATTTATAGAGGGAAATCCTTTATCAACAATACAAGCAGATAAATGCTAAATTTTTTTCAGGCTTTGATTTTTTCCTGGTTCAGAAAAGTAATTTGCAACGTCTTGTTTTAAATAATTTATGTATTTTCAAAAGAAGATTTTGTGTTTTTATGCAAAAAATTATCGGAAAAATACGAGATGTTTTAAATTCTTTTTCTGTAGTTTTTTTTTCTTTATTGAGACGCAAGTGCAGGAAAAGTGTAACATTAATTATTTTAATATGTCATTAATTAGGAAAACCTAGAAAATATTTAGAAAAAAAAGAATCCATCTATAATCTTACCAGAGTAATCTTTACTTTACTTGTAAAAATTTTATCTACCAATTAAATTGGAAATTTAATTATTTTCGTAAGCTTAAAAGAATTCGTGTCACTTTATCTACACAAGCTTAGATTTTGTCATAAGCTTTAAAGGAGTATGATTCATAGCTAAAACTACTTTAAATGTTTTAAAAAAATGAGACCTTTCAATGAACTGGTGACTGTTCCGCATTTTTTGTCAACCGTTAATCTCTACCTGAGAGCAATTTAAAAAAGTTATTTCTTTCAAGTTCAATTAAAAACTTGATAAAGCAGCTTTTGATGAATCAAGATCATTATATGAGTCATGGTCATTTAAAAACTATGCTACCAAACTGGAAAGAATGAGAGAAGGTCGAGACTCGGGGTTTTATAAGATAAAATTTGCCATCTGCCAAAGTTCCCCCTTCTGTTATTCAAATTTCTATGAAAATCTCATCATTTGTATTTCCTCTCTCAGACAAAGACAACGCGTGGCACGTTCTTGGTGACTCACCTAAGTGTCAGAATGCGAACACACCAGCTTGTATTTGCGCTTTTTTTTAATTTTAATTTTTGCAGGAAATTGAACTCAAAAGTTAGGTTAATAAATTGATAATTTAAAACGATAGAATTTTTTTTCATCTTATCAAATTTAATCATTACTTAAAGTCGTTAACATATGACCTACTACTATTTGAAAAAGTCTGAGAAATTAAAATGGGGGGTCCATTTTGTTACTGAAGTTTTTCGCTTTTGTTAAAATAAATGAATCAAAATGCATATCTTGATATATAATAGGTTTTACTTCATAACCCGATCCAGGCACATCTTACTGACCAAAATGTTTTTTTTTTGATAAAATGCTAATGAAAATACGTACCAATAAAACGTGTGGCTTCATCAAAATATTGTCTGAGGTTTTGACATCCACTGTCTGAGGCTGCTAGTCTTTTATATTTGATTCCCTGGTTTTCAAAATATTTTGGAATATTTGAGGTAATATTTAATATGTGGGTGATGTTGAGTTCCCGTAAACGTTGGAGGTTGGATGCATCTCGTTCGTTTCCTAGGAAAAAAGAAGAAAAAAACTATGAATGTTTGGATTTAAAGAAAAGGGATACAAAATATGATATTTTAAAGTCTGAAATATTTCAATTGCAGCTCACTGTAACGATATTATGCCTTCATTTTCGTATCTGAACCAATTAATGAAACTCTTATGATCACGATAACTTATAACACACAATCAAATTATACTATCCTTATTTAAGGAGTATACACAATACCATTCCAAACATTTCGATGATCTTTTTATAATAAGAAATAATTTGGTTTTCATATTAAATATATTTTAGACTTACCGAGGTAAAGGAATGGTAGGATTTCTGAGGCAGTGGCGGTTTCTATTTGAGGTTCAATGATGGGTGTGGTAGGGCTGTACAGGGGTCGGGACTCCTGGGTGTTGATGTGGTCATCACTACATTGGGTTCGGAATTCTTCTAATCCCCCTGCAATTGAAAAGGGCATTGATAAATATTTTGGCTAATGTAATCATTAAGGTTCGAAGCCTTGTGCAATGTAATGATATCTTTATAAATTATATGTTAAAATACATGATATGTTGAAGCAGATACAAGTTTATGAGTTATAGATATTATATATCTATTCAATCGAATGAATAAATGAATGAATGTTTGTCTGCACTTAGAGAGTTATTAAAGTATAAAGTGTAGTTGCTGTACGTATTTTTTTAAAATATATTTTTAGTTGGGGGTCATAAGAAGGGTTTTCTATGTGAACAATAGATAGACATGAAAAAGTTTACCTCCCAAATTTTGTTTGTAGAGACTGAGAAGTCGGAAGGACAAATAACGCATCAGGTAAGCAAACCAAAGTAAAAGCTTAGAGGGAATGACACGCACATGTATGACTGACTAAATTCATTTACATATTATACCATAAATATTTAATTGTGTATTACACATAAAATATTTTTAATTATTATATTAACACTGCTGGTCACATCCATATAAGTCATAATGTGTAAGGATTTAATGTGTAGATCATAATGTTATGAGTCATGCGTTCGACTCAATACCTGCTTGTAATTAACGAATCAAGCAGATGTTGGCCTCAAAAACGACTTTAAGCGCTACTAGATCTATATTTACTTATCGTTGCGTTCTAAACTTAGCTTGGTCTTATCAGAGCAGCAAAGTAAATGTCCGATTACAGAATGAGATAGCAAAGCAACAAGTGTGTAGAAAAGAGTTTTATCTATAGCTTTTTTCCTGATTATTTAACTAAATTTATAACAGGAAAAAATACTTGTTTTTGTAACAAAATTTGAGAAAAAATCTCGTTCTTTTCCGCTTGTAAATGGTTATACTATTTTAATTTGTAGATGAATCATTCTTGCGGATGCAAATACTTAGGAAATTTATGGGAATTTTGACGTTTTACTTTTTAATTTATTTCTATTTTTTTCTTTTTGAGGAGGGGGGGGGGCAAATTTTTAACGCACAAAAATACATCACCTTTCCCAATCTAAAAATTGTCCCACTAAACTATGGCTAATTATCACTTGTCTGTCATCAATGCGTACTTATGATGATTATTATAAATAAATATGATAAGCAACATATTGTATAACCAGAATTATTGATTAAATTATGATTCATAACTGTAAACGACATCTGTGAGAACGAATTAGTTGGAACAAATATCGATTTTCATGAAACTTTAAATACTATACTAGTCGTGAAAACTTCATGAACTTTTTACTTTTGATAAAGACATTAAAAATCATTCAAATTTACAAATGTATCAATTCGAATTGAAAAGATTGTGAAAATTAATTTTATTATATATAAAGTTTCTAAGGAATATAAAGAAATAAATCAAATAACAATATTATTAATAAGATTTGAGAAAATAAATATTTAAACACAAAGACGACAAGTGGTGGTCTTTTCTAGTCCATTGAACTTCAAAAAGCCTTATCTCAAATATATCGAATGAGTAACAAAACTACATTCCACCCTTTATGAGTCTTTCATTTATTCTTTGACCTTTGAACCCTATTGTATACACAAATTACTCTACAAAGAGGTGACTCATGACCAAAACTTGTAATGTTGTATATGGCTTGACCTATACAAGGTTCGATTTTGATCTCATTATTTTCTCTGAGGTTATTATATCATAAAGGGAGAGATCAAGAGATTAACAAAACATGATAAAAATCATATGATTCATTAATAATTAGTTATACATGATGGCAAAAACTTACATAAAAATCTAAACATGTACTACAAAATTTCTCTTATCATTTTAAATCATGATAATAGGTTTATATATCTATGTCTTTATTTAGCAATGTATGGTATAAAACTTCATAAACATGCTAACAACAATTATGAAACATGACAAATATAAAACCACATGTATCTATGATATGCAAAGAATTCCATAGTGTAGAAATGCACAGCATCAGCATTCTTCATAACAAAAAGTAGGCTATAGATCTATTGCTATTAACAAAAGACATGGAACCCATGAACTTTTTACAAAAAAAGTTTTGAAACTTTATATTACCTTTTAAGACATATGCTTCTTTGCCTTCTCGTAGCAGTGATGCTAGCACTATATGCATGGATGTTTCTGGTGAAAGTTGGTGGATGTCTTTCGTGTGGTCATCGTACAGTACAATGTCTTTAGAACCTCGTCTTTTGAACAAGTCCTTGCCGTCTTTGGAAGTCACTAGGTCTATGAGACTAGCCTTGCCTTGCTGAAGTCTTTTTCTATTGAATCTGTCCGAACAGTTGACGTTGACAGCACCATTTATGTGGGCAATGTTGTAAGAAACAAATGGCCTACAATCCACAAGTAACATTGCTTTTGACTTTTTAAGTTTTAATGCCAACTCCTGAGGCTGAATAGTTCTTGCTTTTAATGCCTCTGAGTTTGTATTTTGTTGTTTCAAAGCACTAGTGTTCAGCGAATAATTCATTGATTCCAGCTTGCACCTTTTTGGTAAGTGAAAATCGTCTCTCCCACAAGTGAAGTCTGAAATTGTTGCTAAGTCCAGTCTCAGGGCTACTCGCCTCCTCCCTGAGACTAACTCGGTAGTCACTGACGGTGGGGGTAAAACTTCCAAATCTCCAGACTCGGGCATTTGAAAGCTAGGAATATACATCCAAAAACAAATTATCAGAAAACTATTGTAGTTAAAATTGATTAAATCGCATGTTACAACTTCGTCAAATTCAATCAATCCAACGTTAATAAATAAAACTACTTTTATCTCTTTTTATCTAGTATTTAGTTTAATAAGTCGACTGTTATTCCTCGACTACGAATGTTTGAATGAAAACCACGGCCATAGATTATTGCTTTTTATAGTTGTCTACGTCACACACCGATGAGATCATCTTTCTATTTACAATCTAAAAATAGGCATCCTTGTTTATGCTACGTTATCGGGGTTGCCTTTAACAAATAGGTGAAGGTCGTAGGAAATTTCAGGATTAAACTGGAAAAGTCCAAAAATGCATTTTTTACCTGCACAACATGTTCACATGATCATGCAAAGTGCATACTTTACATAAGTTAGTGTAACTGAAAAGGTCCCTTTTTAATCTTTTTAATCTTTTTTAAAACCTTTTTTTCAGTCTATATACTTTATGTGCCCTTTATGTCACATAAAAATTATAAGTATTAAGATTAGTGGATATGCATTCGCAAAAAAATGGAAAATATGCATTTATATTTTCAACAAATAAGGATAATAGTTTTTTGTCTAAAACTCCTACATTATTGCACATGTCGCCTTGCAGATTGCATTTTAACAAACCTTTTATCAATAGAATTTAGACTTATATCATATTAAAGCATATAACAATTAAAACCTTCAAATAAAAATATGTATTGGAAATAAGATAAAAAAAAATGCGGATGCATATTTCTTTAAAAGAAAATTGAAAAAAGTGCTTCTTTTTAATTTTTATTTGTGGATCCACCCTAAAGTAAATACACAACCACACATGCATGATAAGACTGCTGCATTTTTAATCAAAAATTGTATTAACTTTGCATATTATAATCCGGTATTCACATCACAGCATGAATACATACGTAAAGAATGAATATCTCTAAGGTTGATTCACATTTGAATCAGCTCCGCATCAGTTTAAAATGATTTCATATTTAATATTTCTATCATTAGTAATACATAATTAATGATTTGATTAAGTGGACGAATGATAATTCTAGTGACCGTTTGAATAATTATCGTATTAAAGAAAAATGTATTTAGAATATACATTTACGTGTGACTTAGTGGGTAGTTATTTGACAAAAGACAAAAAATTGTCATAGTAATAAAGACATTGTCAATGACACAGCCAAAGAAAATGTTTTACAGTTATGACATTGTAATACACATAAATACATTGCGAGCCTCTTTTTATTGAAAAGAAATAACAATGTTGCTTTTTTGAAAGGCTTTTTCTGCTTTTTTGAGAATTCAAAATTTTCTTATTTCTTCTTTTGAGAAAATATTCCTGTGTAAACACATAAAACATGAAATATGCTGCACCATTTAAAATCTAATTAACATTACCGTGATCTCTTAGTTACTTCGCTCCCCCTTTTTTTAAATCAAAAAAGGGGGGGGGAGAATTAGATTGTGCTTTTTATTCTATGCCAAGATATTTTTTACGTGTTGGAAGTTTTTAGGACTGTATCATGTGTTTTGAGATTCATTTTGGCCATACAATCATAGACCGATTATATCATTGGAACTGGCCTAGATATTTGCGAGTTTATGATTTTATTTTTAAGCCTAGCTTTTGCAGTCGAATCAAGATTTTTTATATTGAAATCATGCAAGGATACAAACAAAAATCAAAGGCCTATAGGGTTGTCACATTAGGCCTATGATTAATAAAGCGTGCCGTGTATGAATAAATGACCCTGCTTGACTCAGAAAGGGAATGTTTTCTTTTGAAGAAACCGCAATACCCGCGATCGATTCGAAAATCATATGGTTATGTATATCATATAAGCGTGAATATATATACCAAAGGTTTAACTAATTGTGGTTAACGTCTATCGTGAGAAATTATGAAAAATGAATTTTCATTCATGGTAAATTCATTCATTATAACGCGCCACTCTGCCTGGGGGACAGGAATTATACGTGTTAGTGTTCAAGTTTGAAACTTCCTCACTTGAAAAGAAAATGCAGGAAATTCAGATGTGTGATAAATAGTACTAAGAGGAAATGCAAGAATGATTCAGCCATTTTCAATTGGTCTTTCCTGTGAATTTATTCCTTGCAGCAAACATGATTGATAATATTTATTTCCGCTGCTAATTATTATCAATTTTAAATAAAACGCAATTTTGTTTATTAAGGGTATACTGGGATATGGGATATTCTCAAATTTTCTTCATGGGATACGGGCAAAACTCATTGGAATATGGGATATTTCAATCCATTTTATTTACAGGAATACGGGATACTGAAAAAAACCCACTTTTTGGAATATTTGATGGAAAATTTACGGGGATATTGGATATTGGTACCCCCTAAACAATTCCCATACATAAAACAATATCATTGTTATAAAGAATTGATTGTTTTGTTCTCATTTTTTTATTGTTAATGTCTTAACTCTATCATTATTGAATATAGGAGTTACAACTAAAGTAACAATTTCAAACCAATGCCCCTGCAAAAAGATTACAAAACGAGAACACTGAAACAGCGCCTGATATTTTCGGTAAAGTGTGTCTTTCTTGTCAATGGGACATTCAGGGCTGCATATACATTTTGATAAGTTTAAGAAAAGATCGAATTACAAAAGATGACCATGAAATTAAAGCATTGGTTCCAATTACCTCTCATATACCGTATAACTCAAAACATTTATTTATTTATTTATTTATTTATTTATTTATTTATTTATTTGTTTGTTCTTGTGCATATCAACTAGTTCCAAAATATAATCTGACATTCACAACCCTTTCCGCTTGACTCAACCCTCGACTTAACCATTAAGTACTGAAGTAGATTAAAACTATTTCACAAGTCAGTCCCTTTTATCAAAGATTATTTTTTTAGTGCAGTGGCACAATTAAGTTTAGTCATTCATTACTGAAGCATCTGTTCGAACTACAAAGCAAGCCCATTTAGGACAAAACTAATCCTAGCACCTGAAACGAAGAAAATACTAAGTATAATTGTTATGCGGTTTCTAAGTAACCGCAAAAACTTTACAAAATCTCTGAACTGTGACTCAACAAAAGTTCGGGGCGATCTGACACATTTCTTAATGACTGAATGTTCAGTCTCACAAACACAGCTAGAACCAAAAGGTGACAAATACATAAATTCCAAAACCGCTAGTTTCCGCATCGGTGAGGTGGCGAGATGTTTGTTTATTTACAAACATCTCTAAGGTTAGAACTGAATAAGAAGTCAGTCAGACGAAACGATCCAAACCGCAGACTAGTATTTCCTAATCAGAACCCAATAACGAGTGATTGAGAATGATAAGTCGAATAATTCAACATTATAGATCAGCATATATAAATAAATAATCAAAGGATGAACTGAGATTTTTTATTCTTCAAAGTTAAAGGAGCGGATTTGAAAAGATAAAGAAGGAATGTGTCAATAGAAAACAAATGCCCCACGTAGGGCCTTTAGCAGGAAGTAGAAGTCCGACAGGTCTGAAAGTTGGTTAGGTCGTACAATATATGTATAGTTATTCATACTGAGCTACCTTGCACAATTTCATAGACCTGTATATCAAATATTTAATATACAGGTCTATGACAATTTCAAATCATCCTCATTTTTACACTTTCTGAGAAGTTTGACGGAAATTCATGCATACGTCAATACGGGCTGATGAACATATATAAAGCTATATATTCTTAATGAGCGGGGACAAATTCAGTTTGGGGTAAACAAATATAGGCCCTTTTTAAATGACTGTAGCGAACTAAAATGCACACGGACATATTGTTTTCTGAGTAAATTTGATTTTCTCAGGGTCTTAGCATTTCAAAAATGTAGGTTTGGGAAAAAACTTGATTAAGGAAAATTTTGACCCCTCAGAAGAATACATCCTTAAACTGGATGCAAAGTATTTTGTTCTCTTTCAAAATTTTTATCCATTTTTTTTTTATCAAAATCTATATCTTTATTGCAAAATTAGACCCATAAGGGTCAAGCAATACAAACTGAAACCAATGAATATACAAACAATGTCAATAAAACACAATAGCATCACATAAAAAGGAAAAAGAAATTGAGCATTAGCTGACATGGACCTGTTTCTCAATGGATCTGTTGTGATGTTTTGATAAACACGCACAAAACGCTATTAATTTATATGTTGAAAAGGTTAAAAAATATATTCTTTACCTACAGTTCAGCTTTTTTTTTGCCATGAAATACACACAAAAAACCTTTTAACATGTAGGCTTGTTCCTTTTTATTATGTCAATAAATGATATATGCCTATATTTGTCAATCTTA
This sequence comes from Arcuatula senhousia, assembly GCA_963971305.1. Classification (NCBI taxonomy): domain Eukaryota; kingdom Metazoa; phylum Mollusca; class Bivalvia; order Mytilida; family Mytilidae; genus Arcuatula; species Arcuatula senhousia. The sequence continues at coordinate 45,933,594 of OZ020304.1, read as the reverse complement.
ATCTGCAACGAAATAATTTACCCCGGTTTATTATGTCTTTATTTTCAATTACATAAATAAACAATTGTTTGTTTGTTGATTTATTTATACAGTTGAATAATAGCTTAAAATGACATATTTGTTAAATTTATTACTTTAGTCGGTAAAAAGATACCTTTTTTTATTTTCCCAAGGCATTCCAAGTATGACTCACAAACACAGAAAACAACACCAACACAACGAACTTGGCCATGGGGCATTGTCCATTTTAATTGTGGCTTTGTGGTCAATATTTTATTGTAATGAAAATCAGATCGAATGATCAACAATTTGTCCAAATTATAATTGGAGATATGATTGAAATATTTTCTTGGTGAATTTTGACCTACTTAAATGAGTCATCATGAGATTTTAAAATTTCAAATTTTAAATTCAAATTTGACATGGCGGGGATTTGTGAATTTGAATTATGGTTATTATGATGCAATTATTTAGGAGCCTTTTGCAACAAAAAATTATCTAAAAAATTTAAGCATAAGATACAAGTATATACATGTAGTAGCAAACAAACAAAAATTGCAACAAACACTTCATTTTTTAATTGCCGAACTTATAAATATTTCAATGGGGAATATAGATAACAATTTCTATCTAGTATTAAAAGGGGAGATATAAAAGCAGCGACAATACACTTAAAACAAAACAAAAAACAAAATATGCATAATTTTTTTTTATTGTTTAATCAAGAGGAACAAAAAGGTATAAAAGAAGTAATCAAACAAGCACAAAGATTAAATTACGAGAGACAAAATTTGTAACGAATTATCAGAACAATAAAAAAAAAACAGGGGCGAAAGACATCCAAAACCTCGAGTGGACGCTTCCGAAAAAAAAGTCATACCCTCTTGTCCTGGAAAACTCCAGACAAAAAATTTTTGAATTGTTTTTGAAAGTGGTACTTCTTTACCAAAACTTATGTTAAAGGTTAACTTAATTTCTAAAGTGACTGGTTAAGTAAGCCTATGTGGTGCACAACTAGGCGGTCCACAAGGGATCTTTTACGTGCATGAAGCGTGGCCTTCTTCGCACACGTTGGCCCACTATGCTTTGCGGTTTTCCGCATTATTGCCTGACTATCCCGGCATTCAACCACCTGGGGCACACATCCCAGTCGATTTGTGGGATAAGCGGCCTGACCCGATGTCAGGTTTCTGAGCGCTCTTTAGTGGACTTTTACCGACAAGCTTAGCGCTGCTGTGGGCTTGTTCGCCTATATATTTGTCGGGTGTAAACTCTATATTTAAAATATTCCTATTCATCTAGAAGTACTATTGGCCAGCTACAAGATGCATCCACTAAGCGTACAGTAGATTTTTAATCTCATTTTAACGATCAATTCTAAAACCGTTCGCTTAAATCCTCAGTAGAAGTTGAACGCAAATGTTTCAGAGAAAGAATGGTTTCGCAGTCGAAAAATTTCAGCTACCATTTTTATATACTTAGTCTCATCAAAAGCTTTGGCTATTAATTTTTAACAAGATAAAGAAATGAATGATTGAAGCACAATATGACAAAGGCACAGCAAAACAATGAAAAACGCTCGGAAACGAAAATAACGTTAGCTTTCGGGTTCCAGTGCCGCCGATACACGGTTTATGACGACACCAACGTTGCCGTGAACGAAATTATCACGTGACTTTCTCTGCTCCGAGTAAGCTGCATAACGACGTCTTTTCAAGAGGTCTAAACAGTCACAAAACAGATTATCTACAGATATTGACCATGCCTACTTCTAGCCAAGCAATGATTGTGTTAACGGAAGAAGGCTCCGATCCAAGAATACCGAGAAGACATTTCACTACCAAAGATAGCATCTCATATTTGCCAATTGGAGATTCCAAAATTAGAGAAATGGTATGCAGCTATAAAATTCTTTATTTTTGAAAACAGAATTTGTCAAAATTTGCATAATTAAGAAGTGTTAATTCATACAAGTAAAACAGAAAATTGGATCCATTAATTTTGACATACCTATTATTGTATGTAGGCATACGAATAAAACATTTTGTCTTGTGCACCGCGGTTTGCTATTTCTCCGATACCGAATTATCTTTAACTAACTAAACTTATATATGCCGATTGTCTTATATACGTAGCATTTTGTTATGTTTGGCCCGATAAAGATAAACCCTCAAAAAGCATACCATGGCATAGGTAGTCGTGTTTTGTTTTATTCCAAATCAAATATATAATCATGCATACAGTCAAGGTTGATAATTGTATAGGATTTTTACTTCACAAAATTGTTACTTTAGTACTGTGTCTACAATTTTCAACTGTTATGAACACTATATACAATTAGTTTGTCAGTAACCTGCCAAAGGTCTATGCATGGTTTCTTCCGGGTACTCCAGTTTCATCCATCCTTTATACTGGCTGCCCTAAATGGCCCATCAGCGCCAAACCCCAAAGCACATACACACATTATTTTAACTGCATGTTAGTCGATTATATATACCCCTGTTGACGTTTTTCTTCTAATCTTTAGTCAAGATTACCAGCCTTACCGTCCACTTCTGCACATGTGGGTTTCCAGAGTTCGGTAAACACCAAGAGCATGCACGGGACAATCAGCTACGATTCGAATACAAAGAAGCTAAGATGGGTCCCTTCAAACCAAGCTAGTACACATTGTCCAGATCCTAGTTACATCAATTACACACACGATGACCAAAGACTGAGATCTGCTGAACTAAGAGACCAACCAACAGATTTCTCAAAACTCTCTGAGGAACAAGGTATGTACACAGCATTATTCCATGAAAGCTCAAAAAGTATCATAACCTTAATAATAATTAAAGCAGATGATTGTCCTCTAATAAAAGGACATGGTTCCAGTTGATGTCATTTATTTGCTTAATTTAAGAAAATGAAAGTGCAAATTGCAACATATTACGTAAAAGGAGGTGGTTTAAAAATACAAAGTATCAAGCGGGTGTCAATAAAAGAATTTAAGGCTATGCTGTTTGTGCGTATTTTTATGATGTAACAGCAGCATTTTGACCAATAATTATTCAAAGACATAGATATCGTAAGAAAAGTACTCAAACCCAAAAAGTTCGAAAAAAGAAACAAAAAACCAGCAGACTTATCCTATTTTAAATATTATGTATTCATCAAAAACAACACAATTATAAAATTTATTTATATTTATTTACTTTTTATGCAGTTAAACGTCAAGTGAGATTGGAAAACCTAGGATTCAGAAAGAATCTCCCTGTTGCTCGGAATGCAGCATCCAGTATTTCCTGTTCAGCTGCTACGCTTCCGGTCATAAACAGAACGCCCGCACCACCAGCACAGAATTCACGCACACTGCCAGAACTTTTTACAAGCCGAAAGAGTGATGTTAAGATTGAAAGTCCGATCGAAAGGTATTTTTCATTTACCTTTACACTTTACAAGTATTTTTCTCTCTACTGATATAGGAGCAAAAAATCTAAAATGACAGGTTTTTTTATATCTTTAAATTCTCAAACGACATTTAAAAAACTTGATCAAGCACGTTATATTGCTTTATTCAAAGAGATTAACACATGTCTATTCATTTTCAGCCTCGAGTATACTTTATGAACCCAACAGTTTACTAGCTAGTGTCTTTAATTAAGCGCTTTCCTTTTTAGACCAAAACCCAAATCCTTTCTGGAAGAGCTCAAGGAATCGATTGCTTACGACAAGAGACTGTTTCCTGCGCTATATATGAGAGCAACCCTTCCACCCTCAAGCCCAAACAGCGCTTGTTTCAGCTTACGAAACAATGACCAGTACTCACACATTGAAATTTTGAAACTCATTCGTGATAAGACCGGTTTACGACCTCGCACTATTCGTCATGATCCCGTTGATGTTCGCGCGGGAAACCCAGAAATCAAAAGCAGATGGGTTCTGGACTTTGCTAACTCAGATGATATGAAAGCGTTCCTCCAAACTGGACTGGAAATGGATGGTGAAAAGGTCATTGTTAAATCTCTAGATGAAGTCCATAAGATGGAATATCAGGCTTACAGGCTAAAAATGGAGGAAGAACGTAAACTAGCAGAAAGACAAGCCATGTCTTATGCAGCAAGAAAAACTCGACGTAGCAGAACAAAACAAGGACGATCGAGATCATGAATAATAAAATAAAATTTTCTTATTTTGTAAAATATTGTTTTGCCAATTAATGCAAGATTTTTTACGTTGTAAATATTTTCAGACGGTTTGTTGCTTTAGCATTCACATTTAACATATTATATAGGAAATCAGCGCGACAGCTACAAAAACGTTAAAAAGACCCTTTTCATACACAGCAGTCACAAAACATACGAAATATTTAGTAGAGTCTAAGATATTTCTGAAAATCCCAAAAGAATATAGGATTAATCTATTTCTAGTGAAGAGTTAATCGGTTTGTTTCCAACGGGATTTCCTTTTTGTCAAAGGTCACTGATGGACAAACCGCACATACAATTTAAGCTCAAAACAGCTCACAAAAATACAACATGCACCCAAAAATTGATCAGACTAAATTTCATGCAGGAGATGCATACCTTCATGATGTTACCAACATTTTGAAATGCAATTGAGTTGTTTAGGAGTTGCAGACAAGGGTATACCCCTTTGCGATGAGTCTGTTACTTAGAATACCCCAAAACCAATAGGATCAAATTTTGAATTGGAGGTAGACTTCTACATTATTATGTCAGTGACGGACTTCATGTAAGTGAGAGAGTGAGTTGGAGTTTTTCGCCCTTGCAACACTACATAGGTTATAAAGGCGATGAACACAAAAATGGTGATAAAATGAACATGAAATGATGATGAGAAATATGGGGATGGGTGGGAAACATTGGGACTGTAAACTCAGAAGACCACAGGCAAGGGGGAGAGGTGGATAGCAGGCAGAAATTTAACCTTTATGGTGCACTACTTGGCAGTCCACAACGGGATCTTTTACGTACATGAAAAGCGTGGCATTCTCCACACACGTTGGCCCACCATAGTCAGCGATCAGTGTTTCCGTATCATAGACCTGACAACCCAAGGATGTGGGCCATCCTATCCAGCCACTTAGAATCCACACTTGGTCGCTTTGTGGGCTGAGCGCTAACCCGATGTCAGAATCCCTAGACCCTTAGTCAACGTTTACGACACGCAAGGTTTTGCTGCGCGGGGACAATTTACCAATCGGGCCTTTCAAAAATATTGCAGAATCATGTATATAGATAAAGCAATTGCTTTCTCAAACTTTCAGCACATTGATTTTTTTTTAAAAGTCCTCATTGTGTCAAAGTTGCCAGGATGTCAGATGACCATTAATAGGTGTCATGATCCTTAAAACGTAAAGCTTGCATTTTTCTTTTCTTATTTTGTGTCCTACAGAATGAAAACTATTGCAGATGTGTGATTGAACAAAAGCTGTTGCTTGCTTAAATCTTTCGCTCACTTTACGGGGTCAGGTTTATATAAGGACCAGGTGGGCTATTTATGCTCCTGGGAGCCTCTTGTTTAACTTCTCACTAGGATTGTACATTGAGTCCTGTTGTCGGTCAAAGGTATTGTAAATTAAACTTTCTTTTGCGTCTATATTCCAAAGTCTGTGTTATAAACTTAATAAGTTAAAGGCTTTAATTAATACACAACTATTGAAAAATTGTTTTGGGATTGCATTTATACTGTGTATTGATTTAAAAAAGAAGGATTAGTTGAAAAGACCGAACACGTACAATATGCAGTAGCTTAACAAAATTAAATATTTAAACTCTTAAGTATGTACTGTGCATAACTATAACTAAAATTTGTTTTCATCAAATCTACAAAACAAGGTAAGAACTTCGTAAATAACAAAATACTTATGTTTGTTTATCACTTATACCCTTGACTAATATCTTAAAGTCTTGCTGGTTTGCGAAATAGCCATTCGTAAAACTTTATACAAAATAATTGGACCCTGTCATTCCAAACAATTAGGAAAAATCGTTGCTAATTCGTTTATCTATTCGCGTAGATTTGTCTACTTGTGTCAATGTATCCCCCCCAAAAAAACAATATGCCCAAAAGACACAATGCAACATTTTGGACGGGCGGACGAACGGACGCGAAAACTATATATAATGTCCCTACTTTTTTAGATGGGGCATAAAAATTATCTTCATGCGTAAGGCGCTTGTTTTATCATTTTTATAGGGGAAATCTCTGTGTTCTATTCACATAAAGCCGGGTTCTTTACGGTTTTGCAACGATATCCATTCATTTGGAAATCAATGTGATTTCAGTGGTGTTTAAATAATAAAAAACACCATGCTATATTGACCATTCTTAATTCATTAAACTACATACATTTATACCTTTTCACCTCAAAGCAGCAAAGACGACAGTGACATTTCTTCGAACGAGCGATCTCGTTCTCATTCCTATGTTTTCCTGTCTTTTGGTTTCAGTTTCGGACTTTACACTTTCCTATAAAATACAAAAAGGCTGCTCTTATTTTCATTAAAATGGACCATTTATGAGTTTATAGCCAAGAAACTTCATATCTAATGGCTTCTTACAAATGGGAACACGGTCACTATTTTCACAAAGTGTTTGTTGTTCAAAAAGAAAAGGTTCAGGGGTGTCTTAATGTAATCTTGATAAGATTATTATGTTCTGGTGTTTTGGGGGGAGTTTTTTTTTCTTTATCTTTTAGTGTATGCGTTCTTTGTGATTTGCTCATTTGTTTATATTAAGTGTATATAAAATACAACAAAATCCTAACTAGGCAATAAATGTTCGAATTAATGAACTCAATATACATTCGTTTGGTCTATTCCATACCCATCAGAAGTCCTCTAGCCGAAAGGTCGCAAATGCCAAACACAAATACTGCTTGTTCAGTGTCAGCTTTTGATTTTGCTCTTTTTGTTGAGTACAAGTCTGCTAACTACCTGTTAAACTTGTTCTGTCAACTTTGACTAGTGTAAGTCTGTTAACTTTATACACAGCTGTTAAACTTGTTCTGTTTGCTCAGTGTAAGTCTGCTAACTATCTGTGATACCTGTTCTGTTTGTTCAGTGTAAGTCTGCTAACTATCTGTGATACTTGTTCTGTTTGTTCAGTGTAAGTCTGCTAAGGACTGTTATACTTGTTCTGTTTGTTCAATGTAAGTCTGCTAACTACCTGTTAGACTTGTTCTGTTTGTTCAGAGTAAGTCTGTTAGCTGCCTGTTATACTTGTTCTGTTTGTTCAGTGTAAGTCTGCAAAGGACTGTTATACTTGTTCTGTTGGTTCAGTGTAAGTCTGCTAACTACCTGTTAGACTTGTTCTGTTTGTCCAATGTAAGCCTGCTAAGGACTGCTATACTTGTTCTGGTTGTTCAGTATAAGTCTGCTAAGTATCTGTTAAACTTGTTCTGTTTGTTCAATGTAAGTCTGCTAACTACCTGTTAGACTTGTTCTGTTTGTTCAGTGTAAGTCTGCTAAGGACTGTTATATTTGTTCTGTTGGTTCAGTGTAAGTCTGCTAACTACCTGTTAGACTTGTTCTGTTTGTTCAGTGTAAGTCTGCTTACTACCTGTTAGACTTGTTCTGTTTGTTCAGTGTAAGTCTGCTTACTACCTGTTAGACTTGTTCTGTTTGTCCAGTGTAAGTCTGCTAACTACATGTTAGACTTGTTCTGTTTGTCCAATGTAAGCCTGCTAAGGACTGCTATACTTGTTCTGTTGGTTCAGTGTAAGTCTGCTTACTACCTGTTAGACTTGTTCTGTTTTGTTCATTGTAAGTCTGCTAACTACCTGTTAAACTTGTTCTGTTTGTTCAGTGTAAGTCTGTTAACTGCCTGTTAGACTTGTTCTGTTTGTTCAGTGTAAGTCTGCTTACTACCTGTTAGACTTGTTCTGTTTTGTTCATTGTAAGTCTGCTAACTACCTGTTAGACTTGTTCTGTTTGTTCAGTGTAAGTCTGTTAACTGCCTGTTAGACTTGTTCTGTTTGTTCAGTGTAAGTCTGCTAACTACTTGTTAGACTTGTTCTGTTTATTCAGTGTAAGTCTGCTTACTACCTGTTATACTTGTTCCGTTAATTCAGTATAAGTCTGTTTACTACCTGTTAGACTTGTTATGTTTGTTCAGTATAAGTCTGCTAACTACCTGTTAGACTTGTTCTGTTTGTGCAGTGTAAGTCTGCTATCTACCCGTTAGACTTGTTCTGTTTGTTCAGTGTAAGTCTGCAAACTACCTGTTAGGCTTGTTCTGTTTGTCCAGTGTAAGTCTGCTAACTGCATGTTATTCTTGTTTGTTCAGTGTAAGTCTGTTTACTACCTGTTAGACTTGTTTTGTTAGTTCAGTGTTAGTCTGCTTACTACCTGTTAGACTTGTTCTGTTTGTTCAGTGTAAGTCTGCTAACTACCTGTTAGACTTGTTCTGTTTGTTCAGAGTAAGTCTGTTAACTGCCTGTTATACTTGTTCTGTTTGTTCAGTGTAAGTCTGCAAAGGACTGTTATACTTGTTCTGTTGGTTCAGTGTAAGTCTGCTAACTACCTGTTAGACTTGTTCTGTTTGTCCAATGTAAGCCTGCTAAGGACTGCTATACTTGTTCTGGTTGTTCAGTATAAGTCTGCTAAGTATCTGTTAAACTTGTTCTGTTTGTTCAATGTAAGTCTGCTAACTACCTGTTAGACTTGTTCTGTTTGTTCAGTGTAAGTCTGCTAAGGACTGTTATATTTGTTCTGTTGGTTCAGTGTAAGTCTGCTAACTACCTGTTAGACTTGTTCTGTTTGTTCAGTGTAAGTCTGCTTACTACCTGTTAGACTTGTTCTGTTTGTTCAGTGTAAGTCTGCTTACTACCTGTTAGACTTGTTCTGTTTGTCCAGTGTAAGTCTGCTAACTACATGTTAGACTTGTTCTGTTTGTCCAATGTAAGCCTGCTAAGGACTGCTATACTTGTTCTGTTGGTTCAGTGTAAGTCTGCTTACTACCTGTTAGACTTGTTCTGTTTTGTTCATTGTAAGTCTGCTAACTACCTGTTAGACTTGTTCTGTTTGTTCAGTGTAAGTCTGTTAACTGCCTGTTAGACTTGTTCTGTTTGTTCAGTGTAAGTCTGCTTACTACCTGTTAGACTTGTTCTGTTTTGTTCATTGTAAGTCTGCTAACTACCTGTTAGACTTGTTCTGTTTGTTCAGTGTAAGTCTGCTTACTACCTGTTAGACTTGTTCTGTTTGTTCAATGTAAGTCTGCTAACTACCTGTTAGACTTGTTCTGTTTGTTCAGAGTAAGTCTGTTAGCTGCCTGTTATGCTTGTTCTGTTTGTTCAGTGTAAGTCTGCAAAGGACTGTTATACTTGTTCTGTTGGTTCAGTGTAAGTCTGCTAACTACCTGTTAGACTTGTTCTGTTTGTCCAATGTAAGCCTGCTAAGGACTGCTATACTTGTTCTGGTTGTTCAGTATAAGTCTGCTAAGTATCTGTTAAACTTGTTCTGTTTGTTCAATGTAAGTCTGCTAACTACCTGTTAGACTTGTTCTGTTTGTTCAGTGTAAGTCTGCTAAGGACTGTTATATTTGTTCTGTTGGTTCAGTGTAAGTCTGCTAACTACCTGTTAGACTTGTTCTGTTTGTTCAGTGTAAGTCTGCTTACTACCTGTTAGACTTGTTCTGTTTGTTCAGTGTAAGTCTGCTTACTACCTGTTAGACTTGTTCTGTTTGTCCAGTGTAAGTCTGCTAACTACATGTTAGACTTGTTCTGTTTGTCCAATGTAAGCCTGCTAAGGACTGCTATACTTGTTCTGTTGGTTCAGTGTAAGTCTGCTTACTACCTGTTAGACTTGTTCTGTTTTGTTCATTGTAAGTCTGCTAACTACCTGTTAGACTTGTTCTGTTTGTTCAGTGTAAGTCTGTTAACTGCCTGTTAGACTTGTTCTGTTTGTTCAGTGTAAGTCTGCTTACTACCTGTTAGACTTGTTCTGTTTTGTTCATTGTAAGTCTGCTAACTACCTGTTAGACTTGTTCTGTTTGTTCAGTGTAAGTCTGTTAACTGCCTGTTAGACTTGTTCTGTTTGTTCAGTGTAAGTCTGCTAACTACTTGTTAGACTTGTTCTGTTTATTCAGTGTAAGTCTGCTTACTACCTGTTATACTTGTTCCGTTAATTCAGTATAAGTCTGTTTACTACCTGTTAGACTTGTTATGTTTGTTCAGTATAAGTCTGCTAACTACCTGTTAGACTTGTTCTGTTTGTGCAGTGTAAGTCTGCTATCTACCCGTTAGACTTGTTCTGTTTGTTCAGTGTAAGTCTGCAAACTACCTGTTAGGCTTGTTCTGTTTGTCCAGTGTAAGTCTGCTAACTGCATGTTATTCTTGTTTGTTCAGTGTAAGTCTGTTTACTACCTGTTAGACTTGTTTTGTTAGTTCAGTGTTAGTCTGCTTACTACCTGTTAGACTTGTTCTGTTTGTTCAGTGTAAGTCTGCTAACTACCTGTTAGACTTGTTCTGTTTGTTCAGAGTAAGTCTGTTAACTGCCTGTTATACTTGTTCTGTTTGTTCAGTGTAAGTCTGCAAAGGACTGTTATACTTGTTCTGTTGGTTCAGTGTAAGTCTGCTAACTACCTGTTAGACTTGTTCTGTTTGTCCAATGTAAGCCTGCTAAGGACTGCTATACTTGTTCTGGTTGTTCAGTATAAGTCTGCTAAGTATCTGTTAAACTTGTTCTGTTTGTTCAATGTAAGTCTGCTAACTACCTGTTAGACTTGTTCTGTTTGTTCAGTGTAAGTCTGCTAAGGACTGTTATATTTGTTCTGTTGGTTCAGTGTAAGTCTGCTAACTACCTGTTAGACTTGTTCTGTTTGTTCAGTGTAAGTCTGCTTACTACCTGTTAGACTTGTTCTGTTTGTTCAGTGTAAGTCTGCTTACTACCTGTTAGACTTGTTCTGTTTGTCCAGTGTAAGTCTGCTAACTACATGTTAGACTTGTTCTGTTTGTCCAATGTAAGCCTGCTAAGGACTGCTATACTTGTTCTGTTGGTTCAGTGTAAGTCTGCTTACTACCTGTTAGACTTGTTCTGTTTTGTTCATTGTAAGTCTGCTAACTACCTGTTAGACTTGTTCTGTTTGTTCAGTGTAAGTCTGTTAACTGCCTGTTAGACTTGTTCTGTTTGTTCAGTGTAAGTCTGCTTACTACCTGTTAGACTTGTTCTGTTTTGTTCATTGTAAGTCTGCTAACTACCTGTTAGACTTGTTCTGTTTGTTCAGTGTAAGTCTGTTAACTGCCTGTTAGACTTGTTCTGTTTGTTCAGTGTAAGTCTGCTAACTACTTGTTAGACTTGTTCTGTTTATTCAGTGTAAGTCTGCTTACTACCTGTTATACTTGTTCCGTTAATTCAGTATAAGTCTGTTTACTACCTGTTAGACTTGTTATGTTTGTTCAGTATAAGTCTGCTAACTACCTGTTAGACTTGTTCTGTTTGTGCAGTGTAAGTCTGCTATCTACCCGTTAGACTTGTTCTGTTTGTTCAGTGTAAGTCTGCAAACTACCTGTTAGGCTTGTTCTGTTTGTCCAGTGTAAGTCTGCTAACTGCATGTTATTCTTGTTCTGTTTGTTCAGTGTAAGTCTGTTTACTACCTGTTAGACTTGTTTTGTTAGTTCAGTGTTAGTCTGCTTACTACCTGTTAGACTTGTTCTGTTTGTTCAGTGTAAGTCTGCTAACTACCTGTTAGACTTGTTCTGTTTGTTCAGTGTAAGTCTGCTATCTATCTGTTATACTTGTTCTGTTTGTTCAGTGTGCGTTTGCTAACTACCTGTTAGGCGCGTTGTTTGTTTAGCGTAAGTCTGCTATCTACCTGTTAGGCGCGTTCTCTAACTCCCTGTTAGACTTGTTCTATTTGTTCATAGTCCTTTAACATAAGACGTCTTCTGCGCTTTTTTTTATGTTTGGACATTGATAGATGCGCCCGACGTCTTATGTCGGAAGTCATTTTTCATGTACCAAAATCTTGAAAAAAATATTTAAGATTTCTCATTTCAATGTGGAAACACAGTTGAGATTTTAGTCCAGTTTGACCAAAAACGTGTTTAATGCTTTAATTGTGAAAAAAAAATTTCCAGCCAATAATATAAAAAACGGAAGAGAAAAAGTCTAAAAAGTGTTTCTACATTTCATTCTGAACTTTACAAAGTTCAGAATGAAAAAAAGTACAAAATACTATAATTTTTTGCAGACAATTGCAAAATTTTCAGAGCAACTACACTAAAACCTCATTTTACCTGCATTAAACATAAGATTTTTATAATTCGTACGTTATTTTCGTCTTTTACGCCCAATCTTGTTGTAGAGGGTTCAAAAGGGACTTCCGAAATTTGTTCTAAGTTCCCATCAAAATTCGATGGGAAAAAGCTACGTGAAAAATTGCCTACGGCATAAGATGTTGAGGCGCATCTATCAATGTCCAAATAGAAAAAAGCGCCGAAAACGTCTTATGTTATAAGGACTATGCTTGCTGCTAACCAGTTGTTAAACTTGTACTGTGCGTAAGTCTACTTTCTTTTAGAGCCTCTATTTTATTGTTGCTGGAAGTTAGTTTTATTTTTCGGTTTTCATTATGGGATGACAGGGTTTTTTGTAGAGAAATTTGTTCTATTTGTTCAGCATGTTATAATTTATGTCTTGTTCAATGTCAGTCAATTTATACTGTATTATTTAGCGTAGTGTTGTGTAGGTTTTTTTTCCAGAATAAGCATTCAAAATTTGAACATATGTTTGAAGAGGTTTTTCTTCTGTTAGAGTTCGTTAAAAGCGTTTTGTCTATTGATTGTAAGCTAGACTTTTTGCTTCTTGTTTGGTTTTTTAAAAATTTTAAAAATATGTTGTGTATCGCCATGTCATGATGTTAACAAGAAAGGCAATATTTCTTTAAAACGTCTCTTCTCTTATATTCCTATTTCTTTTCAGATGTGTGATGCAACTAAGCAAAACAGTTTAGACGACACTTGCATCGGTCTTAAAACCTACGAGTTCGTATTTCTTTTCAATAAAAGTACCGGAACACCCAAAGCCAACTACTTAATGGTAGATCCAATAAAAGGCAACAGACTATTCCCCAAAGTTAATGTCGTAGTTTTCCAGAAAATAAAAAATCTTGTCAATTTTCGAGCCGTTTCTCTGGACGGTAGCCTTTACATCGTTGGTGGTAAAGATTGGGAAACTGGAGAATATAAAGATGAAACTTTGAGGTATGATCCGGCTACCAGTCGATGGACACAGAGATGTCGCATGAATCATGCAAGATGTCGCCATACTGCTACTGTTCTGAATGGATGCATTTATGTAACAGGTAATATTGATGATGAAGAATAGCAAAACGTCTTTATGATCTTATGTTTCATTTTGCTGTAGCGTTGCATGTTGGTAATTAACACTGTATACATTTAATGGTTTTTTTAGACTCTATTATATGAAGTAGCTTGTAGCAGTAAAATAAATCATTTTGTTGAAATAATTTGCATCTATCCAATAATTAAATCATTTATTTGCACAACTTACATCTTACAATAAGATCAAAGGCACACATACAATACACATACAATAATAATAATAATATTTGCTGCAAAACCTTTGGTTCATGATGTTGAATCATAATCTTTAACTTTATCTTAATATTTTTTTAAATGGTTAAACTGTTCAAATTATTTTTGTCTAGATGTTTTTTTATTTAAATACTTTTGATTTTTTTTAATAACTACTCTTTCATTTTTTTTTTTCATACTCTTTGTTTTATTCTTTGAAAATCAGTACAATCAAGATATAAATAAAAACAATAGAAGTTTTGTTTTATGGCAAAATTGTGTTCTGTTTAAATTAACATTAATGGTTGTTCAATGTTACAACAGTCTTTTTATCAAGAAAATTTTACGAAAAAAATGTGAGTCATGCTTCATCTCAAACAATTAATTTCCAGTATGAATCATGAAACAGATTATCATCCTAATACAGAATCCTCCAATTATTACACTGCTTCAGATATACATTAATTAATTAACGAAAAACCATCGGATTAATATCCAATCAGCATCGACAAAGTTCTGCATCAGCTGTTTAATCTAACCAATCAAGTTGTTGCATTCGGTCGTCTGTAAGATTCGGATGAAATCAACACGATTGATATCTGTCAATTCTTCGCTGAATTAAGCAGCATCGTATTTCTTTCTTTCGTCAAATTTTAATGTAACGGAATTTGTCCAAGAAAACGAACTTATCACGATCTTCTTTAATTTAATAAACCGAGCAGATGAATGCAAAAGACGAGATTGTTTTCGAATGATCAAATTATCTTGTACATTTTTCAATTATCATTACCCAGACGAAATAATTTATGATTTTCTGTAGCTATACTTTTTTCTGTTGCTAAATAATTCATAGAAGATTCTGGGGGATAATAAAATCCTTGGTTGGTGACTAATCTAGATCCTTGGTGTTTTATGAATCACTGTTTTTTTTTGTTTGTTTTTTTGCATCCATTATTAGAAGACAAAAAATTAATTCCACACAAGATTAATTTTTAATAAAGAAAATATAATTATTTGATACATATAATTTAAATTTTGAGTTCATTATTAGCAAACGTAATCATTTTGAAAGTAAAAATAATGCTATAATTAGATGATATTAAAAAATGGTTTATCAATTAAAAAAAGTAAGTTAATCAAAAGTAACTTAGCAAGTTTAGATGTTCTCTTTATACTATATAAAATATTAAATAACTTGTGAGTGGAGAATTATCATGGGAACCTGATAACAACCTTTTTGTTGAACTAAACATTTTAATATTTTACAAAAACTTTGTGCAAATAAAAAAATTCAAGCCTTCCTTTAGGCTTTTATACGTTGTTGCATTTGCTTCAAAAAACAATAAAAGAATATTTTCAAGTTTTTGAATACTTTTATAACTGCATTCAGAACATGACTGTTGATTCTGAAAAAAAGTACCTAGTACATTTAAAATAAAATATTTGGTTGCTTTTTTTATGTTTTTTTTCAGTTTCTTTATTCCGTATGCATTGGTGTAGCATATTATGCGATCCGTATTTTTGAAATTGAGAACGTTCAATGTCAAACTCCTCACAGTTTCAGCTCAGTCCGTATATACGGTCTGTACCGACTACTTTCATCGGGACAAGACAGAGCTCAAAGGGCAAGGATAAGCTACTACGAAGGAGTTTGGTTCAATATGTCTATAGGCCTGTTTTTTTATTAACAAACATGTTTATGGTTTAAAAAAATCTGAAACATGTTTAAGCCTATACCATAAACATGTTTAATTGGGAAAGTAAAGGATTAAAAAACGCAAATGTTTTAACTGTTGAAGGAAAATGGCGTATAAAAACAAGCACACATCATAGCAACTTGCAGAAATAAGACTCGCACTTCTATCAAGTTTTTCAGCATGCTTATATAGAAAAAACCTCATCATGATCCTTGCCAGCCTCTGCAGAGATGTCAAGAAGGACGAATATGTAATTTTAATGAAGCCTTTATGAATCAATGTTCGGCTTGGATGTTTTGCATTCTCGAGAGGACGGCAGATGATTTGAGCATGCAAATGTTTCAACAAAAATAGTAGACATACGAAATGCCCCAGAGGAACAACAGAAATAAAATGACAAATTCAGCCCTCTTGCAGGCTGTCTGTAGTCTATGGTGGATTGTTTTGCTTGTACGTATTTTTCTGCCTATTAATTTTGTTGAGCAGATAGTTCTTCGGTCACACGTTCAGTTCATTTGCTTTTGAACATCTGCTTGTCCGTCACACTTAGGTAACTCTTTGAGCTTAAGGTTTTTTTCTCCAAAACTATATAAACTGAGATCATCATGAAACTTTATATACCTTCAGACGGCATTGTGCATGTTTTGAGATGTACATGTACCAGAAATATACTGACGAGAAAATAAAGTAGCTAAGAATTGTTTTTACACCAAATATTAACCTTAATTAAGTATGTGTTCATGCAATTTTTTTGTTCTTATCTTAAATGTATTTTTTTTTACCCATATATAACTGATATAGAATAAGACCAACTTTGCAAAACTGCATCTCGTGGTATCACTTTAATTCTACATAACTCAGCTTTGCCCAATTGGAGAAAATTCGCTTACCATTGTATTTTCAATAAAGTTAACGATTTGTATAAAAAATAACTTTTTTTCAGGTGTACCAGACTCTAGACATGCTTAGCGTCTTTCATTCATCCGAGATTCATAATGCCATCACTGAAATCTTCCAGCAGAAAAATTCCTCTTGTTGGAAAATAATTCCTTTCAGAGACCTTGCTGACAATTGAACAGCAATACATAAAGGAGACGATCTTTGGGAGAGTGAAAGACAGTCATCATTGCATATATTTGAACATGAAGGATCATAAAGTTTGAAACCATTCCTTCCGCTACACATAAAGTGTTTATGAACACCTTCTATTCAAAATTCCATTTATAACAGTTTAAAATTTGCTTACGCTGAACATGCATATATTAAGGAGTTACAGAAGTATTTGAATCATAACAATGGACAAGTCGAAAACAACAGAAGTACCAGTCTTATTAAGATACAGACCTTCAATCTTACTCCCATTTTTTTTGCTTGTCTGCCATTCAACTAGTGTTAGGAAAAGTACTGAAAGACCAAAGGTTCCAACAGAGAAGCAAAAATCCAGCAATGTATAATTCTACATGTTCGATATAACAAACAAGGTGTTTTAACAATTTTGAGTTTAGACAGTCGAATGTTTTTTTATTAATAAAAATATGTTGGTTCTAAGTTGTTGAAACTTGATATGCTTATCCATTAAAGCTTCACAATCCTCAATTTTTTGTTTGTTTGGGCTTTTGTTTACGTATATTGTTGTTTATATTTTGATAACTTCTTTGTTATTTATACCCTCGATTAAAGAGTGATAGTATAGTGCTAGGGGTGTCTGTGTGTCCTTCGTTACACCTGATGCCGGAATTCTTCCGCAAACTCTGGTGGTAGTTTCACTTTCACGCACAATCTTTGTGTCATAATGCAGATGTGAACATTACTTTCTATTTTAGAATTTCAACAAAATGACAATTAATTTTCGGGGTTCATATGGCAAGCCGTTTTACTATTTGTTCTAATTTCAAGATATCTCATATAATTTATAAGATAGCTTACATAATCCAGCTTTTATAAGCTCTTATAAGATATCTTATAAAGTATATAGAATATCTAATAACGAAAATTATATGAGATATCTTATAAACTTTCAAAGATACCTTATATAGTTTATAAAATATCTCATATTTTTAAAGATAATTATCTCATTTAATTGTCTTTCAAAGATATCTTCTATACTTCATAAGATATCTTATATACTTTATAAGATATCTTTTATATTTTATAAGATATCTTTTATTCTTTATAAGATATCTTTTATACTTGATAAGATATCTCCTACAGTTTATAAAATATAAATTATATGAGAGCGGAAAGCAGTGCTTCCCCAGTCGATCGCAAGATATCTTATAAACTATATGAGATATCTTATATATTATTTATAAATACGATATCTTGAAGTTAGAATAAATAGTAAAACGGCTTGCCATAGTTTATGCTAGGAAAACATGGATAAGCTGTTTAACTACAAGGGGGGTCTTCTTTTATCCACAACATCTCCTAAACGGCAAGATCACAGTTGCTTAGACCATAACCCAAAGTCAAACTCCTGCTAAGTAGGCTTATCCTTCCCGACAAAAATATGTCAGGATTATCTACGGACGGTTACGGACGGGAACTGGAAATGTGATGAGTTTTACCTAAAATGGGTGTATGTTTACCAAATATCGGATGCTTAGCTATTATTACTTACTCAGTCCTCTTCGCGCTGGTTTGCGGATAAAGCGTAAAACGTCAGCCATTTTAAAATGGCAGTAGTCGCGTCATTTTTTTTCGTCAAAATTGTCATGATAGCCTTCTGTATCAGTGTACCGATTTTCATTAAATTCGGTTTAACCGTTTCTGAGATTTTAGAAATGTACTTCAAAAGGTTTCATTGACTTTGGTTCATGCGTTTGGTTAAAACGTGTCGGACATGTTCACTGTCAAGAAAGGAAAAGAATAATAATAAAAAAATAAATTTTCCTGAAACCACATGATCGATTAGATTGACGTTTGCCTCTTGTGCAGATGACATGGTAATCTGTAAATGTCTTGCATACACATTTTCTGAAACCACTAGGTAGACTACATATCCTGGCCAAAGGCCATGTGAGCTTATGCCATCACTATGCATACGTCGTCCTTTTACATTTTTCGAAAATCTTCTTTAAAACCACCACTAAAGCAATTCGCCTGAAACGCGAAATGCAAAAACGCTTTTTGGTATACTGGACACAAACGATCCTCGTTTTAAAAGAGATTTGATCGAAAACATGGCCCTTGCAAAAATGTTTTCCGCCGTTGTTAAAAATAGAACAGGGGGTCAGAATACAATTTCTAGTTTATATCTCAAAAAGTATGAGATAGACGAAATTTGAAGCAACCTTCCATGGGCCACATGCAGGGACTTGCTCCCCGATATCAATATTTTGTTAGAGTCAATGTGCGGTACGAATTTATGACCCATTTATAAGAGTTAACATCTACATCTACATCTACATATTACATTGCACCGTCAATAATGACGACTACGCAACGGCGTGAACAGACAAAACGTTAAAAAAGTTGAAAAATGTGAGGAAAAAAAAAAAATAGATAAATAAATAAATAATCAAAAACAAAAATTTTCAGTTAAACAATCACTGAACAAAAAATACTTTTAACATATTTACAAAATTATTTACAGGGGTTTAATGACAAAAAATTACTAAATAGGGTGTGACTGAATCAGTGTTTTAAACTGACCCAGTGTGGGGGCTGCAACAATGTCTGGTGGCAAGGCATTCCAGAGAACTACTGTGTGAGGGAAAAAACTAAATTTAAAGTAATCAGTTGATGTAGAGAATTGTTGGAATTGAAGACTGTGGGTGTGTCGTGTACTGAGATGTGTAAGTGGTTTGAGATAAAGTTTTGAATCGATGGCAACTAAATGATGAGTGATTTTGTAGAGCATGGTGACTTTTGCTATATTTCGTCGAGTTTCTAAAGTAGGTAGATGTAGATGGTCCAACATAGAACTGACACTGCTAGTGTTATGATATCTGCCAGTTATGTACCGTGCTGCTCTACGTTGCACTTTTTCAACTTGTTCTTTTTGTTTTTTAGAATGGGGTGACCAAATTGTAGAGCAGTACTCGAGATTAGATCTTACTAAGGATTTATATGCCATACACTTTGTCTCTTCGTTTGTAATTTGTAAATTTCTTCTAAGAAAACCTAATAGTTTGTGTGCCTTCGATGTTACATTATCAATATGAGCATTCCAAGTAAGTTTTGAGGAGATGGTGATTCCAAGATATTTGGCTGTGTCAACAGATTCTAGTGTATGGCCTTTTAGAATGTAATTATGCTTGAATGGTTTTCTTGATCGTGTGACAGACATAGAATTACTCTTTTCTGGGTGGAACTGCATCCCCCACTGTTGTTCCCATCTTGCTAGAGAGTCAAGATCTTGTTGGAGAGTTATGCTGTCTGTGTGTTGCTTAATAGGTCTGTAAAGGATGCAGTCATCAGCGAATAAGCGTGTTTTTGAAGAGACAGATGCAGGAAGGTCATTTATGAAAAGCCCTTTAAAGGCAAAAACATAAAAATGGTGGTGTTTTTTTTTTCATGTTTTGTCATATAGAATGAAAGGTTAAATGTTCATCTTATTCAGCTCTACAAAAGTCTCCATTGTGTGGAAGTTGTCAGATAGCTGTGGTATTGGCCTTTGAAGGTCATAAATGTTTTTTTTTTCAATGTTTGTGTCATATAGAAAAAAAAATGCAGATAGTGAAAATCTTTTGTTGCATAAAGGTTCAGACCATTCAGCTCTACAAAAGTATTAATTTGTTCGTAGTTGTCAGATGACCCCTTATATGAGTCATGGTCCCTTAGAGTCTTAGAGGTAAAAAAAAAACCATTTCGTACCGCACATTGACTCTCAAAAATATAGATAGAGGGGAGCAACTGAGTCCCTGTGCTTAGAGTATGAAAGAATTCAAGATTCAATGAAAATCAAAGAAAATACGTGTTTCTTAAAATAGAGAGCACACATTTTAGAATATGAAAAGTTACAATTGTCAAAGACGAAAAGGGGGAGTATAAACTATTTTTAAATCGGAAGAGTTTGTGTATAAAACAACAAAATAATTGCTGTTAAGTATTGTCGTGCCAACGGCCGACGCGTATAATACTAAATAGAAAGAAAAACAAACTACAACCGCACATACAGAAGACTTGACTCTCACGGAAATATATGTAGTATATCGTTTGAGCTATAAGTTTGTTATTAAAAATATATTTATATGTATTCTAAAGCCGCTAACGTTGTTCTGGTTCAAGTTTATTTTCTCGATCTGATTGTGCGTAGCATCCAGCTTGTTTTCGTGTTTTTCGTTTCATTTGATTTCATTTTGATCAGAAAGAGAAGAAGTCAGATCTTTATACGCTCCCGAAGGGAGTGATAATGATAGAGATCATCAGTGTCAATATTTTTGTAGTACTATGAGCTGAATTTTTCTTCAATGTCTGGTTTAGCACGCTTGTTTTCCCGAACTTTCAGCGTCTTTTTAACACTTTTTTCTTTGAAAATTTCCGACGTCATTAACCGAACAAATGATCCACAAGTAAAGCTAGTTTAGCTTTATTTTATTAAATATTTCAATTAAACGTATTATAAACATTTTAAAATTCTTTTAGGCGTGAGAAATATACAAATATATAGTGTATATTGCAACTTCGGGAGCGTCACAGGTTAAACCTGCCTCATATCAAAATTTTGTACAATTTGTCATTTTTACGACAGGGTTGTTTTTTGACAATTCATTCAAAACTGACGTGTCGAGCGAAGAACTGGAAACTGAAAAATATCTATACATACAATAAAATGAGTACATAAACCGACAGTGAAAATAAGAATTAAAAAACAAGAGTTAACACTAAAGTATGTGTCGCCTGCCGGCACCATCAAAAACAATTATTCTTTCTTACTTCCACTATATTTTGAATTTACATGGATTTTCAGTTTCTGAGATCAAAAGATGTTTATAGAACCTAAACATTGCAAATATATGCAATAAAAATAATCAAAGTCACTCAATCGGAAATGAAGGTCAAGGTCAAAAGATGAGGATGTAACTGTGCTAAGCTACTACTGGGACATATGCATACCAAGTTTCATCAACCTAGGACTTATAGTTCTTGAGATATGGAGTTGCTCGCAAAACTTTTCCATTGCTATTATATGTATTGAAAATTGTCAAAGTCACTCAACCGAAAAATCAAGGTCAAGGTAAAAAAATGGGGATGCAACTGTGCTGAGCTACTACTGGGGCATACTCATACCAAGTTTCATCAACCTAGGACCTATAGTTCTTGAGATATGGAGTTGCTCGCAAAACTTTTCCATTGCTATTATATGTATTGAAAATTGTCAAAGTCACTCAACCAAAAAATCAAGGTCAAGGTCAAAAGATGGGGATGCAACTGTGCTAAGCTACTACTGGGGCATATGCATACCAAGTTTCATCAACCTAGGACTTATAGTTCTTGAGATATGGAGGTGCTCGCAAAATTTATAAAAATTTAAAAAGTTATAAATTTTTTCATAACTTATCCGATGACACTTTGACGCTTTAAAAAACTGATAGAGTTCAAAGACTTCACTTTTTAGGGAGCAACCATTTGATTTTTATGGGGGGATATTTTCTTTTCCTGCCTTTTCGCTTTCGAAATAAGTCGAGCCTGGATTTTTTTTCGCGTGCAATTTTTTTTTTGAAGCGAGTATACATTTTTCAACCAAAAATACCATCCTGCCTTTTTTTTTTACTCAAAGCACTATCCTGCCTTTTTATTTCTGGATTTTTGTCATCCTGCCTTTTTATTTCAAATTTCACCATAGCCCCCCCCTAAAAATCAAATGGTCGCTCCCTTAGAAAGAACGTCACAAGTATTTTATGGTACGTTACGCAATCCATTTACATAATTCATTCACTAGGGATCCTTACAAACATACATTTATAAATAATTGATGATTTGTTCCTCCTTAAAAGTATTCTTTGGTGTTTTCTGATGTTCTGTGATAAAATGACACACCAGCTAAAAAATGCAGTGAACGGAAGACCCACGGAATTATTGAGGACCACGACTGAAATTATTGAAACAAAATTAAAATAGTTATAATTGTATGTGCATCTTAACCAAAAACATCTTTCAGGTAACGGTACCACACGTGTTCTTGTATAGGTACACGCGCTTCTATTCGGAGTCTACAGGCGGTAGGTACGCGCGTTTCTATTCGGAGTCTACAGGCGGCAGGCACGCGCGCTTGTATTTGGAACATACAGGTTCCAGGTGCAAGCAATCTCCCGGATATAGCCGAAATCGCGCTGCTTGGGAGTAAAGCAATAACTAACTAACCAGGTGCAAGCGCTTGTATTTGGAATCTACAGGCTTTAGGTACACGCGCTTGTATTTGGAGTCTACAGGTTCCGATACATGCAGGTATTTAGAGTCATTGCCGTTAAAAAAATGTTAAGGCAAGCAGAAAAAAAACAAGGCACCAATAGTTTGATCCAGGAAGCGGAGGCGGGATGCGCCCCTCCCTCTCTTGCAAGAAAAATGGGTTGCATATGAAGAAAATCATAGTGAGCCCCTCTTAGCTGGTCAATGGACTAACTATTTTGTATTCCGTATGTATAGTCAGTATGAATGAAAAAAAATGTTTATCAAAAAGTTAACACAAAACGTTGTACTGTCACGAATTAACCAAATATATCATATTATCTTATATTACTGAATAAAATATTGATCTTATGTTCTTAGTAAGTTAAAAGTTTTCTCTGACAATTTAAGAGGGTGGGTAAGTGGGTTCCTGGGGCTGTGTCAACGAAGCTATCTTAGGATTGAGACATGTCTTTGAACCGTCTTTAGATATGGATTAGTCTTAGGACGGGTCAACAAAAGGGTCCTAATTTGAGATGCGTCCTAAAATGTGACCAAAATTTGAGATAACAATTGAGTTGACTAAAGACCATCCTAATTAGTTAGGACTATCCTAGCGTATTGAAATTAGGAAATAAACAATAATTATTGCTCTTGTGGATACTTATCTTAGATGACGAGCGAATTACATCAGACAGAATAAAGTATTGAGAGATACAGTTTATTTCTTAGACTGTTATAGCTACAATCATGGTAGCTTTTCCGTTTTATGCTTTATATTACTCATAAAAGTGGTCTATTTTTGTGAAAAACTTGAATGTACGGATATTTGGTGGTTTATTTTGGCACAGTTTGTTATTCCATACTTTCCCATGCTTTCTATTTTGCACTATGTGTGGCGTGGTCAGAAAGCCTCGAAAAGAAAACAACATTCTACTTTTAATAGATAGAAAAAAAACCTGTGTCTGAAAAAGTTGGTTACTACAAGTCCCGGGCTACAAGTTCTGGTCATTGTTTAGATAAAAAAGTACACCAAAGTTTCAGGCAACATATTTTATAACACCGGACTCGCGTTTAGTCTATACAAGGCTTATAAGAGGCACTCTAATTTTGAGTACTTTTCTTTCACTAATTTTCTTCTTTCTTCCTTGCAATGTTTTGATTCAAATACATTCTGCTTCTTTCTAAGCAATCTAGTTCATTCAAGTTCGGTAGTTTTGTTATTACCTTTATTTACGAAGATAAATTATGACCAATAATAAACCACTCTATTCCCGATGTGGGAAGAAGTTCAGAGTTTTGGTATTTTTGAAAATGTATTTTGACAAAGTTGCTGCCGGATTTTAAATCAAATTTTAAACTGTGCGATCTAAAAACGCGTGTGGCCTTTTTTTTTTTTAAAAGCAATCGAGTTTTCCGAAGAGATTTCGTTCATTTTCATTTCAAATACCGATTTTTTTATGAATGAACGGGCTCATACTATATGCAAATTGTATAAACCATAGTATTGGAGTTTGTAAAGTTGTTTATGTTATTTATATTTCATTTATTAAAACAAAACAAACAAACAAAACAAAAAATAACTAAAAAAGAAATTAAGATTTAATCAATTGTTCACATATTGTTTTATAAATGTAGAAATTTATCATGGATTTTGATATGCTATGAAATTGTTAATGAAAGTTATTTAAATTTGAATTGCATATCAGCTATTCTAAGACGGTCCTTAGACAATTATATATAGGAATGTCCTAAGACAGCTTCGATGTACATCCTACCCAATATCTTTAGATGGTTCTAAGACCATCCTAAAGTAACTCCTAAACGATGTCTTAGGATATGTGTTAGGATAGTTTCATTGACACGGGCCCTGGTCCCGAGTTCCCCAAACTATAAAAAGATGATTCCCGAGTTCCAGTTGATTTTTGTATGATTCTCGCGTTCATTTTTGCCGTTCCCGGTACGTCCGAAATACCGATTTTAAAAATGGATAATCTTTCATATACAGGTCTATGATCAATGTCATAGACAAGTATATTAAATAGATTTGCAACTATATCACTGGTTGATAAATAAGAGTTAGTTATTTTTCTTACTCCTTTTATGCCTTTATTTCTATAGAATTAATCAGAATAAAATACATAAACAGAACAAAGAATATGGAATATCTGTGTGAAAATTTTATTTAATTTGGATGAGAAATAAACACATGTATGACAATACATGTATAAATTGAAAACTTTACAAAATTTTGCAAACTAGTGTATTTTCATGAAAACTAGGGTTGCATGGGCTCTATGGAAACTCCTCTAAAGTGCAAAAATGTTATAAAAGTTATTTTAACACATGTAAAATCTGAAAACATTTAAGGATGGCTGTAAAAAAAATCATTAAAAATCTTAAATGGTTTTGAGATAATACAGTATATAAAATTGAACTTTTCAAATTGTTTATTTTTGTTAAATTCTTGTTTATTTGCATGAGATATTGTGAGATTCCACCAATTTGCAAATCTATCTAATTTTATATACAGATCTATGTCAATGTTAAACATTCTTTTTATTTAATAAGTTCTATACGTTTAATCTACTGATCCATTATTAATACCACTGTCTAACCATGACTTAAAAAGTGTCGAGATGACTCATTAATGGGGACGAAACAACCAGAAAATACATCTTAAACGTGCTCTTATTCCTGGTTAAGCTGTTTAAGAACCAAATAACCACGTGGTTAAGACTAACTTTTAAAAAAACAATTAACCATAAAATTGTTTTAAACCAGGTTAATGGTTCAGAATAAAAAAACAGGCCTTATATAAAATACTATGGTCATTTTGAATCAGTTTTTGTATACCTTTGTCGCACTTGCAGTCAATCGAAGACGAAAAAGGTTATATATTATGAATAATTAAAGCGCAAAAATATCGCTACTTTGAATAAAAATAAAATCAGAAATTCTAATCAAAAACTGTCCACATTTACACCGATGATTAACTGGTGGAAACTGAACCATCCAGATAATGTAAATACAGTAGCATGCGAATAAATATTATAAACGAATTATAAATGTATATTAACTTAATAAAAAAATAATTTCACGTTTGCAGGAGGTGAGGAAATCGGAAGCAAAGTAACAGAGAAATGTGAATATTACGACCCCGTCACAGACAAATGGACAGAGATACAGTCCCTCCCTAGGCCCAGGGCAGACCATTCAGCCTGTGCTAACGGCCTGTTTTTATATGCCTCCGGGGGTATAAGTAACCTGAAGCATCAGTGCTCAAATGTATTCTGGTACGTATGGATAACCATCCTTGCATGTTCAGCTCACCTGGAATTGTAAATGATACCTGACGTATGCTAGTTTAATGAAATTGTTTTGTAGGGTTAAGAAATAAGATAAACCTTATTTTTCATTTTGTGATCTAAATTATACCGTTGAAACACAACTCTTTTCCAAAATCCGTTTTACATGAACTCGAATTACTGGGGGTTGAAAACTAATTTGTTCAGTTTGCTACAAGACACGGGTGGGTGCTGTTTATTTCTTAAAGCTTTCTCTACACACGTTTGCCCACTATGGTCAGCGATCAGACTTTCTGTATATTATATACAATCCCTTGACACGAAGTACACCGTATTCAACCAACTTGGATTCGCTCTATGGGATGAGACCTGATCTCAAGACCCCTAGTCGCATATCTTACGACGATCTAATATAGGTTTCCTCCACCCCGGCCGCATATATTTTTTTTTTGTCGCCGAAAAGTTTCTTATATTTCTAACAAGATACAACATTTAATATTAATCAAGAATCAGCTTTACTAATCGTCTGATAAAATGAAGCATGCAAAATCCAAAAGCACGTGTTTGATAATCATTCGGCATAACTATGATTGTTTCCTCAGTGGATTTGCAGCATTGGTACACATTAATGGCAATTAAATTTGCAGCACATCAAACAGGCATCCATTTATCAAGAGACTTTCGCTACAAGTTTCTTATCCTATAAATGGTTGCCTTCAACAAATGACTCATATGATCACAGAAAAAAAGACATCTTGTCGGCATCTATTTTTGCGAACACAGATGTGGAACATTTCCCTCATTAGAAAATGTGTTGCATCATGAGTTGTGATTCATAAAGATGCCAGAATAATTAGGTTGGAATAAACTGTGGCTATATGTGATCCTGACATGAATTGTTAATTATCTTATCTTATAACAGTTTAACCAATTATTTGTGAATGAAATAGCATCTTCTAGTATTGGGTTCAGCAATGCCAGCTGAAAGTTTAACTATAAATACATATTTCTTTTGATGTATTACCCATTAACCGCGAGATTTAAATACAATTTTTGTCGTTCTTTTTTTTTATCAAAATTGACAAGCTTTCATAAGTCATTTTCCAGAGGTATATATCAGAGTTCTCAGTGGCGGTTCCAGGATTTTCGAAAAGGGGGGTCCTCGGTAGAAAAAAGGGGGGGGGGGGGTCCAAAACTATAATTTGATGATTTTTGCCCAAATTTTGCATGAAAATCACAGAATTTTCCGATGAAAGGGGGGGTCCAGACCCCCTGGACCCCCACCTTCTGGATCCGCAACTGGTTCTGGAGTTTTCATAAATCGGTTAATGTTT
Source organism: Arcuatula senhousia (assembly GCA_963971305.1). Classification (NCBI taxonomy): domain Eukaryota; kingdom Metazoa; phylum Mollusca; class Bivalvia; order Mytilida; family Mytilidae; genus Arcuatula; species Arcuatula senhousia. The sequence continues at coordinate 45,906,380 of OZ020304.1, read as the reverse complement.
GATTGCAAGTTCTTAACAAAAAAGAAGTTGTAGTAGGTCTAAACCGACATTTTAAATATAAATCATTATGATCAATAAAACTGAATTTTTACAACAATTTTGTTAAAAGAAATTGAGCCAATTTTGAGCTAAGATTTTTTTATAAAAGGACTTTTTATAATAATACATTTTAAGAAGTTTTATTGCAATTAAATTGACTGTGTCTTTAATATTTCTTTCTTAATAAAATCATAACAGTTTTGTCCCTATGCGGGTTGAATGGAGCGAACGTGGTTTCCAACTGCTTCAGCTGTATCTGCTTTTAAACGATGATTTTTTTATCTAAATAAGATTGTACAAAGAAAAGCAATCATTTAAAAATCTTAGAAATTAAAATTTGAAATACTCTACTTTTGCATATAATATAAATCATCCCTCTTTACCATGTTTACGTAAAAGCGTAAGCTATTTTTTTTTCGATATTAAAACATTAGGTACCAGATCCAATTAAGCTAACTATAGCTATATGAAAGAAATTCCATTCAATTACTCGAGTCCTTTTCTCTTTTTTTCATTGATGAAATATACGCTTATATTTTTCCAGATAATTAGACATTTTTCAATAACAAATTAAAACTCCATTTAAAGGCAAGGAAATGGTATTTCCAGGATATTGTATATAATTAGTCTTTAAAAGGTTCTGTGACCACAACTACATGAAATGTTCTGAATGAAAGTACATCATCGTTATAGGATATGAACAATGCGCTTTTAAAATTTTAATTAGCCGTGATTGTTGTCCAACAAAAAATGACGCAAAAACTATAAAAGCGCATTAGAATAACAAGTTGTGAAACAGGATATTGCAGTTGTACAACTTACATGTCAAAGCAAACAGTTACTTAATTGGTTTTCACTTCTATTGTATAATATCTAGTACATCATTTTTAATATAAATTGTTGCATGACATCAAAATTACAACAAAGTTTTTTTTATCGCAAATGACAATCATAACTTCAAAAGGCCTTTGGAAAAGACAAAATTCAGAAGAAGAACTAAAATGTCAGTCATGCATCAAAAATGATGCCAAAATTCATAAGTATACGTATATTTCTAATGACCAAGTCAGTGCATCTGGACATTTCCAATGACCAGGCTATTCAAATGACCAGGCCAGTGCATCTGGACATTCCCAATGACGAGGCCATTCCCATGACCAGGTCAGTGTATGCAAACATTTCCAATGACCAGACCAGTGCATATGGATATTTCCAATGATCAAACAAGAATATGCGGACATTTCCTATGACCAAGCCAGTGCAGGAGGACATTTGCGGACATTTCAATTTACCAGGTCAGTGCATGCAGACATTCCCAATGACAAAACCAATATACACTTGGACATTTCCAATGAGATAGCTAGTGGATGGGAACATTCCCAATGGCCAAACCAGTATACACCTGGACATTTCCAATGAGATAGCTAGTGGATGGGAACATTCCCAATGACCAAACCAGTACATGCAGACATTTCCAATGACATAGCCAGTGCATGGGAACGAACATTTACAATGAACAAACCAGTACATGCGGATATTTCCAATGACCAAACCAGCCTGCGGATATTTCCAAAGACCAAACCAGTACATGGGAACATTTTCAATGACAAAGCCAGTGCACCCGGACATTTCTTATATGACCAGCCAGTGCATCCGGACATTTCCAATGACTAATTTGGTGCATCTGGACATTTCCAATGACCAAGACAGTGCACCCAAACAGTATAATATTCAAGTAATAATCAAATCACGATAAATAACTGTTTAAGGGCCGCATAAGACAATATTACGACCAAAATTTTGAAAAAGAACCATCTGAAGATTTGAGTAATTATCGAAAGTGATGCTAGATGATAAAAACAAAAACAGCATAAGAAAATTAGTTTTTATTAAATTGACTTTTTTTATACATTTAAACTTTTTTTTTTCTTTTTAACCCAAATAAAATGATGGTGAACATTAAGGAACAGATTTGAAAGCAGAGCATGGGTAAATTTTACAATTGCAGACCTAAATTATACAAAGAATGGTTACAATAATATGAGTGTCTGTGTGTAAGTTAGGGTTTTACTCGCTTTTCGACGCACCTGGGTCATAAAGGGCGGTCAGTTTTAATGGTGGAGGAAACTTATAGTATTTTGGGTTTTTTTTTTAAATAAATTGTCGTCGGGTAATATAACTGAACTGGACGACAATTTATTATTGCTTGTATTGAAAACACACGTATTGGGAGACAATTGTTTGCATGTAGCTATTTCTGCACTTTTCTGTATTTCGTGAATTTTGTCATCTTTTGAATTTTCCGTATTTTGTTCTCAACTAACGAGCTATTTTTTTTAAAGAAATATCATATGTTTTGAAAAAAAACGGAACTCATAATTCAGAACGAATTCATTTTTCATATGAAATTGCAGATGAATGGTCCTTAGCAAAAGTACATCATTAATTAGTTTTGAATAATGGACTTAAAAGCTTTGAATAGCAGTCTTTGATGTTTCAGAAATACTGAAAAACCGGAGAAAGGCAAATGCACTTCAGTATAACATGCACCATGTACAAACGAATTTAAAAATACAGTTTGTATATTATTTGCAAAATCATAGCAAAAAGCAAGCTGTTCAACTTTACTCCCAATTTGATTGCTGCATATATTTTCATTCATCGAACAATTTTACGTTTTAGTTGGTTCTATCCGTTTTATTTGTTCCTTGCTTTAAATGCAAATAGATGCATTTAATCGGTCTCTGTGCCAGAATACTAAATATCAAAAGTTCCTCACTCTTCATAGAGGTATATGATGGCATACATATCAATAATTACAAATATATATATATTCAGATCTATGATGATGGTCATCGTTTTTTGTTTACATTTTCCCCAAAATAAAAATACAGGAAGGTTTGATAGAGGCATGTAGCTAGCAGAATACATGCGTTTCTTGCTTGATAATATAGTTTGCTCTTCGAACCATATATGTACGAGTACAGCATAAGCAAAATGAAACCAAAAAGAGTTTGGGAATGTCTAAACTTTAATTTAAAAAACCTGTCAAAGTCAAAAATGGCCGGATTTCGTTAAACAGGGAGTAGGTGAGCGACAGACCTAAATCCAATCCCACGTTATGGGAACCCACCCTGATGCTGTATACCAAATATCAAGTGGCTGTGATTAGTAGTTGCTGAGAAAACTGTAACGAAGTTTTTTTCCCCGCCCGCACGCCACCCGCCGCCCATCGCCCGCCCGACATTCACCATTTTATAACCCATATTTTTCACTCCGTGAATCCGGCCAAAAATAAACATATAAAGCTTAAAAAACCTCAAACAATTCATTCTTCGTTTATTTTGTTTTAATGTAATTAGCATTTTGTAAATGCCTTTCAACGCATGTATTTTGGCTTCAAGTTAGTGTAAATTATGGTAGAATCAGGCCATTAAATGTATCTGGTAAAGTGTTGATATAGCTCTGGATTGTAATATCCTGAAATTGTCCATTATCGGAACCTTTTTATTGCTTCAGCTATTATCTTGCTACACAGGGGATGGCTTTTTTTCTTAAAGCTTTTTGTAAACAAACTTATTCTAACCAACTATCTTAATACCAATTTATAGCTTAAAGCTACGAAGTATATTCATAATTGGCACTATAGGATAGTCATGCACGCACTTCGATATAAAAAAAGTTTGAGATAAAAAAAATAGCAAATAACAATGAACAGCACAAAACCCTGCACATTATAAATAGTGATTCAAAAGAAAGCAAAGAAACAGTTCTTCAACAGTCTTTATCCCATAGTCAGAGTATATACAGCTTTCGGTTATCGTCGAGAAAATGCTTTGTTCGTTTGTTTATTTAGGTTTAATGCCCTTTTTCGACGCACCTTGGCCATATAGGGCGGTCAGTTTTAAAGGTGGATAAACCGAAGTACCCTGAGGAAACCACTGACCTTGTGCAGGTAACTGACAAAAATAATCGCATACAGGTGGGGAAGGCCATTTTTGTAAATTACAAATGGAACTCGAACACCATGTGAGAGGTGATCGGCTAGTGATCAATAGTGTGGTATTTAAACAAGCGCCTTAGACCATTCGACCACCCAGTCCTCTCGAGCAAAGGCTTGCATGCAATCCACTGCCAGGCTTGGACGGTCTCTGATCGCTTTATGTGGAATTCTTCCTTAAATAAAAAAGGCTGTGCACACTTGTGTGATTGTAGTTTACTAGCGCGGGGTCATTAACTATAGCAAAGACATCAAAACTTCTTACGAATATTTCATTTCATAACTTGCCCAACAGTGTCTTGCATGATTCTGTGGCGGATCCAGAAATTTTCAAACGGGAGGGCGAGCAATAAAAAAATCTTCTGGGACCTCTTGTTTCATATGCACAGTTCCCAACCATACTTTCTTGTCAAACGGGCAAGCGCGCGCCCGGCAGCCGGTTCTAAATCCGCCTTTGTCAGATTGTTGCAATATTGCAACAAATAGAAAACAGACTTGGCATTACAAGTAATGTTTTATAATAATGAAGATGATTTGGATGCTGAAATTTTACTTGTTAGTCGTTTGATTTTTTATAATCATTTAATGGATATTTTAACCCTCTGTTACCATAAAATACCATACAGTTTTACAACAAAGTTATGATATTTCAACAATCTCCTTTCTATAATTACCATCGTTATTAAATGTGAATATAATCTTTCCTTAGCACGCAATCAATTAATTGTCAGAGTAACAGTATCGGGTCAGATTCAGCTGGTCTTATTCACACTTCCCAACATGGCTAGCTGCGATGGAAATGAATACAGATGGGCGATAAGCCGATGTCCAATAAAGGCATTTGTCACAGTGTAAAATTATGGATAATTTTTCCCATGGACAATTTTAAGTTTTTGTGCTTTCATAAAATAGATATTTTAAAGTTTAGTTGTAATCCTCTAAATTTCGTAATATTATGCAATTAATTTTATAAAGTTGAAAATATGTTTTCTTGATTTGACATTAATTGATCTTATTGTTGTCCATATTTTAATTCTGTTTGATCTAACGTTTCGTGGATTTGACATTAATTGCTTTCATTGTTATCCTTAGTTTAATTACATTTGATCAAAGATTAGCGTTAAAAAATATGTAACAATGAGACGGACAGTTAGAAACTGGCTGTGAACGCGGAAACACGTAGTTTTGGACCCTTAATAATTTATATGGAACTCTATATAAGTTTATTGTGATAGGACTTTATTTGTTTGTATCGGAATCCTGATATTGTTATTGTTAAAATTTGTTATTTTATTTGCCAAATAGAACATTTGTCTTTTTATAGTCGTTTTATGTCAGAACTCTACTAGTTAGTTTTCCCCGCATTTCGGAGAAAAAAGTCAACTCCGTCAATTGGTGCTAGAACCCGGAACATCTTGTCTGCATCTTACACCTGAGCCGACAAGTTGTGTAGCAAGATCCCGCGTTACATCTGTATTTGAACTCAAATATGAACAATTTTGGACTGCCGATGTGGAACCCTTTTGGACTACATCCGTCAAGGAATTGGACTGAATATCGACATCCAAGTTGGAGATCTAAGGCAAAGTGTTCGCGATGTGGAATTTATGCAGGTCGGAATCATGACTGCAAAGCTATCAAAAGTAGGTGTTTTAAGTGCGGACTGTTCAATCATTTTGCTCGTTCATGTCGTACTATAGTTGCTAGATGTCTTCCGCGAAAATCAGAAAAGCGAAAGCAGCGAGACCTAGAGCGCCTTACAAAGTACAACGAACAGAAAGCTGTAATGACATTGTTTCCGTTTTCCAAATTAGACGACAACGACTTCAGATGTATGATCTCAAAAATGGACAACACCATATATACTGAACTCAATGTGACTAAGAAACGACTAGCCGATTTCAGAAATGGATTTTGGAACACTAGTTTGAAGCTAGCTCAAACGGAAGATAAACTTGAGTGCAGTGAAAAGAAAGTTAAAGACCTTCAAAGTCAAATTGATACCTCACGAAGTCCATATGCCGCAATGGTCAAAGAACACGAAGAAGAAATAGCCAAATTAAACAATGAACTGAGGGAAACCCGAACGAGATTTGCTCTTAAGGTTGGTGAAGTTAATCGTTTAACTTCGGAAACGCAATGGAAGGACGGACTAATCGAACAGTTTAAGTTAAAGGTAACGGAGTATTTTGGACTCTATAAACAATTCGAAAAAGATTCATTGATGTGGAAGGACAAATACGAACAACTACAAAACAACGGTGAAACCGGAAATCAAAGACGCAAAAGAGGAGACCGCAAATAAATTTACTGGGACTCCAGGTGGAGTCCAGCTGGGTCGGGGGAGAGTTGTCACAGTGTAAAATTATGGATAATTTTTCCCATGGACAATTTTAAGTTTTTGTGCTTTCATAAAATAGATATTTTAAAGTTTAGTTGTAATCCTCTAAATTTCGTAATATTATGCAATTAATTTTATAAAGTTGAAAATATGTTTTCTTGATTTGACATTAATTGATCTTATTGTTGTCCATATTTTAATTCTGTTTGATCTAACGTTTCGTGGATTTGACATTAATTGCTTTCATTGTTATCCTTAGTTTAATTACATTTGATCAAAGATTAGCGTTAAAAAATATGTAACAATGAGACGGACAGTTAGAAACTGGCTGTGAACGCGGAAACACGTAGTTTTGGACCCTTAATAATTTATATGGAACTCTATATAAGTTTATTGTGATAGGACTTTATTTGTTTGTATCGGAATCCTGATATTGTTATTGTTAAAATTTGTTATTTTATTTGCCAAATAGAACATTTGTCTTTTTATAGTCGTTTTATGTCAGAACTCTACTAGTTAGTTTTCCCCGCATTTCGGAGAAAAAAGTCAACTCCGTCAGAGTTGTCACAGTGTAAAATTATGGATAATTTTTCCCATGGACAATTTTAAGTTTTTGTGCTTTCATAAAATAGATATTTTAAAGTTTAGTTGTAATCCTCTAAATTTCGTAATATTATGCAATTAATTTTATAAAGTTGAAAATATGTTTTCTTGATTTGACATTAATTGATCTTATTGTTGTCCATATTTTAATTCTGTTTGATCTAACGTTTCGTGGATTTGACATTAATTGCTTTCATTGTTATCCTTAGTTTAATTACATTTAATCTTTGATCAAATGTAATTAAACTAAGGATAACAATGAAAGCAATTAATGTCAAATCCACGAAACGTTAGATCAAACAGAATTAAAATATGGACAACAATAAGATCAATTAATGTCAAATCAAGAAAACATATTTTCAACTTTATAAAATTAATTGCATAATATTACGAAATTTAGAGGATTACAACTAAACTTTAAAATATCTATTTTATGAAAGCACAAAAACTTAAAATTGTCCATGGGAAAAATTATCCATAATTTTACACTGTGACACATTAATGAGTTGACCATTGAATTGACCATGTCTTATTGTCATATTTCATTATTTTATGATTGATTATAACTGAAAACAATAGAGTGAGTCATAAGAGAGATTATTGGTCTTATGGCTCCTTATCTCTGCTATAATAACTGGTCAGTTCCGTTAATTATGACCATTCCGGTAAATACGGATCATTCGTTCCGTAATAGGTGGTTTTACGGAGAAGACACGTAATTGATTTCGGATTGGTTCACGTAGTTAGTCAATTACCGTAGGGATGATGAGGATATATCAAAATGTCATCATTATTTCGTTAAATTAAGAAATGGTTAGGTTTGCAGAATCAAGAAAATAAGAATTTATCCTGAATCTTTGAAATAATTAGGTTTTATTCTCAATAAATATGAAATATTAGTATTTCAAGCATTTATACCAGTAAGGCATGCGAATGTATTTCATTTTAATACTACTGCAATAAAGGGCAAATAAAATTTAGCTTATACCAAAATACAATAAATGCGCTATATCATTTTGCTTTGTTTTATTTCAATCGGTATATTGAGATTTTGTTTGTGCATATCTATTCCATACTTCTTTTCAATTTTCTAGAAAACAGTTTTTGGTGATTTAGTCTTTGAAATAAGATTTTTTATTCTGCTGTATTGTTTCGTAAATAAAAGTACCAACAAATATCTAATGTGAAATAGGAATTTTGGATATCAAAGCATAAAGCAAAGAAAAAAAAACACAAAAAAACAGTAACACATGTAATGTGTGGAGTTGCAAGGAAAATGTTGTCAGTTAAATTTTTATAAAATTGTATCTTTGTTATTTTTATTTTACAGAAAAAAATTGAAAATGTGTATACCGTGTATTATTTCTTTTTTCTTCTTTCCCTCAAGTCATCTCATATTTAATTAAGATACACGACATGCTGCTGTTAATTAAAACACAGTAGGTCGTTACCCTAAAAATTATCCATTAAATTCCTCTTGAAATGTAGAAGCATAAAAAATATTTTATCAATTAACGATGACTGAGTCACACAGTCAATCACGGGTCAGTTGTTTTCCTTGGTTTCAAGTTCTTGTTCTATTTAAGCAGAACATGCATGGAGTGACAAAAAACCAAGCAACGTAGACGCAAACTATCACTTTGTTCAATTTGTGTGTTTTGGATTTTTTAGTTATATCATTATACATTTTATATGCTCATTCTGGAGTTCTTGCTTTTGCAGAACATGCATAGTGTGACCAAATCAAAGCAATATGTAATGTGACTGTTTTAACTGTATGTCTGTACTATATTTTGATATAAGAATAAATTTTTAGTTGTTAAAAATAGATAAATTAAAAATAAGTAAGCCTCTTGAGTTTTTGGCTTTTTAAATTTTTTGGCATAAAAAGTGAAAAGACAATGATTAGATTCTAAAAGCAATGTTTAATTCTATAAGCTTCTGTCATCACAGATTTACTGACATAAATACTTTTATTTTAATGTCTGGAACTTAGTTGTCATTTTGATTTCTAACACCCGTGAAGGTTAGCGCTGCTGGTGGAGTTTTAATTCCCCGAGGTTAGCCCGCTCCGGCACCAACACTTTAGTGATGGAGAACACATCAAAGCTTTAAATTATCCGTTTGAATTTCACAATTGTCTAAATCCTAGGGTTCTTCCTACCCCAGACATAGGTTGACCATCTTAGTAATAATTTGGTTCCCCATGACAGTATTTTTGGTTTCATTGTTCTATGCTCTTCATAAATATATAGTTTTTAGCTTTTTTCAATATTTTGGTAGAGCGCCTTTGATGAGTCTTGAATAGACGAAACGCGCGTCAGGCGTTTCAAAATTTTATGTCTGGAACTTTGTTGTAATTTTGATTGCTATAATTTTTATTTCACGTGTAAAATTATACTGCAGTTGATTATCAAGAAATTATTATTGAAAAATATACATTGATCTTTTTTTTCATGAAAAATATGATTAAATAATTATCTTTTAAAATTGAAATGAAAATGTTTAAAAATCAGTTAAAGTTCACGTGTCATATTTACTATTTACAAACAATAATGCCAGATCGAATTCAAAAAAATAAATAATATGGAAATTAAACAAAAAATATTTCACAAAATTTCCTTTAATGACTCACAAATACAAATAACCGAAATAAAGAATATCAATATACCCTATTCCGTCGGATTCCGTCAATGTCAATACCTGCTTAAAAATTGTAATTAAATATGAAAAAAAAGAACAATATTTAACGTTAAACACCAGGTTCTGCGGAAAATCTGGAAACACCTGAAAATTAAAAATTATAATGAATGATTCACTCAATGCTATGAGTCAGGTAGCATTATATTAAACGAAGATAAGAGAAAGGAAAACTGTTTGAAATGGTATTCTAATATTTGTTCTTTGCTATCAACGAAGATTGCTTTTGTTTCATTTCGTGCCTAACTCTTTGAATTTGTGTTTGTCTGTTTCTATTTTCATACTTTTGAATATGATGCATTTTCAAAAGATTGTTTTGTTTGACTTAAGCTGTGTTTGCAAATTTCCTTTGTTAGAATCTTAAAATACAGTATTTTTTCAACTTATTAAAGAACTCAATATTTTCTCTTTTTGCACTTTTATCTAGAGACAAACAAATTAAAAAGCATGCAATGAAAAAAATGTTTGTAATCAAGCATTTGCAAACATTCGACACAGAATCGTGAAAACAAAATGCAGCAATTCAACATTCAGCATCAATTTTAGGAAAGGCAATATTTGTTTAAAATATAAGTTATGCTATGTTATAACAATAGTTTCAAAATATAAGTTTTATGCAAAAATACAAACAGAATATCCATATTTTCAGAGCATTTGACCAAAACAATCGGTACGTAGAAACCCAAAAGAAGTATTTATATCAAACATAGCTTAAAAACAAGAATGTTTCTATAAGATGAATTGCCCCATCTCGTATCATTTGGGGCAGACGGACGGACGGACCCAACACTATATGCCCCTACTTTGGTAGATGAGGCATATTATTAAAATCATTTCTGTTACAGGTGTTATGACCCGATTTCTAACGAATGGAAGGAACCAGTAACAGGAATAATTCTACCACATGAAAGAGAGAAACACAATATGTTGTCAGTAGAAAACAAAATCTATATCATTGGAGGTAAGTCAAGAGTTTGTAAGGTTGAAAAAATAATAAATACTGTGAAAAATGAAATGATCACCCCCGCTTCATATTTAACTATATACATTGTATTGCAAAAAAGCATTAGTCCAATTTATTTTCCATGATTGATATCCGATAGCGATGAAATTTCTCTATGCACCTCTCAATATAATGTACTAACTTCATCAAAACCAATTAATCGGTTTAGGAGGAGTTGCGTTTACGAAAATGTAGCCGGACAGACAGACAGCAAGATTACTATATACCGGCCGCCCCTAAAGCTTGCGTGCCGGGTGGTTAAAAAATTAACAACTTTTAAAGAAAAATAATTAAGTCATGAACATTAGCAAGAGCCAAGGCCGTTTTTATACTGAATTCGGCAAATGTGTGAAAACGATAAAATGTCAAACAATGTTAGCTTTAATTGAACTAAGACTGTTTTGTTTTTCAAGTATGCTCTTTGCTTGAAAGTTTAAATGGAAATAGGGAACCTTAAAAATTATTCTGCCTTTCGAGAAAAAATCAAAATGTTCACAGAGAAGGCAAATTATGACTATATGTCCACACCCAGTTACTTACCAATATACGATATTGAGATGTGGAATAAGTGTACGCGACACAACAAACATAAACAAACAGCAATTCAAAAAATCACAACGGAAAACAGCAAGCAGTCTTCAACATGACCATAGGTCACTGCTTACCGTCTTGCATTGGCCCAAGACTTATAATACAATACAAAAGTATCAAAACCAATCCCTAAATCATCAAGACTTGTTCTGCTCGGTCGATAAAAAGGTCATCCATGGAAACCCAGGGGTCCTTCTCTCTCTCACTCACTCATCACCCCATGAATAACTCGTTTTTGATAGTTTTGTATCGAGGCCTCTGATTTGGTCGCATTACAATTTTCTAATGCGATTTTAACGTTTCTGCATTGAAATTTTATTAAGTTCAAGATCAGATTCAAGAACGCGCAAAATTATACGAAATGACCCCGGGGTGATGAAGTTCTGAGCGAGAGAAGAACCCTTTGGGTTTCCGAGGATGGAAAAAGATAAACATGTTTGGAATCAGAACACAAATCAGAACACAAATATAATTTTACCGAAACAATTAATACCTGAATCATCTTGCTAAGGGTGATGTCATGTCATTGAAATTGCGTATAACATTTAAGTTTAACAAATTAAAAAAAAAACCCTGTGTTCCCTATATATAGATAACTTATTCAGCCAATCTTCTGAAATGTTTAAGGTGTGCCTGGATACCAATTTCTTGTTAATTTGATAAATAACATTTCTTCTGTAGGACGAGGATTTGACCAGGAAACCTTTTCAGAGAAAGATGAAGGTGCTATTTGTAGTTTCAATACAAAAACCAAAGGAAATGCTAGGAAGGAGACGGTCTGGGATATCTTCCATCCAAATATTTTTAATCCCAGAGGAAATGCTGCAGCAGTAGTATTAGGTATCTTCTATTTCATTGGTGATGCTTCAATATATTAGAAAATTTTACTGATTTGATAACATCTGAATATCTGATAAAAACACAGAAACCCAGGCAAAAAGAAAAGCTCAGATAAACAGACTTGATTGGTGATCTAATATTCAAAGAGGAATAACTCTATTTTAATTTTGTTTTAAAACACCTGTGAGGCTATCACTGTTGGAACTCGACACAGCTCACATAATAAGCGGTAATTAAGAAGAAAATCAAAGTAATTTATTTATTACCTTTAATTACAGGAAGAAATATTTACCTGATTGGAGGAAAAAGTTATCAAAAAGACAGCGAAGTTAGAATGGTGGAGTGTTATAATACAAAAAGGAGGAAAATAAGAGAATCGTTCCTTTTGCCAGACACATATAGTGTTGCCAATTTAGAGTGTGTTGTTCTCAAAGTTCCCATCACAAACAAGGATATTAATTTTGATGATAATATACTTTATGATAAATGGCTATTGTGGTAAATTAGAAAAATGTAGATTTGTTTTTCTTGCCATTGTTGACACGTTTTATTTGTTGAATAAAATAATTTGTTGGTAAATTGAAATCAAATTTATCATTATTTGCAGTCACCGTGGCCACTGTAAGAAAAAAGAGAATAAGAACATGACTATATGAAAAAACTTTATGACCCTTACCTATGATCCTTTGACTCCAAAATCAATCTTCTTTTTTCTTACCTGACAAGTTTTCAAAAGTTGTGGTGTAGAAATCAATGGAGAAGAGGTACGAAGGCTCCAAATCGGCCCAAAAATTAAACTTTGATATACATTTGTAGATGTACTTGCTTGTAATTGATGATTTATTAATGTTCAATAGACTCCATATTTTATAGATTGCAAATATCTTTTGTTAAACTCTTTATCAAAAGGAGAACAGTTAGCTAAAAAGTATATTTGGAAAAAAATATTTGACATTTTCCCTTGAGTTTCATGTATAAATCTGTGAATATGAAAATGGCCACACTCGTAGACTAGAGTTATGTAAGAAATTGATCTTAAAAAATTATGATGGTCGACGAGTGCGGCCAAGACTAATTTTGACAAAATACAGCGAGAAAACACTGAAAATGTGTGAAAATTAAGAATTTTAAAATTTATGGCGTGTTTGAAATGTCAAGGCTAGACCTGTGATGAAAATATTTCGTTACATCTTAATGAAAAGTTTAGTTATGCATCAACGAATTTTGGGGAATTTTACGAAGAATTGACACAGTTGCAAAAAAATAATAATAATGATAATACCAGCCGATTTGAGGCCTTCCTGGCTTTACACCTAGTGTAAAAGTCATAAGTTCATAAAATATGTGTTACTTTTATGGATTTCAACGCAGGCACATGGTGCCGCTGAAACCACTTACAGGTTGTGAAGTTATGACCTTGACTTTTTGACCCAAAGATCAATAGGCCTCTCCTTTACCTCATAAACCGATCCGAGAAAACGTTACAAAAAGTGTTGGAAATAAATGCGACGTCATTGTCAATTTGTGACGCATTTTGATAATGACGTAACATTTTTTTCACAAGTGCAAAACAAATATTTTTGATTTTTACAAAACCATAGATGTTAAATAATGCACCATTTTGCTTAAACAAATAAGTGATTTAAGCAAATACCTTGACGAAATCACAATTTTGATATTTTGTAAAGGGGACATATATGTCCTTCCCGCAGTAAACCGATAAGGACATATATGTCCCTCCCGCACTTGCACAGATGAGAACATATTTGTCCCTCCCGCACCAAGAGGGTTGCACGGGAGGGCCATCTGTGACTCATGCGATGACAAGGTGATGAGGTAGGATTTTCAGCAAGTTTCTAAGTTCCAATGTTAATAACTCCCACTGGTGATATGCAGTAGTTTCAGAGGGGTTGCAATGGAACGCCAGGACGTACTGCCTTAAGTTCGGCAGGAATGGAATTTCACCATTCTTCGGTAAGTGGTCATATCCAGAAATGAACAGTGCTTTGCCTAATTAATATTCATGTATGCAAATGAAATATAAGTCACGTGACATTTCAAATCCCCCTCGCCTTTGCATTGCCTTGTTCTTACAGCATGTATTAAAAATACGGAAAATATTCGGTTCTCATCCGTCACAGATGTAAATTAGAACCTTTTATGAACTTCCTAAAGTTTCCTGGCGGTTAAAAACAAACTTATTTTTAACAAATTTGATTAAAATTCTCTGAGTCTTTTGAACTCAAGGTGAGGAATAAGGCAATCTTTGTACGCCCGAGGAACCTACAGTTTAAAGATAAGGTTTGTATGCCTTATTCTGTCTTGTTTAACCTAAGTTGATCTCTTGAAATCAATATGCGAACCTTGTTTACATGCGAGTCAGTTTGAACTATTTCAAGATAAATGTTGGACTTTCTACAATATCAGCCATTTTTCCAAAGACTTTATACTGCTTTGTGAAGAGTGCTACGCTTCGAAATTTTAAATGAACAGGGAACCTTGAAATTTTAGCCGACATTGTTAGGAGGGGTCTCAAATTATTAAAACTAGTGTGTTGATTGAAATTTAACATGCGAATCGTGCCTGTAACACATATTTATCGATAATTTTTGAAAATTTCATAAGTTGCTATTGTTCCTCTATAAGAAATTCTGGACCGGAACCGTTCCTGATATTAAAATATGCAAATTGAAAAAATGCATCAAATTTCTGGATATGTCATTTTTGCAGAAAATATAGGTTACAGCCAGCTTCCAAAGCATGCATAATGCTAAGCATCACTAGGTGCACTTACCATACCAACATGCAATGTGCCACTTGTCAGCAAGCAGGAATGGATATTAAACCATTCTTCTTTAAGTGATCATTCATGAAGAAAATATAGGTCAATGCCAGCATCTGAATAGTGATCATTCATGAAGAAAATATAGGTCAATGCCAGCATCTGAATATGAGACAAGAAGCTGATGAATCAGGTACAGTTTTATGGTTACTTTAGTTTGTTTATATATGCATATGTGTTTCAAGTTTCATGATGATACCATATTCCCTTCATGGTGAAGTATCTTCAACCTGAATTTAACCTGATTTGGGACTAAACCACACTGCAAACACTTTTTGTCCCTTGCACTTAAAGGGACAAGGAAATAAGGTAACTGGTATAACAAAAGGAAACTAGTAATTAACAGGTTCTTAGATCAATTTTCAAAGAATTTGTGCTTGTTGCAACTCCTGTAATTTGTGACCACACACAACCTTTTATTTGAGTGTTATACTCAACAATCTTCTTTTCTGGCATTGTAAAATACAATAAAATACAATAAAAAATCAAAATAATTAACTTTAATTAAATAGTTTAACAATAATATTTTCAACATTCATGAATTTTTACAATTACATGTAATTAAAATATCTGATTATCATAAATAATGTAAATGAATTTCTACTAATTGTGAATTCTGGCATTTCTGCATGTCCAAGAAAATTATGCATTTGTCCTGTTTATTAAATTAAGTAAAAAGAAATTTTGAGGAGAAAACATTGATTATCTAATTAGACAACTTTTGTTTGCTATAGAGACTAAAGTACATGTATATCAAAGCTGATAAAAGCAAATTTATCAGAAATAAGTGAAATTTGTTTAAAATTGGATCACAAATATCAGGTCAAAGTTCTTCACCCAGTTAAGAAAATAAAACTAATTAGTTTAATTATCTCAGACCCAGCAAATGAGTACAACAAGGAACCAACTACTAGATAGTATTGTCAATGTAACAACCCTTAAATCGTTTGAAAATCGACTAGATAAATATTGGAACAACCTAGAGATGGAACTATAAGGTTGAAACCTGGACCGAACAGATTTAAGTCAGCAAGAATTGAAAGATCTGAATACATTAGCCTATGCCAGGTTTCAGAAGAAGACCTGTGAGTAAACAACAGTGCATTCCCTTTTTTTTGGGGGGGGGGACTGAAACTTGAGGTCCTATAGCAAGTTACGAAGTAAGTTTGCAAGATATACATGTATTAAAATTTTGGAAACATTTAGTTAACAGAAATTTATGAGGAATACAATGAATGAATAATTATCAAAATCATATGAAAAATAAACATTAGACAGCAATTTTGTTTTACACACATTTTACTCTTTTGCTTTTATGAGCAAGACCTATGTGTACAGCAGTCAGGGGACCAACTTGTACAAGTCAGAATGATCAGATTCAATCTTTCTTGTACAAACTAGAGTTATCTTCTCCTTATTTTTAGAAATTTCAATCTGACTTCTAGGAGTAGAATATACTAGAATGTCTTTTTATCAAAGTCTCTTATCCAGAGATATTCTCTATGGTTAAATTCCTTTTCTATATACTGAGATCTATTTATAAATCTTACAAAATAGTCATGGGTTTGTAAAATTAGATTTTTTGTTTTTATATCATTCTTACTTGTACAAGTCAGAATCAAAATTTTACTGCCCTCCTTTGGCAGTAAATTTCTCTACTTTGGCGGTCGTGAACACCATGGTCTTTAATTATGCTTAAATCATTAAATAACAATTATTTATCTAGTATAAACCACATTGGTGTTCAAAACCGTGGATATAAATGACAGTCTTAGATAATTAGCTATGAAATTCTTTGATGATAATTGAAACTTTACAGTCAATCTGTTTCCTATTTGCTCATGATTCTTTCATCCTAAATGCAGGATGTCATTGTTGACCTTGTGAAATAATTTGAATACGACAGTCAGGGGACCAACTTGTACAAGTCAGAATGATCAGATTCAATCTTTCTTGTACAAGTCAGATTAAACAAACTAGAGTTATCTTCTCCTTATTTTTAGAAATTTCAATCTGACTTCTAGGAGTAGAATATACTAGAATGTCTTTTTATCAAAGTCTCTTATCCAGAGATATTCTCTATGGTTAAATTCCTTTTCTATATACTGAGATCTATTTATAAATCTTACAAAATAGTCATGGGTTTGTAAAATTAGATTTTTTGTTTTTATATCATTCTTACTTGTACAAGTCAGAATCAAAATTTTACTGCCCTCCTTTGGCAGTAAATTTCTCTACTTTGGCGGTCGTGAACACCATGGTCTTTAATTATGCTTAAATCATTAAATAACAATTATTTATCTAGTATAAACCACATTGGTGTTCAAAACCGTGGATATAAATGACAGTCTTAGATAATTAGCTATGAAATTCTTTGATGATAATTGAAACTTTACAGTCAATCTGTTTCCTATTTGCTCATGATTCTTTCATCCTAAATGCAGGATGTCATTGTTGACCTTGTGAAATAATTTGAATACGATTTATTGGTTTTGAGAAATGTTATTCCAAAAACATTGAATATTGGAGCAAATTTAATAGAAACAATTTTTACTCTAGCAAGTCAGATTCATTCTGACCCATAGAAGTCAGAATTGGATCTGACTCTACAGAGTAAGAAATCATAAATAGAATCTTACTGGTACAAGTAAGATCTATTCTGACTTCTACAAGTTGGTCCCCTGACTGTACGATTTATTGGTTTTGAGAAATGTTATTCCAAAAACATTGAATATTGGAGCAAATTTAATAGAAACAATTCTTACTCTAGCAAGTCAGATTCATTCTGACCCATAGAAGTCAGAATTGGATCTGACTCTACAGAGTACAGTGATTCCGAAGGTTGCCGGACCGAATGAAATGTCCGGCAAAAATTGCTTCGGTCCAGTAAAATTTTAAAAAATTTTACCATTAAATCTATATAAATATTTGTTCAAAATTGAGTTCGGTCCGGTTAAACCAAAAGCACCTTTGGAATCACTGAGAGTAAGAAATCATAAATAGAATCTTACTGGTACAAGTAAGATCTATTCTGACTTCTACAAGTTGGTCCCCTGACTGTACAGTGGATAGCTTACTTTTGTGAACCAAAACATTGTACTAAAATTTAATCTAATTAGTCAACTTAACTTCTGCTACCATATGAAAATTAAATGTCCCCAGTGACAACAGTCTCATTAACTTAAGATCACTGGGAATGATTTGAGTAGAAAAATATATATAACAAATTTACAATTTAAAACAACAAAATTTACTAGATATAGTTCAGAAAACATACATAGCCAATTTTTGTAAAATATTGAAATTTTCTGTTATGTCATTAATTTAAATTTTTAACATTAAAGTTAGGAAATGTTTGATTATCATTTTTTTTCCTTATTTTACAACCCGTCCGATTTAACTATGGACTTTCGATTGTAGCGTAAAATGAAGTGTGCAAACACAACAATGAAAATTTACGTAGTCATGAACAAAGCCAAACGTTAACAAAAACCACAAATCGTAACATTTGATTACATAACAAGTGTGGCCACTAAAAGTATGTCTCGCCTGCCGGCACCATCGCTAAAATCAACTACCTAAGCTTTCATTTCTTGATATAAACATAAAAAGTGTCAGTATACCTAATAACAGATGCCTAGTTATTATACTATTCAAGCAATCCATTGTCCACACAAGTATTACAAAAAGTTTTCTGTCTGAAAAATGACCTAAGTTCACAGAGTCACTGGAGCGTAAAAATTGGGTCATGGTCACATGGCATGGTAACAGTTGCGTTGTCCATAACGGCAACTGTCTGTTTACCCAATATCAGATGCCTAGCTATTATAACTTTCCAGCAATTCATTGTCCATAAAAGTCTTACAAAAAAGTTTTTCGGCCTGAAAAAGACCTAAGTTCACAGATTCACTGGAGCGTGAAAATGGGGTCAGGGTCACATGGCATGGTGACAGTTGCATAGACCATAACCTGAAATGTCTGTATACTAAATATCAGATGCCTAGCTATTATACTTTTCAAGCAATTCATCGTCCACAAAAGTCTTACAAAAAAGTTTACAGCCTGAAAAAAGACCTAAGTTCACAGAGTCACTGGAGCGTGAAAATGAGGTCAGGGTCACACGGCATGGTGACAGTTGCGTAGACCATAACCTGAACTGTCTGTATACCAAATATCAGATGCCTAGCTTTTATACTTTTCAAGCAATTCATCGTCCACAAAAGTCTTACAAAAAAGTTTACGGCCTGAAAAAAGACCTAAGTTCACAGAGTCACTGGAGCGTGAAAATGGGGTCAGGGTCAAACGGCATGGTGACAGTTGCGTAGACTATAACCTGAACTATCTGTATACCAAATATCAGATGCCTAGCTATTATACTTTTCAAGCAATTCATTGTCCACAAAAGTCTTACAAAAAAGTTTACGACGCCGTCGCCGCCGCCGCCGCCGGAAAGTAATACCTATGTCTCGCCTTCCGCGACTATTCGTCGCAGGCGAGACAAAAATACATTGATTGAATGAATGGGTTGTGCAAACATTAAATCTGATTGGATAGTCGGTTTTTCTTACTGTGACGTTTTGCGGGTTTTGTTACCGATTGGCTTGTTTCTTGACGACGTAAATTTTCATTGTTGTGTTTGCACGCTTCAATCGAAAGTCCATAGTAAAATCGGACGGGTTGTATTCTTACTGTATATCATTTTTTTGTGAATAAATCAATAAAAATTTAAAAAGTTCATTCTAAATAGATTTCTTTTTGTAATATAAATATTTGACATGCAATATTCAACAATTAGAAAAAAAAAAGATTCCATTAATGTATTAGACTTAATTACATATCTTCCCCAGAATTTATGTTTCTTCAAAATGTCTAACACAACTTTTGCTTTTCATTCTCAGATTCTCAACACTTAAAAAGCTCCCTTAAAGTAAACAGAAAGGCCTCTTTATTTGGTCCATTCATAAATTTATAAAACCCAATCATCTTCTCCTTATTGGACCCTTTCTTGGTCACACAAGCAACACAATCATCTGCTAAATCAACAAAGTCATGCAAAAGTGCAAAATGGAAAATGTGACAGGCTGAAGTTGCCGTCATCAAATGATTTGATAAAATCGGTAGCAGAAATGTCTGCAGATCAGTAACAATGTATCTTATTGCCAAAGTCAAAACATCAAAACAATATTTTAAATTGTCCATTGATTTGTCACAGCTGTGAAAGAAATTCGCAATATTACAATTCTTGGAGCAGTTGTAAAGGAAATGTACAAGATATTGGAATGCTTTGAAAGTGGTCTCCTCAATGATGATCTCATTCTGACTAGCTTCAAGAAATTGTCCTTGCAACATGGCTTCGAAAAGGGGGGACTTTTCAGATAGGTGTTTCCTACAGCACCTTAATTTCTGTCCCTCTATAACAAAAACAACCTCATCAATAATGTCCTCGTCTAAAGCTTGACAATGGATTTCGTCTTTACTAGAAAGCTGGCTTAGTCTACTTGAATAATAAACTGTATCCATACTACATTTTGTTGGTAAAGGGACTATGTTACAGAGAAACAGTAACCCTTGTAATGCTGGCTGATACTTGGAATTGGTATCAATGTCTTCATGCAATATCAAGTCTAAGACTTTTGAGTAATATCCAAGCCTGTTCAAGTAGTGATCTTGCATTCCTCTCAACCTGGAATGCAAAAAAGATATACCATAAATGTGGAAATTTGTGATCTCAATATATTCGTGAAAATAGAAACCTGGTTTAACCAACCATTTCATTCGAAATTGTATAAATTAAGGAATTAATAGAAATATATTGTGACTCTGCTTAATATTGAACTCTGTCATGGCATTATACTAAAATCCAATTATCTCAATTTAAGGATAATGAAGAGCAATGACTTTTAATTTTCCTTATGCACATCACCATCTAATGTTCTTCCTTTATGTTTCAAGTTTCATCAAATTCCATCAAGCTATTTAGGAAAAGTTGTGCTTCAGAGATATGTGGATGGCCAGGATAATTCATTAAACCCTTAAATTTATAATATAAACATGTAGTCACTTCAACAACATGTTTTTCATGGCAGAAAAAATATTAACAATGTTAAATATTCGTTTTTTCCTAGCAATGACACATATACTAGTACTTATATTGTTGTTGGGTTTTTTTTTTTGTCATATTTTTTGTTTGTTTTTACACAAATTTTGTAATATGGTTACATTATAAAACAAACAAAACAAAAGCATGATTATGGACTTTAACATAAGTCACATCAATCAGTTTTGCAATTAGCATTTTGTATCTTCAAGAGGCAGGCTGTATTTTCAGTACAAGTTACCTACCAGGCAATGTAAAATATTTCTATAGGAATCCAGTCCTCTAGATCAGAGTGCTTATACATCAGTCTATCAATTTCACCTCTCCCAAAGTGACTATCTGCCTGGATACATATATCTTGTAACAGAGTCAATCCAACTTTGGCCTGGAGAGAAGGGGAAGTGTTGTTGACTTTTCCAAATCTATCATCCATATGTTTTCGTTTATCTTGAGAACTGCATTCCTCGTTAGCCTTCTCAGCTGAATCTAAAAAGGTATATGGACCGCCTCTTGTTATATTATTTATGTAGTTGAATTCAGAGTCAGATGATCTTCTCATTTGGATACTTTTTTCAATATCAGAGATGTTTAAAATACATCTACTTGATTGTGCAAGTTTACTCAATTTGTCATCGTATAGGTAAAGTTTTAACTTGTAATAGACCAATATAATAAACTTCATTTTGAAAAGCTTGTCGAAACATAGTGGATTAGAAGCTAATCTTGACAGAAATCTAGCAGCTCTTGAATGAGGACTTTCTACTTTGTTGATATAATCTAACATACAGCAAATAACTTCCTCCGTTATCAAGTAATGGCTAGGATCGTTCATCTGTGAAAAGCGCGAAAACAAAATCAGAATTTGAGCCTCAGTGTCATGACAACGTTTTGATGTCTTTGAATCATCATCATGTTCATCTATCTTTCTCTTTTTACATGCAATTTCCTCGTCCATGCTAGATTCATCATTCTTTTTGCTTTCATTAGATGTATTATCTATCAACCCAGCAAAGTTTCGCTTTTTAGAAGATTGTACGGCCATATCATTTTTAATCTCTTTTTCCTGTATGGAAGTTTGTCCCACAATATCGTCTTTTTCTTTAAAATCTTCTTCCATTTTGAAGTCATTATCTTCTTCCTGACTATCTGAATCGCAACTTGAAAATCTTTCCTCTTCGTTCTGCAGTGGTGAATTAATGGGAGATAACTCTACAGAACTACTATCAGATTTAACTGGACTACTACAAGTATATGGGATACTACAAACCATACCATAATTAGGATTCTTGTTAACTGTTGATTGACTGTCTATACCTCTTTGCTCAGGAGATTTCTCTAAGTCACTCCATGTAGAGCAGCCAGGGCTACAGAAGGAAAAGTTTCCTGGACTTTGTTGAGCTACTGGACTACCATGGGAACTTGGGAAACTTGCCAGACTCCCATGGGAACTTGGGAAATCACATCTGTCAGGAGAATGATAGGAAACTGTACTAAGAGGAGAGAACCCCTGATTGAAATCTGACTCTGGATGAAATGTACTTTTACATGTTTCGCCAGCTAAGTGCTGGTCCATTTCCCAAGTGGTATGTGTCACATATGTTGGGCTATCAATACTATATTTTACTATCTTCTTTTTATTTGTAGTGTCTTCATCTTCAGTTTCATTTTGGCTACTTATTGAGAGATTTTCCAAACTAGTTGTCATTTTCTTTGATCTGAGGATCTTTAGTTGAGGTAATTTGTACAAGGATTTGAATATCTCATGTTCCTCTGTCATTATTTTTTTCATTTCTTCTTCTGACGTCATAACAGGAATCCAGTCTTCTATTGGACAAACAGAGGTTTCAAAATCTGCAACTCTTTGAAAATGCTTTACCAAAATTGGCACCACTCCATTTTTAAGTAGCAAAGTAATACTTTCATCATCAAATACAAAACATTGTAATGCACTGATAAGCTTATCATACATGTCCTGATATTCGTCACAAGTTAAAGCTTTTAAAAATATCTCCAGTACCCCATTATTTCTTATCTTAACTCTTGTAACCGCTTCTTTGCAACACATGCATAAAATGCTGAGGAGAGTGTTCTTTTCTAAATGACAACTTTCAGAAAGAAATAGCTCAGATATAATTTTTATCCCTTCACCAGCTCCTATTCCTGGTACTATGTTTCTCAGAAAGGATAATTTATGCAGAAGTGTCAATGACTGGTTACTGACTGTGACATCACTTTGCTCCATTAAAGACATTATAACTGGCAGGGATCCAGAACTAAGAATCTGACTGCCAAATTCTGGAGAGCAACTAAAAAAGACAAAAAGTAAATTAAAGTTTAAAAAGAAATAAACAATTCTGTGAAGGATATCTCCTTCTTTGTATTGAAAAATCTTAATTATTTCTCCTGAATGATATCTGACAGCCTCATTCACATCTCCATATTATGTACTTCATTCATGTAAAGTTTCTTCAAAATCAATCAAGCAATCAAATGTAACCTTATAACTACAAAATTCTTCAATTACAATGTTCCCAAAAATAAAATATGCACAATTTAGAGAGGGGGGCAATTTGTTCACTTATCATATCTTGTCCTTTAACTTCATTTGATGGAGATAATACTGCCCTGTCTGTTTCTTTATTCGTAAACAAACAAAAAACATATGCATGATTTTAGAACTGAAGTTGCGTTGGCTGTTTTCCCATGCAGATTGGTAAGCTGTCATTGCTTTATGTATACTTTTTCTGCATTCCGCCACCTAATTTTTGGCATCTAATAATTTTTTTTTGCCTTGCAAAAACTCATGCAGATGTATTGAATTGTATATTCAATAAATAAATCATCAAGTTAGAAATTCATTTAATGTCAATAATGGCACTCTAATATTTACCAAATGTTTGCTAGTTCAAACAATGATCTCAATACAGCAAATTTCACTTCATCCTCAGTATTACTAAGATGTTTGGCTAGATACAAAACAATGTTTTCTTTTATCAAATTTTTCAACTGCTTTGCTGTCTTGGCAAACAACCTTCATCAAGATAAATAACAATAATATAGTAACTTATACATACTTTTAAACAGAAGAAACATCCCACAAAAATGTTTTACTTTTAAAGTTATGAGGTATTATATTGAAATTTCTGCTGTATATCCTTAGGATAAACAGTGCTAGTAACTTTCAAAGTACACCAATAAAGTTTAGCCTGGAAATAAAAGGATTCTGACAGTAAAGTTTTTATGTCTATCTTCTACTGTAACATGTCTTGATATCTAGATGAAGTTTTCAGTTACCAGTACATGACAGAGCATCACCATTGAATTGTAATAATGTCAATTTAAGCTGAGGGAATACACATCAAGTCAAGTGGAAAGACTGTGAGAAGTATATTTGTAGGAACAGTTGTTTATACAACATTAATCATTACTCATAAAAAAAGAGGAATAAACAATAATTAAAGTTTAACAACTGCTTCTATAATTTGAATTATGAGAGAATCTCAAAAAAGAAACCTTATTCATTTCACTACTTCCTTAGTATGCAAGCATACCTGACTGCTCGACTATATGTCAGAATGTTTTCTTTAGTTTCTGTAGTCTTAAGAACCTTGCTGAGAGTCTGGAGAGCATCAGTTCTGTGTATTATTGGAATGTTTTCTTGGTCAAGGGCTAGGTTTGCCAAAGTTCTAGCGCTTCTGTTCTGTATACTTTCTGTATTGGATTCAGTGAAAATATGTTCTTAAATAAATAAATAAAACTTTTATAATCAATTAGTCTTATTTAAATACTACACTCTATATAAATGACATAACAAATAATCAATTTGATTCAATATAATACCCATGCATATGAAATGTTATTGCTAATGCATTAATGAAAGTTTTTGTTTGCACATGCATACATGTATAGGTACATTTTGTTAAAATCATAAACTTGTTACTTAGTAAGTACTTTAAAAATGAAATGGATCCAGAGGAAGCATAATAATTTTGACCTTAAATAGAAGGTTTATGTAGTTCATATGATCATGCATTTGATATTATACATAAGATAAACATAAGTTGTCTTACCAACTACTCCTATGCCATTTGCTTTTTTGACCTGAAATGAAATTATTTACTATGTTTAACATATCATTCCATTGTTCATTCAAATATTTTGCCAATTTAGCTACAAGACATATATTTCTATAATAATTTCTTTAGTTACACTTTATAATAACAAACTCAGTCTGCCAAATTTCTGGAGACTCAAAATATAATGGAAGAAAAATCATTCTGTCACTAATTCAAATTTGTGGAAAGTTTTTGAAAGGCACAAGCTCCTATAACATTCATTTACACAAATTTAAGGTGAAAATTTATATATGTTTCTGTTACGTTACTTCAAGAATGGACTTAATTCTGCACCAATTATGAATACATGGAACAAATTGAAAATGGATTTACCGGTAGTAACATAACTGTAGAATTTTAACACTTAAGTAACAGGACTAATATTTATATCTCCAATACTCAAAACAAATACTAAAGTAGAAAAACATCAAATGGTAATATACTGTGATTTTTATGAACATAGATAGAATTTATTAAATAATGAATATCAAAATAGTAATGTATTTATCAAACATTTTATCTTGTCAAGACTTGCAAAAGGGTTTTTCAATTCAAATATGCAAGGAATGTGGCATTTTCCAAAATCTGTGTGCCATTATGGTTTGCTGCATTATTTGCATTTATATACATTTTGTACTGGCATTCATTATGACAGGACTGCCCTATTTAACCATCTGCCACGCACATCCTAGTCACTTTGTAGACAAAGGTTCATGACCCGACACTAAGTTTTGAGATCTTAATTTATAAGTGGACATCACAACAAGCCTAGGGCTGCCTAGCCTTGCTGCTGGCCTGTTTACAACCAGGGTACACAATTGGGTTGTCTGAACTATTGAAATGATTAGCTACATTGGTTACAGTCAGTATTCTTTGTGTACATTTAAATAATATTCAGTCTTATAAAATTAAATAATGCCTTCCTTTTAAATCTGAGTGTCTATAAGCATGCATATATCCGTCAGTTTCTAATACGTGGTAGTAACCAATTTTGGGTATTATACAACGGGATTGTGGGCACCACGATTTTATTGGCGATGATTACAATGTACGTAGGGCAGTCTTGAAGCCCTCTAAGGAATCTGCATGCATGGCAGTATCTGGCAGGTGGTTCCAGTGAATTGTTGTTTCAAATAGAAATGAGAGTTTGTATACAGGCATTTTACTTCTTGGTATAACTATGGTTTTTGATTTTCTGCACACTCTCTTGCTTGTAATGTTTGTACATGTAAATATGTCTTACATAACATAAAGAAACAAGTAATTGGAATACATGTGTCAACCAATTTATCATATTTACCAAATTTCTCAGTTTGCCACCACATTCCATACAAAGATTTCCTAAAGCACTCAAGGCAACATCTACAATTTTTCCTACATCACTCTTTTTATGTAAAATAGATACCACCTTAGGAATCCCATTTTGCTTAGAAAAATATTGGATGTTTTCTTTAGATCGCATGACATTTTTTCTTATTTCTATCAATGTATTAAGAATTGTATTTTCTGATGAGCTGTCAAGCTGAAGTATCAGTTTATTAATCTTTTTCTTTGATTTTTGGTCCATTTCTTTATCAAAGAATTATGAAATTTTCTAAAAATAGAGAGGATGAAATTATAGGGGACTGAAACGCAAATTCCTTTTGATGGGATACCTTAAATGTGTAACCCATTTCTGTAAGAGATCCTTTATTTTCTGTGAATTTTCATTTAAAAATACTTGTTGAATAAAAATGATACAAAATTATAAAAAATAAATCTATGATAGGGATCATGCACATTTTGAAGGTCTTTGTATTGGGTTTATTTTATAATATGATGCAGGTTAAACCTGAACAGCTCCCGCAGATAAAGTAAATTTCTTATATGTATATAAATATATGGTGCCTCATACTTTACTTAAAGCAAGAACTCATTATCTTTATAATAACAACAAGAAAGGCAATCATTTACATGATTTTGAAAAAAAAGAACACGCTGCAAACAGAACAAGGAAGTTATTATATAATTCTGCGGACCTCGCCGAAGTCACCTAATAATATCCACTTTCATTTTCGATTGCACAGCTGGCTAGAGAGAAAATAACAAACAAAATTTGTTTATTAAGGACAAAGTAAATCTAATGACTGTATGGAATGAAATTTGTCTGCTGAATTATTCAAGTTATATATTTGTTTGGTTGACAATACACCACTTTTTTGTGGGGGCTTGCTTCGCGAAAATTAGAATGACAGGTTCCCGCGCTTCTGTCATTTTGTTTTGATGGACGCGACCTCTAGTGATAGAATGCATATGGACGCCAATAATTAAAATATGCCCGAAGTCCTAATTTTTTAATAAAAATTCTTTACGTTTATAA
Source organism: Arcuatula senhousia (assembly GCA_963971305.1). Lineage (NCBI taxonomy): Eukaryota > Metazoa > Mollusca > Bivalvia > Mytilida > Mytilidae > Arcuatula > Arcuatula senhousia. The sequence goes on along the minus strand of OZ020304.1, from coordinate 45,878,850 downwards.
TATTTCATAGCTGGGAATACTTTAAATAATCATATTAATACAATAACTATGTTTATTATTTTTTTAAATTGAAAATTACAAAAAAGGAATTCAATTTTGCATTCCGTGTTATCATGGTTATTGGGTGCGGATTTCTGACTAGCTTATACGTCTTCCGGTTTAAGGCATCATACTCAGTCAACTTAGCTCCCACATAGCGGGAGCTTATTAAAAGGTTGGTAGCTTTAATGCTCAAGTTTGTTTTTACTCTACTTGTAAGTGCATATTCTAATTTCTACTAACTATATAAAAATAAAGAAGGAATTTGTCCATGAAACACCAGTTTTCCTGTTTGACCCAAACAGGAAGTTAAAGTCTGACAGGTCTGAAAGTTGCTAAGGACATACATTTACAGTTTGTCATATGGAACTATCCTGCCAAGTTTCAAATCATTCTCATGTACTGTTTTTGAGAAAAGCTTTAAGATATTTTTACTAAAATTTTAATCAAGACCCAATCCCAAACAGGAAGAAGAGGAGGTCCAACAAGTCATAAAGTTGCTAAGGACATACAGTTTGTCATACTGAACCATCCTACCAAGTTTCAAATCATTCTCATGTACTGTTTCTGAGAAAAGCTTGACAGAAATTTGTACCAACAGGTGTACCCACATGAGTTAACTTTAATGCCTCCCCCCCCCCCAAACAACATGTCTAAATAATCCTGGTGTATCAGACAGAAATGTGATTCTTACTAAGACCTATAGACTCATGACACAATGACAACAAAATCAATAGGTGTCATTCTTAATTAATTTCAATATGTGCAACTTTCATGAAGTTCTGTTTACGGCATTCAAAATTGTGGTCTGGAAACCAATTTACAATTGTTCTAAATTGTTGTAGTATAACTCAGTGTGACCTTTACCTTTGACCTTCAGACTGATATGTGTATTACTCTATTTTATTCACAAGGTTGGGCGGAGTTTAAATTTCTCTATCTTTTAGGTGAGATTTAAACAAAGAAGCCCGAAATAGTTGACCCGTGACCAACCCGGTCAATAAAATAAAGTAATAATTTTCTAAAAACTGGGATGCAACCCTCAAAAGTTATGCTTTGGAATCATTATTCCTCTTTCATATACAGTAAACATGCCATAAATTACTTTGTTTGTGTGATCTTGAACTTTGATCAACATGTGATACTAATGCTGATAATCAAAATATGCTGAGTTTTTACCCATCTCCAGCTCACTTGAGCTATTAACCCTAAAATAAGTAGACATTTTTTTAGCCAATAACCTTTAAATGTATGTAAGTTGAATAAATTCTCCTGAGCAGATAAAAATTTTACGATTCAAAAACCAATTATACTCTTAAATATTTTAAGTTTTTTCTATAATTTGTGATCTTGACCTTTGACCTATTGCCCCCAAAATCGACTGAGTATTATAAATCAAATTTTACTTCATAAGTTGAAATACTATCTACGCATTCAAAAGTAATGCTTTAAAAATCAGTTCAGATGAACAAATGGACAGAAAGCCAAGTTCTATCATCCCCAACTTTCTAAGAAAGACAAAAAAGTATACATGTACTTGGCAGATTTAATTCAACAACATTTCATTTATACAAATCATATATCTTGAATATAAATATTCTTTAAAAAAGATAACAAATTTATAACAGTTTTATAACAATAAATAAATGTTTTATAGTTTAGAAAATTTCGGTTCCTTCTTTTGCATCATAGCCTCGGCTGCTTTCATCAAATCTTCACTCTGTAACATGCCTTGATTCCACAATGCCTGGAATAAAAAAAAATATAGTTTCTTCGGTTAACATGAATATGCATGTTTTGTAAAGACACTAAATAAGTTTGTTTTAGCTCAAGTTTAACTGCTGGATGATTGCCAATTTTTTTTAAATTACTGTAAACTGACTTATTTTCGCAAGCAATTTATATTCACTGATTGTGCGAGGAACAGAACTTTTTGAAAATAAATCGTTACAAATTAACCCATTTTCATAGTCATATTATTGTTTGTATGAAGAATCATGAAAATATATGCCCATGATATTGCCCTCTGACACAGAAACCAGAAATATACCATAAAGCAGGTAATTTTTGCAGCTGCAAATTTTGCAATTTCATACCAAATGACTTAATTTTTATTTACACGGACATTTATTTTTGCGATTTCATTATATTCTCAATACAAATTGATATTGATTCTATGTTATGCGGGTTCAATATTTTGTGATAGAATAATGATGGCGAATATAGCGAAAATTATAATCTCGCGAAAATTTCCAGCTATATGGTAGTAGTCGCAAAATCAAATTGGTTTACAGTATCCTGGGGTAGTGTAGTCTTTGTCACATACGATTATACCACAAAAGCACTTTGAATTTCAGCAAAAACAAAAAACAAAAAATATTTGTTCCACTCCTTATATTCTATAAAGAATAATAATACAAGTAATGTTATAAAGATAAAACCATATCTATAGCTTTTCAGCAATTACATGGGTATATGCAAAGTGCCATCAAGTCTTTTAGTCCCATTGTAATAAAATATAAATTTCAATTTTCTTCATAAATTCTTTGCATCCTAAAATTTATTTTTTGACAGAAAAGTAACAAAAATGAATTATTATTGACCGAGAAACACCCTTTCTAAAAAATTCAGAATCTAATCCTCTATTTACCACATGTTGTAGTCCTTCTGGTACTGAATGATCCCTGGAATAGACCAAACTGACTTTGGTCCCCTGGACGGCTACTGGACTTTTACTAGCAATGACTGTAGCTAGTTCCATCACAGAATCCATCATAGACTGTTTATCAGGTAATATACGACTGAAATGCAACACCACAGCAATAAAATTAATACTTATAAGAATAAATTATAGAAGTAATTTTTTTTTGTTCAATTACTGACTCAGTAATTTCTTTCTTTTTTTGTAATTTGTTTTATTTGACTGAACACATCTGTATACTTGTATCAAAAGGAAAAAGACTAAAAAAATTTAATTGAATTCAGGAACATAATTTGCTTTTCCACTTACAAATACAGCACCTGTTTCCATTATATTTTGGTTTTGTTGTCAATACTTTGATCAATACAGTCTTTTTTTTTTGGGGGGGGGGGGCATTATACCCATAAATCTTTAAAGGCCTCTTACAAGTTTTATAAATTATCAAAATAATGCAAGGCTTATTTAATTTTTTTTTTTTTTTTAAATTACTTCAGTGCTATGTTTGAATGACTTTATACATGTATTTTTAAGAATGAGTGACAGGGTTAGTCACGAAATTTGATTATACAATCTTTTGCAAATTCTGAAAAATGACTTGGTAGTGAGGTCTGGAAAAGGTGCATTCCATCCTCCTCTTCAAAAAAATTTATATCAGAAATACTGTGGTTTAATTATCATTTGTTGTGTTCCAATTTAGTGGGTGGCCTTAACCCACAAAATTTGATATCCAACAAAAAGGAAATTAAACATTGATTTTTATGCTGCCACAAACCAATTTTTTTTTCCATCACACCGGGAAAATTGGTACCCATGGAAATAAATGAATCCAAATTAGCCCTTATCATTTCTTTCATGTAAACATACCTCACATATCCTATTTGTTTTGCCTCATCACTGTGGAATTTTCTGGCTGTATAACACAATTCTCTGACCAGACTATCATTCCCCACAATCTTTGGTAATCTTTGTAGTGTGCCTACATCAGCAGCTAGGCCAACATCTACCTCCTGTTCAAGCAATTTGTATATTATGAAATGTTCCAGTACAAATAAGAATGGAAATAAAAAGTGTATTAAAAGTATATTTTTTAATCTCAATTAATTTCACCAATTTATGTATTAAACATAAAATTTCTTATTTCATTAATATTTACAAACATTTAAAAAAGAACTACAATTTTCTAAAATTTTAAACTAAAAATTAACATTGTTAATTTCTATCATTTTCAGTCAGTAATAGAGTAGTCATGTAAATGGTAATTGTTGTTTTCTATTTTATTCAAAGGACATAAAGAGGACCAATTGATAGGAGATATGAGATGTCCAATAAATGTACACCATACAACAAAGAAGATGTCTAAAGTTCAGCATTCCATAAAAATTTCATTGTTGAATTAAAATCATCTCAAAGGAGGAAATGCAAGTTTAAGATATATGATACATCTGTGCTTTACTCATTTGTTAGAAAGATTATGAGGTTTTTTTTTTAAGTTTTACTGTAAATTACACATAACAGGAACCCCTGTTAAACAGACAGGGTGATCAACCTCTTTTACAGATGAACGTCAAAACAAATTGATTATAGACCACCCACAAACTGAAAAGATAAACTTACCTTAATTTGAAACCATGCATCTTGTGTACAATATCTGATATCACAAGCTGATGTTAAATCTACTCCACCACCAACACAGGCTCCATGTATGGCTGCTATCACAGGCTTGGTACACTGAAATCATACAATTGGTTATCTGCTTTATGTAGATATCAACATGTAACAATGTTAATGGAGTACAATGTATGAGTATGCATGGATCAAAAAGACATATATTTTAAATTTGAATAATTGTGATTTTATATGTTCCTCCTTGGTTGCTGTCGACACTCAAGAAATTTTCCGATAGAGAACATGCAATCATAGACAAATATGGGATTTCCATCTCTCAGATGAGTTTTAGATGTTGGTTTGTCATAGGGTTTTGTTTTGTCTTCCTTTACCTGATTTGACACACTGAATTGGAAATTGCCAGCACAACAGGTGTGCTGTAGCAAGCAGGATCTGCTTACTCTTCCTGAGCACCTGAGTTCACTCTCATTACGACTAGAGTTCTTATTGTTAATTGATATTCAGTAATTTTTGTTTTTCCGTGTTTTATATGTTGTCTGTTTTTTTTGTCCTGTCCTTGTTTGTGTCTACTGGTTTTGTCTCTGCCCTTTTGGACTTTGACATTCGAATGCCCCATTGGTACCTCCGCTACTTTCTTATCAACATAGATAAACAGTCCATCTTGCTACAATGTAATAGGTATGTAAGAATTTGACAACAAGTTGGAACTGCTTACCCTCTCAGAGTTCCTTAGATTTTTCTTGTCCTAAGCTAGTATAACTGGTTTGTTTTGATTTGTATAAGTTTCTAAATCTGCATATGCGCCAAAAATTTGTTATGAATAAAACATTTTTTATTATGTTTTAGATACTTTCTTTCTCTTGTGTGCTTACCTTTTCAATTGCAGTAAAGGACTCCTGATATTCTTGTATTTTTGGTCGCATCTGAAAAGCATTTCTTGAAACATCTGATCCCATTGAAACCACATCACCCATATCTGTCAGATCTAAACCTTAGAGGAATAGTTTCAAAATATTTTGTCAATGAATAAAAATAAACACAGAAAACTCTTAATCGTTTAAAGTTCTTTAGTAGAAGCGTTTCAGGTCATAATTGTATGCTTTAACAAATTTAAATACGAATAATAAAGACAGGTGAACCAACGTCGTGAATGTCTCGTTTCGGAAGAGGCCAGTGTAGTGGATACCTTATGGTATGCAGGGCGTCATCATAGAAAATTAAATAATAGCAAAGGATGACAGCAACACTCCATTGGTCTGCATTATATTTTATTTGTATACTGTGGTCGACATGTTTCACCCAAAGAAGGGCGTCATCAGGACAAAAAATACAAAATGGGTCAAAGACAGAAATGGCCGGATTTCGTTTAACAAGTAGATCAAAGACAGTGCTGAGATTTTATAGGGTCCTAATGCTGATGCTGCATACCAAATATCAAAATAAATTTGAGTAGTAAAAATATGTAATAAGTGCAGGAAAATGTAGTTATGTATATTAAGGTTATATTTAGCTAAATTATGTTGATAATATGGCTTATTATCTTCGTCATTTATGTAATAATTAGAGTTACAGTAACTAATATAAAATGTCAGTACATGTAGCTCATGATTTTATACACATATGAAGTTCATATACATTTATCAAATACTAATCCATGTTCTTTTGTGGTCACTCCAGTAAGCTTCCAGCACTCCACATGGAAAATTTTCATCTTTGGAATAAATGTGGTCCAGCTGAGTATGATAATCTGTTGTTTCATCATGTATTAATTGCAATAGCTGAAATTTTGTTTGCATTTCCTGAACAAATGTTTGTGGTTTGGTAAGGTCAACATTAAAATCTCCAAGAACAATCACATGATCCATATTGTCAGTTGAGATTATTACACTGCTAAGATGATCTAGAATTCTCTTAGGATTTGCTTTTGGATGTTTATAGACTGATATGATAAGAAAATCTTTATCATCTCTGTCCAATATTCTAAGTACTATGGACTCAAAGTCTCTATCATACAGTTCTTCATGTGATGTTACTCTAACAGAAGGTTTAAGATATACCCTTGTACCACGATGGGGTCTTGTGTCAATATTGGTTGCTAAAACTTTATAGACTTGAGTAAAACCAGGAATAGTGTAGTCAACGTCATCTCCATCAACTTCCCATGTTTCCTGTAATATAAGTACATCTGACAGCAGGTTGAAATGATCTCCAGAAACATCTGAGATATGACCATGAAGTGAACGTGTATTATGGCACAAAACTAAAAGATGGTTTTCAATGTCTGGTAAGCTTGATTGTAAAATTAAAGTATTTTCAGTTCTTAATCTTTCCATTTCTTGTTTGACTAAGTCGTCAACTTTTATTTTGGATTTATCAAAGTCTGTCAAGAACAGTCCAGATACTTTTGTGACGCGACTTAAGGCAACATAGACCATATGAGAAGGCATTCTGCCTTTCATATTCACAACAGCATGTTGCAGAGATATTCCTTGTGCTTTGTGGATTGTCATGGCAGAAGATGGCTTTAGAGGGAACTGTTTGCGAACAACCAGAATGGACTTGTACTTTCCGACTTGAAACTGGCGATCAATTGGTTGTAAGGGTACCCAAGTTCTATTGATGTCTGGGGAAAACATTTTCTTCATTTTCTGTCTCATTAATTTTCCTATTTCTTGATCTTCAAACTTCACCCATATAACTACAGGTTTTCTTTCAACTATCTTAAAGCTTTTCACAACACAAGTTGCTCCATTGGTCAGACCATCTTCAGTATCTATGTTATGGGTTATCATATATTTTCCAGAGATTTTGATTTGAAGAGATTGTTGAAGATTCTGAGTCTTTTGAGGAGGAAGATCTTTAGCAATGTCCAGAACTTTAGATTTAATAGTGGGTCCAACATCACCAATAGTGTAATCTGCAGCATATGAAACACATCCTGGTTGATCAATGCTCTCAAGACAACTTGTGTTATGGTCATCCACTTGTTTGTTTGTTGCGAATAAATAGATAATGTTTTCATTTTGCTCTTGATTTGGTTGGCATTCAGTTCTTGGAAGAAGCAAGTCAACATCAGATTCACTGTGCTTTCCTTCCCTGATCCTGTTCAACACATGAGCAAAATCAGCATCATCCCTTTGTCGCATGACTGTTTGTAGCTCATATAAACTGATGAGATCTTGCCAAACGTTTGGTGCCAGTGAACTATATCCGGAATCAGAATTTTGAAATATCCACTTGTCCATTACGGGTCGTAACTGAAACAGATCACCAACCAAAAGAAGACTGATTCCCCCAAAATGTTTCTCTGTTCCAAAGATTTCTTTCAAACGGTTGTTTAGAAAGTTGAAGAAGTTACAACCCATCATGGAAATCTCATCAATGATCAGGATTTTCAAATTTGAGAATTTACAACGTAGTGAATTCAAGGTACTATGGTCTAGTTTTGTGTATGATGTAAGTGAATGGTTTGCAGGTATGTGAAACAGCGAGTGTAATGTATTGCCTTTAACATTGTATGCAGCTTTACCTGTTGTAGCGCCAATAACTACTCTAATGTCATCTGGGTTCTGACCAGGTTGTGTGTCATAGAAGCGAAGCAGAGCTTGATAAACTGTTTTTAGAACATGGCTTTTTCCCACTCCTGCACCACCAGACAAGAAAATGTGAAATGGTGTTGAGCAAACTTTAACTGAATAGAGAATGTGGTATAAGAAACATCTTTGCTCTTTGTTCAATGACTGTAAAAGAGAGTAATAGTCCTTATCACTAAGTCTATTCTTGATAAGTGCTTCAGTAGTTTCAGAAGCTGGTATCAATCCCATGTCAAATGCTACATCATAATTTGCATGTGTGGATGTCTGAGGTTGTAATAGTTGCATGTCTGGAGCATCACATTCTAAAGTACTAGCATCCTCTTCAGTTTGACGAGAGTTTGGTGCAACAGTGTCCATAGCATCATCTACTTGCTCTTCTTGTAACGTCTGACATATGTTTGCTAATGTCTCTCCATATTTGTCAAAGCTTTGTCTGACTTTTACAATTGTATCTTTCACTTGTTCAAAACGAGATATGTATGAATCACAGGTCTGGAGAAGGTTATGTTCTTCTGTCCAAGGATGAAAAAGAAGAAGCTGTTCTCTATAGTAATTGTTTGGATCTTTTTCAATAGAATACTTGACATATCTCAATATCTTTGGTTTACTTCTCTTAATGAGCTTTTGACCATCCCCAAGCTCTATTTCATATCCAGACGGGATATCCTCTATTGAGTTGTCTGTTGTATCTATCTCTAATTCATCTTCTTTAGAAGTTTGTCGCTTTCTGTATGATCTATCAAACCAAGCAGCAAACTCTGCTAAAGTAATATTTTTGAGACAGACTGGTCTGTTGGCATATCTCTCAATCAATCCTGAACATGTAACCTCAGTGGAATCATCTGGTAGCTTGTTTAAGACATCTGTAGGTTTTAGCAGATGAATACGTTGCTCTGGTGGTGATGAGTTTACAAATAGAACCTGTCTGGAACTTTGTGTGAGTGGCATTTGTAGTAGAAGATAGACAGCTTCTTGGGCTGATATTTCGCAGTGGTTCAGGAATTTGTTAGATATAATCTGAAGCTTCTTGCGAATTGAGTAGTTCCCTGCATTTGCCTCACGACAAGCTTCCTGTAACAACAAACCCATACCTCTCTGGGATTTCATCATGTAACTTGCAATGTATGCACACACAGCCCATGGATCCAACACAAATTGAATATCGGTGTTTGCCTTCCATATCTGAAGCAACTTTGGGTTATAATTGTTAGTACGTATATCTGCAATGTCCCGCTTTAGAAATATTTTAGTTTTGTCCAGAGAAGATCTTAAAGCGAGAAGATACTGCTGTTTGTCTAATCGACATTTTTCCAAGAAATCAATGAAACTCATTGTTTCCTCCTTTTTGACTTCTTTTAAAAATCCTGGATGTTGGCATAGTTTTGTTTGTGATGTAAGATTTCATTTTTTGACATTTCAGATGGAAGTGGCTCCAAAATATGCGTCTCCTCCATTGGTGGAAGAGGGAAACCAAAGCGACATACCTTTTTCTTTTTGTTATGACAAGATCTTGTATGTGAATGGTGTTGCAACTTTAAAAGGTTTTGAAAATCTTCTGATGTAGATGATGATGTACATGAAATGACGTTGTCAATAAACCTAATCACTTCTTCTTCCTTAGACTGTCCATAGATGGGCGCATCTTTTACCCAAAAAAGAGAATGGAGATGAGGTGAGCCACGTTGTTGAAATTCAACTCTTATAAAATAGTCAATAACCTGGCCAATAGGACTGTCTTCTGATAAAAGGATGTCATGTAAGAATAAATCCGACCGATAATGAAAGAATCGAGCACAGGTAACAGGATCTCTTTGTATCAATTCACTCTTTTCCATCCAAGTCATATTTGCAACAGTTTCCATGATAGCATCTTTGTTTTGCTTTAAGGCTAGCTGTAGGAGAAGGTCGTTCCATTTTGTTTCTGCTGCTGAAAGGGTAAGAAAAAATGTAGGCAGCCCAATCTGGTTTATCATTGCAAACAATTCCTTCTGTTTACTTTGAAAATATGGTGGAGATGATCTTAATGTTTTTAGAATATTGAACCCTTCATCATGTCTAATGATGGCATCAACTCCTCCTGGCTGTTTTAATTGTCCTGCTGTTAAATTGTTACCCTTACTTTTTCGTAGTGCTGTCATTGTTATGTCCCGTACTTGCAAGGTTTGCAATTTTTTCAACTTAAAGAAAATGTTTGCTGTACTATTTGCAAAGCGCCTGTCAGAATGACGTAATTCTGCCTTACAAATAGTGCTATACTTCACAGGATTATCGTTTTTTGGTCTCTTCTGTCCAGCAAACAAAACTGGAAAAGCTTTTTCTTCAGCATAGGTGTCCATGTATAAACTTAACGGATGATTTTTTTCTCCTGGAGCTATTTGAACAGCATGTTTTCCATCATCAGTGAAATCAACATTCTGCAATAGTGTGTCTCTGTTACCAGCAGCAAACAACTCCTCATCACCTACTTCATTCCAGTCATCTTCATCATCTTTTTCTAGCTCTGGAATTTGTTCTTGTTCTTCTTCATTTGTCCTGTAGTCAACTTCATCAGCCTCTCCAACTTCATTGACCCACCCATTATCAATACTTATACCTTCTTCTTTGTACAATTCACTATTCTCTACAAAATATTTACTTATATCATATATCACTTTAGGACGAACTGTTTCATATATGTAAGAAGATTTGTATGTAGAACGTCTTTTAAACTGTAAGTGGATTGTTGAAGTGTTGTCAAATCTTCTTGGTAATGATTCAATCACAGAAGACGGATTCATTGGAACATTCACTGTTGTTCCAAAAATGCCATACTGTTTTCCAACGCCAAGCTGTTTGATTTGCATGAAAGGAATACGCAATGCAGTACAACGTTCCTCTGTAGAAGTTGGTTTATTATCTGTAATTACTGCTGGTTGATCAGGAAACTTGAATCCATTACTTGTTGCCATAGGTGGGACATTGTTGTCTTTAATATGCTTGTGACAAGTCTTGCATATCCACTCAGCATTTGCACAGCTTTTAAGTCCTGACAGACATTTGTCCAAAAGTGAAGATGGTATAGACTTTTCTAGGGTCTGACGAATAACAAGATACACACTATGTTGGAAAAAAGTTTGAAGGCAGCATGTGCAAATGAAAACATCACCTCGTTTTAGTTTATCAGTGAAATTCTGAACTCTTGTTTCCAATGTTGTTGAAGATTGCTTTAGAACTGTTTTGAGTTTCCTTCTTTTGTTTGACTTTGCATTTTCCGTTACTTTATATCTTGGATTTTTTCTTTTTTTCTGTCTAGTGACATTTCGTTTTTTATTTTCACTGTCTCTGTAAACATCATCACCTCTTTTATCTGCTCGTGTTTTATTTCGTTTTTTGTTTTCATTGTCTCTGTAATTTTCATCCTTCCTCTTACCAGCTCGTATTGTGTTTTCATTGCTTCTGTAAACATCATCATTTCTTTTATCTGCTCTTGTTTTATTTCGTTTTTTGTTTTCATTGTCCTTAAAAACATCATCACCTCTTTTATCTGCTCGTGTTTTATTTCGTTTTTTGTTTTCATTGTTTCTGTAATTTTCATCCTTCCTCTTACCAGCTCGTATTGTGTTTTCATTGCTTCTGTAAACATCATCATCTCTTTTATCTGCTCTTGTTTTATTTCGTTTTTTGTTTTCATTGCTTCTGTAAAGATCATCACCTCTTTTATCTGCTCTTGTTTTATTTCGTTTTTTGTTTTCATTGCTTTTGTAAACATCATCACCTCTTTTATCGCCCCTTGTTTTATTACGTTTTTTGTTTTCATTGTCCCGATAATCATCATCCTTCCTTTTGTCTGCCCGCTTTTTGTTTTCAATATCCCTAAAATTAACATCTTTTCGTTTATTTGCTAGACTTCTGTTTCGTTTCAGATTTTCAGCAGCTCTGAATTCCTCACTTTTTCTTTTTTCTGCCCTAGCTTTGTTTCTTCTCTCATTTTCCTGCTGGCGTTTAAAAGGATCGTTTCGAAAATTATGTTTTGAATTCTTCTGTTTTGTTCCAGTAGAAATGTCAGAAAGTAATTCAGATGAACCATCAGTGATAGCATTAGTGTAGGTTGGAAACATCCGAATGACCTTATGCTTCAGGCAATATTGAAGATTCTCTCTTATTGTATGTGGGATAAAATTCTTGGTTTCTGGTGGTACTCCTAAATATAGACTAAAAGCAAATGCAACAGAAAATGCACCACAAGTTGGATCCATTAGTTGTTGTGTGACATTAGGATACTGTGCATTATTGGCTAAATTGGTTCCATAGAGAAGTACCAACTGTGGATGTATACTGACTTTATGATGTGGATGACTAAGTGAATCATACACATGAAGTTGGTCTGTCACTGGATCATAGTATGATGTCATCCAATGTTGTGTAATATAATGAAAATTAATTGCAGGTTTCAGTGTAGAAATCAATGGATGATCACTGTCATTAGTTCTTGTCATCATTTCAACTTGTATGGCAGCTGGCGACATTGTTCCAATCTCAAATTGACCTGCAACATCATTTGCCTTTATGAGCTGTATGGCAGCCATCATAATTTCGTCACCAATATATGTATTTTTTACGCCTGCAAGTAGTGAAAGGAGGTCTCCATTAAAAAGAACACACCCATTTTGGGTTTTATTATGTTTTTTTGTCTTATCTTGGTGCTCAAAGAGTTTTGTCCTCCTTGCACTGTTGGTTTGTTGTGTCTTTGCAGTTTGTTGTTTCTTTGCACTGTCAGGTTGCGTCCTTGCATTGATAGTTTGTTGTGTCTTCTTGGTGTTAGTCTCAGTTGTTTGTGGTACCTTTGCCCTGTTAATATCAGTAGTTTGTTGTGTCTTTGTACTGTTAATTTGTTGTGTCATTCCACTGTCTGCTTGTACTGTCCTTGCACTGTTAGCTTGTTGTGATGTTCCATTGTTAATCTCAGTAGTTTCTTGTTTCTTTTCACTGTCTGTTCTCTTTTGATTTTTTGCTTCACTCTCTTTCTTTCGTCTCTCTCTTTTTTTCTGCTCAAGTGACTTCTTTCTTTTTGGCATCTTCACACTATTTTACACCTAAAAGAACCCATACACATTAAAAATACAGCTTAAATGTTATCACATGGTATGTACAGCTATTTCCATTCATTAAAAGTTTTCATTTATTTTATGAGAATTTATTATTACCAAATAAAAAAAAAATGCATACATTAAAACTTATTCAATATTCTTATAAAATAATTGAAATGCATACTCTATTGTATAAATCTGTGATTAATCTTGCTACAAATATTTATTTATCTAATGAAAAATGTTTAAATAAATAATAAAACAAAATGAAAACAGCTGAACATCATGTGATAACAAAGAGGTGATTGTTTTTGTCAGTCTTATTGGATCCTTAATGATCTGAAAAAGAAAACAAATATGAAATAAGTATAGCAAGTCAAACATTTCCAAAAATATGGATGGAATAAACAATAGACCTAAACATGCTAAAGGAAATAATATTTCAATTTTCTACCATTGACAATTTACTGTTGAAAATTTAACTAAGTCAATAAAAAGGAAGTTGCCAAATGACAGAACTATTACGAAAATTTTCTAACATTGAACATTAATGTCAAAAAATTAACTAAGTCGGTAAAGAGGAAGTAGGTGAGCGACAGACCTGAAATCGAATCCCACGTTATGGGACCTCACCCTGATGCTGTATACCAAATATCAAGTGGCTATGATAAGTAGTTGCTGAGAAAACTGTTACGAAAATTTTCTACATCTGGACATTAATGTCAAAAAATTAAATTTCTACATCTGGACATTAATGTCAAAAAATTAACTAAGTCGGTAAAAAGGAAGTAGGTGAGCGACAGACCTGAAATCGAATCCCACGTTATGGGACCTCACCCTGATGCTGTATACCAAATATCAAGTGGCTATGATAAGTAGTTGCTGAGAAAACTGTTACGAAAATTTTCTACATCTGGACATAAATGTCAAAAAATTAACTAAGTCGGTAAAAAGGAAGTAGGTGAGCGACAGACCTGAAATCGAATCCCACGTTATGGGACCTCACCCTGATGCTGTATGCCAAATATCAAGTGGCTATGATAAGTAGTTGCTGAGAAAACTGTTACGAAAATTTTCCCCGCCCGCACGCCGCCCGCCCGCCCACCGCCCGCCCGCCGCCCGCCCGACATTCACCATTTTATAACCCGGATTTTTCACTCCGTGAAATCCGGCCAAAAATAAATCTTACTGAAGTACTAAAGTTGGTACTTTACAAGTCACATGATTATGATTATGACGTTACTGTAAAATTGAACAATGAAAATTTCAGGACGTTACTGTAAACTTAAACGTCTTTATAAACAAGTAGTCTTTGTAAATCACTCCAATGGGCATACCACCAAAGCTGCTCCCTACCACTTCTATCGGCTTCGCTCCTGGACCAACAGAGTTACTACTTCCGACAGCGTCGGCAATAGATTTAGCAGTAGATTGCCGCAATCAGGAAGTAAATCGGCAATGCTGGTTCGCGTTGGTATCGTGTTGGTATTCATTATAAATCCTTATTTCTGTATCAAATCCGGCTGGTTAAATTAAGTTCTAACATGGTAACATCTTTTAGTTGGTGCAACGATTTTCCATTTTTTTTTTTTTTTTTTACGGTTATATATCTTGTGTCTTACTATTGGTGCTCTTCTTGAATATCGCTCTTTTTCATCTTTATGCCGTGGCTGTATTAGGGCAGCGTGTTTTGCGAGACGGATTCCTAAGAATGCAGGGGTTCACTATAGTAAATAAATAATAAAGACAGGTGAACCAACGTCGTGAATGTCTCGTTTCGGAAGAGGCCAGTGTAGTGGATACCTTATGGTATGCAGGGCGTCATCATAGAAAATTAAATAATAGCAAAGGATGACAGCAACACTCCATTGGTCTGCATTATATTTTATTTGTATACCGTGGTCGACATGTTTCGCCCAAAGAAGGGCGTCATCAGGACAAAAAATACAAAATAAATCTTACTGAAGTACTAAAGTTGGTACTTTACAAGTCACATGATTATGATTATGACGTTACTGTAAAATTGAACAATGAAAATTTCAGGACGTTACTGTAAACTTAAACGTCTTTATAAACAAGTAGTCTTTGTAAATCACTCCAATGGGCATACCACCAAAGCTGCTCCCTACCACTTCTATCGGCTTCGCTCCTGGACCAACAGAGTTACTACTTCCGACAGCACCTCTTTTCTGACCCTCTTAGGTGTAAATTTTTTAAAAAAATCAAAATTTTTTAGACGGTAGGATTTTCTGAATTTTTAACTAATGTTCTGGAAGCTAATGAACTTTATGTGGCCAAAGTTTCATTTAAAAAGAAATGGTGCGATTTTTTTAATTTCACAAAAGGCTATATTGAAAATGCATTAAAAATTTGGAAAAAATAACTATGGTCTCGGGCCTTATTAGAGGGGTAAGAATGGCTTATTTACACCTCTTAGAATTATTTTGCAATGCCATTAATGGTTTTAAGTGATTTAGATTAATAAGTTCTTTCAATTTCAGCCTTTATTTCATGAGTTTATCCCAATATTTGCCATACTTAGCCATATTTGTATGTCTATGGGATTTTCAATGGTAATGGCCTGTTTTGTATTATTTTAACATTTATAGGGCCAATGCTTGCAGATTATGACTTCCAGAGGGCTACAACAGCTATAAATCTTCTTATATGATGTAAGGAAACTGTTTAAACTAGACTTTATAAATTATTTCTGAAAAAAAAATTATTTTACTACTTGCAAAATGGGGCTGCGGCAGCAGATAAGCTTTTTTGTGTTGGACCCATGAATGCCATATCAATGTAATCTTTCTGTATAGGGTATATTTTAGAAAAAACAGTCAGAATAAACTGAAAAATAGCTAAACAACACAAAATAGCAAATGAAAGGTCTCTGGATTTCATAAAAAAAGTCACAGGATTGAAAATATCCCCCATTTCTTGCTGTAGATTTGGCTGTTTTTCCTTATTTCGCACATGAGTCTTGAACCAATTTTCATCTAAAGTGCATTGACTAGTCTTTTTGCTGTTAAATTCTGTTCATCATCATCATCTCACACTAAATACACCTTTATTGTTGCAAGTTGTTGCATTTTTTACTTTTTTTTACCCTCAAACATGAGTTTTTAGTGATGAGTAGGGAAAAAGCATTTTGAAATTACACCATTTATCCACTCCTAAACACTATTTATGACATATTTTTCATATGAATATGGTGTTTTTTTGTTTTATTTTGTAAGCTTATTATGTATTTAACATTTTAAACCCCTTTTGGTCTCAACATTTCATTTCCTTTCTTAAAAACTTCTCATGGCCATACATGTACCCCTCAATAAGGCTAAAATGGCTAATTTTCCTATCCGCAAATATGGGAAAGGGTCAAAATTTGAAACCATGCAGATATTTCACTGAAACTTGTGTTTTCCATGCTCAGAGGGGATAATGTTATTGATTTCAGCCATTAGTTTTGTGAACTTTTATGAAATAAAAAAAATTTGGCCAAATAGGCCTCATGGATCTTCCTGGTGTATTTTCGATCAAAATTCTTATATGCAACTAGTGTTTTGTAGTGCTAATAATTTCACTATTGTTGGTCTGATCACTTTGAAACTTGGCAGTTCAGTTGGAAAAAGACTATTCTATGTGAAAATAATTTTATTTGACTGTCCGAGGCTTTTCTGAGGACTATTAGGTACGAGACCACAGTTAGCTCCCTTCAATATTCGTTGTCCAATAATATAGTCCCTATTAAAACATAGTATTTCTTGTAAATGCTATTGTAATGTTAGTTTTTATGATTAAAGGATGAACTTGGAGTGAAATGAGAGATTAAAGATAAATTTATCAAACTTTATTTTTTGTGAAATTCATTGATAAAGTTGCGATTGGGCTTAGTGCAAAAAGGTGATTTTTTCATTTTTCAAGCACCTCTTTTCTGACCCTCTTAGGTGTAAATTTAAAAAAAAAAATCAAATTTTTTTTAGACGGTAGGATTTTCTGAATTTTTAACTAATGTTCTGGAAGCTAATGAACTTTATGTGGCCAAAGTTTCATTTAAAAAGAAATGGTGCGATTTTTTTAATTTCACATAAGCATATAGTGAAAATGTATTAAAAATTTGGAAAAAATAACTATGGTCTCGGGCCTTTAGTACTTCAGTAAGATTTATTTTGTATTTTTTGTCCTGATGACGCCCTTCTTTGGGCGAAACATGTCGACCACGGTATACAAATAAAATATAATGCAGACCAATGGAGTGTTGCTGTCATCCTTTGCTATTATTTAATTTTCTATGATGACGCCCTGCATACCATAAGGTATCCACTACACTGGCCTCTTCCGAAACGAGACATTCACGACGTTGGTTCACCTGTCTTTATAATTTATTTACTATAGTGAACCCCTGCATTCTTAGGAATCCGTCTCGCAAAACGCGCTGCCCTAATACAGCCACGGCATAAAGATGAAAAAGAGCGATATTCAAGAAGAGCACCAATAGTAAGACACAAGATATATAACCGTAAAAAAAAAAAAAAAAATGGAAAATCGTTGCACCAACTAAAAGATGTTACCATGTTAGAACTTAATTTAACCAGCCGGATTTGATACAGAAATAAGGATTTATAATGAATACCAACACGATACCAACGTGAACCAGCATTGCCGATTTACTTCCTGATTGCAGCAATCTACTGCTAAATTTATTGCCGACGCTGTCGGAAGTAGTAACTCTGTTGGTCCAGGAGCGAAGCCGATAGAAGTGGTAGGGAGCAGCTTTGGTGGTATGCCCATTGGAGTGATTTACAAAGACTACTTGTTTATAAAGATGTTTAAGTTTACAGTAACGTCCTGAAATTTTCATTGTTCAATTTTACAGTAACGTCATAATCATAATCATGTGACTTGTAAAGTACCAACTTTAGTACTTCAGTAAGATTTATTTTGTATTTTTTGTCCTGATGACGCCCTTCTTTGGGCGAAACATGTCGACCACGGTATACAAATAAAATATAATGCAGACCAATGGAGTGTTGCTGTCATCCTTTGCTACTATTACTAAAATTTAAATATGGTATAAAATCGGACAACTATATGAAACAAAAACTTCAAGAACTCTTCAAACTTCTTTTGGAAGAATTAATAAGAACATACAGCAAAATCGTGTTACAAATCTGCTTTGGAATTCATCTGAATTATCAGAAGCTTTCTTAAATGACACCAGAAAAGATTGGCTTTGTCTTATCTTTAAAATCATATGCAATCTATGTCAATTTCACAAAAAGTCATGTACATATATAATTTAAGAGGAAAATCCAGACCCTGGTAGTATATGGTTTTATGCTGCCGTTTTTTGTTTAATATTGGTTTCATCTGTTTCTTGATGACACTATAATACTTGAATTTCCTGTTGATCTTTCTTCAGTTTTGAAGTAGAAATACATGTAGCAGAAAAGATAGTTAACATACAGGCACAGTGTCTGGGTACATTTTCAATTGCTTTCATATTTTTATCTGTGACACATCCCCCAAAAAATATAAGAATATTATTCATATGTACAGAGATTACTGTCTATTATCATGATCTGAAAATAACACATACATAACAAATTTAACATTATAGAATTTTTTCAATTTTTTTTAGGAAATTTTTACCTGCAGTGAACAATCTTCCAGCTGCTGACAAGATAATAACTCTGTAATTGCTGTCCGCAGCTAACTTCTGGAAACATTCTCTACATTCCCTTTAAAATATTAGGTATTTTATAAAGAAGTCTAGTTTAAAATGATAAATTTCTTAACATTAGGTTAAAAGAAAATTCAATTTGGTTTAAACATTTTTTATTATTAATCTAATAACAAACAAGAGGCTCCCAGGAGCCTGAATCGCTCACCTGACATATGTGCCTGAAGTAAAGGTTATAAGGCAAAATCTATTTAACGTTGAAAGGGTCATAAGATTAATAAGGGGGTCATCTGACAATATGGTGGATCTAAAGGTGCTGATCACTTTTGTTCTCAATCAAAATCTAAAAATCTGTCACCCTTTTTGAGTTATTTGCAAAAAAATGCAGTTTAACCTAATGTTCTATTTTTAGCCACAGCCGCCATGTTTTACAACCAATCAAAAATCCCCACAACAGTTCTATACACCTAATAATAATAAACAATAATACCAAGTTTGGTTCCATTTGGACTTAAAGTGTCAGAGGAGTTAACATTTTCAATATAAGGAAATGCAGTTAAAAGTGCTCAATTTTGACGTTCCATGGGCAATAACTCCTCAAAGGAAAGGTCCTACAACGTTGACCCTGTTACAAATTTTGTAGATCTTGATGTGCTTAACAATATGCAATTTAAATTTCTCAAATATCTTGTATAGTTTACAAGATATTGAGCTAAACAGGTGCAAAATTTGCAAAAAATCCACAAAAAGGGCAATAACTCCTACATGGGTTGTTGGATTTTCTTCAAAATTTCAGAGCTGGTAGATCTTGAGGTGCTCATCACTTTTGTCCCCAATCAAAATTTTGACATCTGTCACCGTTTTAGAGTTATTTGCAAAAAACTGCCATTTACCTCTATGTTCTATTTTTAGCCACAGCGGCCATGTTTTACGACCAATCAAAAATCCCCACATCAGTTCTATACACCTAATGCTAATAAACAACTATACCAAGTTTGGTTCCATTTGGACTTTAAGTGACAGAGAAGTTAACGTTTTCAATGTAATGAGGAAATGCTGTTAAAATGCTAAATTTTGACGTTCTAAGGGCAATAACTCCTCAAAGGAAAGGTCCTACAACGTTGACCCCATTACATATTTTGTAGATCTTGATGCGCTTAACAATATGCAATTTAAATTTCTCAAATATCTGGTATAGTTTACAAGATATTGAGCTAAACAGGTGCAAAATTTGCAAAAAATCCACAAAAAGGGCAATAACTCCTACATGGGTTGTTGGATTTTCTTCAAAATTTCAGAGCTGGTAGATCTTGAGGTGCTCATCACTTTTGTCCCCAATCAAAATTTTGACATCTGTCACCGTTTTAGAGTTATTTGCAAAAAACTGCCATTTACCTCTATGTTCTATTTTTAGCCACAGCGGCCATGTTTTACGACCAATCAAAAATCCCCACATCAGTTCTATACACCTAATGCTAATAAACAACTATACCAAGTTTGGTTCCATTTGGACTTTAAGTGACAGAGAAGTTAACGTTTTCAATGTAATGAGGAAATGCTGTTAAAATGCTAAATTTTGACGTTCTAAGGGCAATAACTCCTCAAAGGAAAGGTCCTACAACGTTGACCCCATTACATATTTTGTAGATCTTGATGCGCTTAACAATATGCAATTTAAATTTCTCAAATATCTTGTATAGTTTTCAAGATATTGAGCTAAACAGGTGCAAAATTTGCAAAAAATCCACAAAAAGGGCAATAACTCCTACATGGGTTGTTGGATTTTCTTCAAAATTTCAGGGTAGGTAGATCTTGAGGTGCTGATCACTTTAACCACTGCCAGAATTTTGATATCTGTAGCCGTTTTTGAGTTATTTGCAAAAAACTGCATTTTACCCCTATGTTCTATTTTTAGCCATGGCGGCCATGTTTTACGACGAATCAAAAATCCCCACATCAGTTCTAACCACCGAATGCTAATGAACAACCATACCAAGTTTGGTTGCAATTGGACTTATGGTGTCAGAGGAGTTAACGTTTTAAAATGTTTATGGACGACGGACGACGGACAGACGACGGACGCCAAGTGATGACAATAGCTCACATGACCCTTCGGGTCAGGTGAGCTAAAAAGGATTTCAAAACCAAGTTAAATGCTTATCAATAAGTTTTTTTAAAGAATCTTTTCGGCAGATTTGTAAAGCATTATGATGAAATGCTGTGTTCTTTACAAAAATGTTATTATTTTCTGAGGTCTATGGTGTCTGCTTTTAAATAATCTTTCATAAAACCAAGAAGTGAGCTGTTACATGTATTTTTTGCTTTCTTTTTTAAATACCCGTATTTCAATGTGTGATAATTAAGTTTTTCCTGTAGTTCCACACTTCATATAAGATTGTATACTAAACAAAACTTATTACTTCATACGTTATTCATGTACACATGTACATCATTACTTAATTTATCAGTAATTTAATCAGATTGAATACAAATGACTGTGTTAGAGTTTTTTGTCAACTAACAATATCAGCAACAACATAAATTATCTCAAATTGAGTATTTCCTCAAATTCTTCCTCAACTCAAAATCTAACCAATCAAAAATGTTGAAAATTGAGTTGAGCAGAAATTTGAGGAAATACTAAATTTGAGATGTTTTATGAAACCGGGGCCAGATGCTTTTAACATGTTTAATGGAAGTACATGTATTGCAATAAATAATCCTACAATAAGTATTGATAACATACCTCCAAAATGCTTTGTTCATAGAATTTAAATTCTGTGGTCTATTAATTTGGACATGTGCTATATCTTCTTTGGGAGACGTCACCTTGAGGGTCTCAAAATTGTAGTTTTCACTTGACATTTTTCTTAATGTTACACAGGTCAGTGATGCATTCTTTTCAAGCTGATCTGAAAAAGAATATCAACAAATTTCATACTAACATAATAATGCAGCATTCAGATACATGTAGAGTGACTGCACGTAGTTGTACATTTTAACATGTAACTGTTTTAACTTTTAAAATCTTGACGGCAAATGTGAATCAGTTTCAATCATTTTCCTAAATATAGAGGTGGACAAGAACTTCAAATGCTCAATTTATTTTTGAAAAATATAAGTTAGTTATATTTTTACAGATTATTATTTGAGTGTTGTTGTGTGTTGGTGTTGTGTGTTGGTGTCTTACGCCCTTTATTAAAGCACCTGGGCCATGTACAGACATTTTGAAATGAGGTGGACCTGCCTATTTGTCCAGCAGAATTTGCTGAGGTCCAGCAAAAGTTCTTACAAATAACACTTATATAAATAGGCCAAATTTGATTTATAGCTTGAGGTCTGGCAAAACAAAAACATATTTCAAAACCTCTGCATGTAGGCAGATTATTATTTGAAGGTATTTAAAGCGTGGAAAATTGCTAAAAATAGTAAGTAGAGTCATACATCTCAAAAGTTTGAAAATTTCTGTTTATTTTTTACCAAGTCCTATGCAGTGTATGGGGTAAAAGACAATCATTTCAAAGACATTTTGTCACTGCTGAGTTTCCAGAAAAAAGCAGGATGAAATGGTGTCTGTTTATTTACCAGTATGCATACATGATGCATTTGTGCAGCTATTTTGACCATCTCTAAAAATCAGCACATTTATACGGGAGCAATAATGGTAGAAATGTCAATATTTTAGTTGTAATATGGCGTAGGCATTAGCCTAAAATCGGACGAAGTCAAAAATAATAGAAATAATAAAAATAAAAATTTGAATAATTATTTTGTCAATGATTAAAAGCCCCTTTTTATTTTAGTCTAAGACTTTAATCACCCCTGACAATAATTGCATTTGCATTATTGTTAGAATATACCTTGGATCAGTAATTATGCAAACTTGAAAATTGAAAATACCATCCAAATATTTGTGGACAACAGTAAGCGGGGACGAATTAACTTCTTTATGACGTCATTTCCCTGTCAGAGAATTTCGCGCTTCAATAGACAACAAACAAAATGTCAACATTCATTTAGCCAGGTTTTGAAGATTTTCGGTGTCAGTATTTAATTCTCGGTCGTATTGACTTCAGGAGATCGATTTAGCAACCTGGCGGAAAATAACGGCATGAAGGTTTGAGGATATCACACAGGATTGAAAACTTCCAAGGATACATCTCAGCATCTGAGGTAGACCCCCTAGAGGTAGGGCCCTTTCTTTCCATTTTTAAATTTTGTTTTGTCATAGGCTCAGATAATGAGATTAGCTAAATCAGTTCAAGGCTTATTTATGATCGTGGTGCATTATTGTTCGTATGTAAACATTCCCATATTGATTACGTTGACATGGTGTCATGTTGTTATAGGTGACGTCATTTAGTAATATTTTAGTCTGTCGTCATGTAAACACGTCGCCATATTGGAATCCGTTGTTATGGTGTTTTTTGTAGGTCACTGACCAACGTTTCGAATAAAGTTTCAACTTCGCACAAAAACTTGAAAAAAAAATTGTTTGAAAATTTAATTGACTTAGAAATTATATTTTGGCTTCGCCAAAACATAATTTCTTTTAAGTTTCTTATGCGAAAACACAGCTAAAGCTGGCCTTCGGGGGATTATGGGATTGATTTACAAAATGCTACATCCGGTTTGCAACATTAATACACTTGTCATGTGACCTATATTCTACACTTAGTCGGACTTCGTCCGATACTATGAGCTTAAATTTCCTTCAACATGTTCAACGTCTTGTTAAATTATCATGCTGGTTTTCCCGAACTTTCAGCGTCTTTCTAATGCCTTTTTCTTTACAAATGTCAAACGTCATGAAACACACATGTGACCCACAAGAAAAGCTAGTTTCGGTTTCAAATTCATCACATTATTAAGGTTTTAAAATTTATTTTAGCTTATAAAATTATCATTATAGATACTTTTTGACTTTAGCATGTTTAGGGACATCACATGTAAAACCTGCCTCATATTATTTTGAACATAAATACTGAAAAAGTTATTTTTGAAATACAAAACTGTAAACCAAAAGTGTACAACTCCACGACATCGACGTCCTGTATGACTCCATGTACAATTACTCTACATAATAATACACTACCTAAGTGAGTGAAAATTGTAGAGAAGTCCATATTTTTGGCAGAACTATGAGCTTCTTTTTTAATGACCAGTGTTGTACCGTTATCCCTGTTTTCCCTAACTTTCAGTGTCTTCTTAATGCTTTTTTTTTGTATGAAAATGTTTGTGTGTGATCAAGCGCAATTTTACTTGTTTTTCTAATACTAAGGACAGTTTTGACGGGAAACAAGCAGAATCCTGTCATAATATGGGGCGAAGCCCCAAATATGTAGAAAGTTCAAAAAAACATAATATGTTGATCGATTGTATTTTTTTCTAACGGAAGTTGGATGGTGCGCGCAAGCGCACTTGGCCAATTTTTTCATGGGGCCAGAAATTCGGTCTTTTTTGTTTGAAAAATTTTAAAATAAAACGTTGTAAGGCCCGTAGTTCAATTTCTTTTTTTAAATATATGAAAAAATTGAAGAGATAGTCAAAAACAAATTTATTTTTATGAAATTCTCGCTCAAAGTCAAAGTCTGTGAGAAGCTCTCTCGTGAATGTTCCCGAAGAATCACTGGTAACCAATCCTGAAACATTCATATCACCGGCATTACAAAATATTGTAGTTTGTTTTTCTAGTAAATAACATAACAACTAATTTTATGATCTATTTTGGTCCTACCTGAGCATCGTCATTGATCCCTCCCTGATCCTCACCAAGGTCCAAGCCCGTGTCATGTTGATTTGCTGATGGTGATGTGGTCTCTTATAAAAATCACTGCTAAATCCTGGGATCAGTCGTCCTGTTAATTTCCGCCAGGTTTTTAAAATCTGTACTGTAGCCAGTATACTTCAGAAATAGATACGGGCATACATAAAACCTCACAAAACCTGACAGAACTTTGACATTTTCATGGTTGTAACTCTTGTTTACACTTCTGCTGTTCAACAAGTGCGCGAAATACTCTGGATATGACGTCATAGATACGATGGATATTCTGTTTAAGTTGTGGATAATCGTCCCGGTCACGGAACATAATAATTTTGACGTTTTTTACGGAAACCATAGCTTAGTCCTTCGATTTTAGCATTTTGTTTTTTAGATTAAATTAAGCTTCGCCCCATTTTAGGTTGAACCTATTATCATATTATCTATAATTGTGAAGCCTTACATCTAAACAACGTTTGAGCTATTTGTCTAATGCCGTTCATTGAGAAAACAACTTTTGTCCAAAGTCCAAATCAAAATTTTGTTTTATCTGGTTTCCAGTGTATTTGAGTATGAACAATAGTAAATGAAAAATTTAGGCTGGTACCCCGCTGTTATCTGAAGATAAAGGCGGGTATGACCCAATTTTGCAAGTAAACTATTTTACTTGTGAGATTATACGAGACTTTAACAAATATGGTATTATCATGTGATTAAAATCATCCTTTTTCCTTATCCACACTGTTCGTTAATTAGCTGTTAATTGGCTATGCAAACAATTCTCGTAATTAAGTTTAAGAATAAAGAAATCCCTTACCCTTTGACGTTTTATAGGTGTAAATTGATTCATATCATTTTTAATCGTATAACTTTAGATAAGTAAACATCGTTAATTAGCGCTAATTTATCAGTTCTGATTGACAACTTTTTATCAATGGGATGATACCCAATCATATCAATTTTATCATTGGGTCATACCGGCTCCTTATCTGAACAGTAGGGAGCCGGTTGCCAGCTTATGAAAAATTTGGAACCAGACTCTATAGTAAAAGTATACACAATTCTGGACCAGTGATGGAAAAGATCCGGAAGTTTACATAAGCATACTGAATAGAGATTACTTGTAACATTTATTTTGCACAGCCCTATTATTTTTTTTTAAATAAAAGTAAAATGGAAAAGGCAATGTTTCAAGTGAAAATCTATCTGTAATGCTAAATTTCATGAATAGTTAGACATTAGACATTAATAGTAATAACTTTGGGCAGTTACCTATAAGCATGATAAGGGAAAAACATTTAACTTGAAGGGGGACTTAGTTTTTTACTTAAAAAATATTATGTTCTGATTTTTGATAGCAGAGATTAAGAAAATAAATTTTTAAGCGTCCTGTCCTCCTCTAAAATCATAACCCTTATCAAACTGAAATGTTTGCAGCAAGTGTGCAGCAAACGTACGGTGAACAATTTGCTTACCACAACAGTTTGCAGGTTGTTTGCCATAAGTTGCAAACATTTGGTGAACATTGGATCATTTTTCGGTGAATTTGCAGCAAGTTTACCAAAACTCTTATGATTACCAGAAGATTACTAAAACATCTCTGATGTTCACCGAAAGATTGCCACAAACTCTAATAGTAAGAAATAGTCACCAGAAGCTTGCCAGAATGTTTTAATAGAATAATCTTGTTTGCCAAAAGTTCACCGTAAAATTTAATTATATTTATAGTTGTATTTGCCAAAAGTTCACCAGAAAATTGATTCTGATTGGTTCTTGTTGTTTTTCCACAATTACATTTGAATCTCAGAAGAAAGAGGTCATGCATTTGTTTTGAACATGCTTAAATATTATTGTGGAAATTATGGATTATGTTCAGTATAATTGTTGGATGTTTTGCCTTCTTATTAATATGAACAAACAATATACTTCTATGTAATGAAACAAACATGACATAACTGAAAATTAATGGAAAAGTGACATATTTGTGCAACAAAACAGTTACAAAATATTATGTGTGCAACATATAAGGATTTATTCAACAGCTGAATCATTAAGTAAGTTTTGTGCATGCAGCTTTAAAATTATATATAAAATATAATTTGACTTATTTTTTTTCTTAATTAATATCTACCCAGTACATATTTTTATTATTACTTTTTCTCAAATAATTACATGTTATGTTCATGATAGTCATTTACATGTAAATATAGCAATATTAAGCATATAAGAAATTGATAGCTTGAAATAAAAATTGGTAAACTTAGCTTTCACTGATAAAAATTACTTGAAATCAAGTTATA